>CM055875.1:17399643-17954643 GCA_029582165.1 Portulaca oleracea
CGTAAGCATTACTCCTGAAGAAATTGAGGACTTTAGAACAGGCATTAAGTCGGTGAGAGCAGACCTGCTGAATCCTTTCCATGAATCTTGACACCAACCTCCAAAAATGTAAACGGCTTCGCCAAGGACCTTCACTCCAAATGCTATGATGAGAGCAGCCATAACCCCTGGAAGCCCCCACTTGAGCTTGTATACAAAAATCCATGACAAGAAGGCGTGGGCAAAAAACAGTATGGCAAACAGCCATCCAACCACCATATTTTTATGCTGTGCTTGGAGAAACATTTGCATAGTCATGCCGTAGACATTGAGATAGAGAATAGGGATGAAACATAGAGATATGTTCCCAGCAGCTACAGCAATTTCCTCCTCCTGTCCCAGGAGTCTGAGCAGAGGCGTTGCAAACACATAGAACGGTACCATGGCAGTTGCTACGGCAGTATTCACAATCCATGACCTTTGCAAGTGCACTCCCATAATCTCGTATTGTTTTGCTCCAAAAGCTTCCCCACAAAGTGACTCCGTTACACTTGCCATTCCCAGCTGAAGGCGAACAAATTAAAAACCTCTGATTTCATGACCTCAATGATGTACAGATTGAAACTCCTATATCTTAGGTACACCACACTTGTAAAAGTAGGATTAAAGGAAAGATGAGCTTACCAGAATGCCATTTGAAAATCGAACAAGAATTGTTTGGACAAGGGCATATGCAGCAAGATCCACTTCACTAAGATACCCAAAAGAGGCTTGAGAAACCACATAGGCTCCATATGTCGTCACACGGCATAACATAGAAGGAAATGCTATTGCCCATACCCTTTTCGATTCCTCCCACACCCTTCTCTTAAAGTTCTCAACCTTCTCTTCTTCAGATCCAAGGAGCCTCACTTCTGGACCCAAATCCATCTTCTGCATTAAGAATTCATACATCAATTCAATTGATACAGTTCAGCAGAGAGACATACAAATCACTGAACCTTCAATTTTCAACCCTCTCTTCTGCTGATATTAACTACTACCACATAGCCAAGGAATATGGCTTTATGTTAGTAGATTCGAAAATTTCAATCTTCTAGCAATATAAAAAGGTTCACTGTGACTATCAATCTCGATAGTTGATATAGGCTACAACAAAGTAAAGGTCTAACCTTTTTAGTTATTTATATTTTGGGTTCCTTTCTGGGGAAACATTCATGTACATATGCCAATGAAGGCATTGCTGAATTATGAAATTCCAATTGGTTAACCTCCATTATAGATTGATCCTAACATGAGTAAAATGTGAGAAGTCATATACACTTTATGTGCATCTTTTCTTTGTTAAGGATGAAGTGAAATTCACACCCTCCACCTCTTTTACTGATTGATCATTACAAAAGAAAGAGGAAAAGAACAGAGAATTTATTCAAACTAGATCAAGCATTGAAGGAATCAGTATATATATATATATATATATATCAAACACCACAATTAGAAAGAAAACAGAAAGAAATTTTCAAGATAGCAACAATCCATTCAAAAGTAGACCAACTATAATTGTGGTAACTGAAGTTGAGCAACAATATTTGGAAGAGAGCATAAACCCACCAAAAAGAAGAAAAGGATAAATTACAAGGAGCCAAATGAATGGGAAAGTTACCAAAATAGTGAAGGAAAAATGTGAAAATGGGTGGTAGAGAAGGGGAGGTATGTAGTTGGTTGACGCCAAGAAGAAAATTGATCTGAGCTGCCTGCAACTCCGCCATCTGAAAATAAATAAATAAGTGAAGTGAGTTTGTTTTTTTTGAATAATGAAAGCTGGAGCTATATTTGTAGGTATTAAAGTAAGCTCCGTTATAGTGTTGTTTTGTGTCTCTGACTTGGTATCAATCGTCACTGCTTAGCAACTTGATTCTGATGGCTGTTGATTGTTGAAGGGAAAGCCCGTCGATCTCCGTCGTTGTAAGGCATAACCCCAACCACATGCTCCGGACTGGGTTCACCTTCTTCTTCCTCTTTCTTTTTCTTTTTTTTCTTTTTATTTTTTGCTCAAATTTTTGTACTGTATTTTGGTCTAGGGCATGTTATTTGAATTAGTTATTTTCAAGTTAGGATAGTTAGATCTGGATAAGTTAGAATAAATTATAATTTTTTGGGGGGAATTATGTTTTTAGAGTATATACTTTTTTGGGGAATTGTGTTAGGTTGGGATAAGTTCGGATAAGTTGGAAGAGTTAGAACTGTTAATATTTTCCGACTCTCAAACTGAATTTAAAAAATTAACAAATGAAGTTTTACAAATATTTAATTGAAAAATAATAAATCATATACTCTATATTAAAAATGTGAAGTGCATTTTTGTTGTTTTGTTATACTGTCTACATGATTGTTGTTTGTGTCCACACACGAATTTACTATTTTACCCTTATATATAATGATTTGATATATGTCGCCCTTCCTTTTACTAATGTCGCCCCCCCAAAAGACATACATGCCCCTCTCCTCTCTCTCTCTCTCTCCTCTCCCTCATCCTCTCAAATTCTCTCTAACCAACACCTTCTAATTCTCTCTAAAATAGTTTAAGGTTTTTGAAATTAAACCTAAAGTGTCAAGGGAAGATGATAATTCAAGTGAAGAAAAAGAGGTTAGTTTGTAAATTTTAATTTTTGTAAAAATTCGTTAAATTTAATAATTTCCGGAATAGAACTGAATCGCACGGTTGCCGCGTGAATTTTTCGTCGGGGACGGCAACATTGTCGCGCCCAGACCTCGCCAACACCGCGGCGGCTGCCGCATGAAACGTGCGGCAATGGCGGTGGTGACGCCGCACGTTTCATGCGGCACCTGCCGCGGTGTTGCCGAGATTGGCGCGCGACACCGCCGCCGTCTCCGGCGAGAAATTCACGTGGCAACCGGTCCGTCAAAACTTTTTGCACTGGATCAATACGAACCGTGTTGGATCAACACGGTCCGTGTTGATCCAGTGCAAAAAAAATTGACCTTCTAGACACCAACACGGGTCGTGTGATGCCAGACACGATCCGTGTTGGGTCATTTTTTCGTAATTAAGTTTATTTTATTATTAAAAAAAAGAAAATTTGATATTGTTGCTAATAGTGTCACGATTATTATTATTGTTGTTGTTCTTTTAGTAAGTTTTGGTAAGGTTTGGGGAAATTAATGAATGTGGTATTTATTTGCAGGTTCATTTGGAGAAGTTTGGCGGAAATGGTGTTGATTATTCATCGTATTTTGCGACGGAAGATGTGTTTCAGACTATAGATGCAGTGCATGATTGGGCCAATGAAATAGCTGGGGGCATTGGATTTAGGTTTGTACAGTCAACATACTAAAGAAAAGATGCAGAGAGTCCGCTAAGGTGTTACTTGAAGTGTTGGAGGTACGATAAATACCGTGGGAAACTGAATGATCTGGATGCTGCTACTCGTCGGGATACGTCGACGAAGGCGTGTCATTGTAGCGTGGACTCGTAATGAAACGGAATGGCGAGTTCGTATTTGCGATGGAGACCGGGGAAAGCACAATCATCGCTTCATCGTGTACGAGGAAGGACATCATCACAGACACCCATCAACTTTTGACATGAAACATCATGTCTGTGAAATGACCAACACGGGGTGCACACCAGCCATGATACAAACATCACTGAAGGTGAAGTTTCCTGCTTCTAAGACAAACATGAGGCAAATATACAACGAGCGGGCAAAGATGCGCATCGAGGATACAGATGGTAGGACACATGCCCAACATTGTCTCTACTTGGCAAAAGTTGACGAGTACGTCTCATTTATTGATTATGGTGATGATGGCAATCTTCGTCAACTCTTTTTATGTCACTCGTACTCGTTGAAGTTGCTCCGTACGTACCCGAATGTCATTCTCATTGACAGTACATACATGACAAACAAGGCGAAGTGGCCTTTATGTGAGCTGGTAAGCGTGACACCCACTAACCACAACTTCCAGATTGCTTACTCGTTCATGCGGGACGAGAAGATGGAGTCATATGAGTGGTTGATGTGGAGGCTTCATGAATTGTTGGTCCTGATGTTATTCCATCCGTGTTTGTGACGGACAAGCAGGATGCTTTGTTGGGTGTTATTGCCAGTGTTTACCCTAATGTGCATCAACTGTTGTGCGTGTGGCATATTGGGAATGATGTGAAGAACAAAGTAAACAACCTTACTGGGGGCAAGAAGATTGGACTCGGGCTACATTTCAGATATCATTACTGGAACGACATTGTATATGTGAACACTGATTAAGAGTTCAAAAGGAAGTGGGACGACGTCATTAGAGCGTGAGTTGGCAGAAACAACCGAATTATGTCGTATCTGAATGGGACGTGGCTGAAGCATAAGGAAAATTTTCGTTTGTGTTTTCACCGGCAATGTTCCTCACCTGGGGAACACAGAGACTTCTAGAGCGGAGAGCCAGCCTTCTACACTGAAATATTATATCGACAGTTCTAGAGGCACCTTCAATCGTGTCTTTACGAAGATTCACCAACACTTAGAGAATCAACATACTGAGATTCAGAGGGCGCTTAAACAGTCTAGGAGTACGCACAGGCTTTATGGTGATTCAAATTTCTTTAAGCATTTGCACGGGCAGTTCTAGATGGCAAGCTCTTAGGGCCGAACAACGGCGATCATTGTCGTAGCTCAACGGATATATGCTTATGTATTTATTTGGTTTTCTTATTGGTTATTTATTTGGTATTTTTCTCCGCAATACAAACTCATACAAAATTATATTTAATTGCATTGCATTTTACTTTTAAATTTAAAAGTATCATTCTTAAATTTAAAACTTAAAATGAACCATAGTTAAATGAAAACTTACATTGTACGACATTTAAATTAAAAAATAAAACAAGTTAAAATCCACAACAATTACAATAAAAATTACAATCTACTCCTCACGCTCATCATCTTGCTGCTCGGGGACTTGGATATGCATCTGAGTGCACCAACGTGCGTACAGATCCCTCATGTCATGGTACGCGGGACGACTCACAACAAGTGTCATCGTCTCTTCGTTCGGTTGGGGTGGCTGCAACACTGCCTGCACTCGTGAGGCCCAATCATAGGACCACTTTCATAAAAAAATTAACACAAAACAAAGCAGTTAGACCAATTATGATACCCACCATCCAAAAACAAATCAGTTAAACAAAATATTAAAATATGCTAAGGGGTTTTTGTACCTGTTCGAGTGACATATGATCATCGACTGTGGATTGGCTGGTGGAGGTGTTGTTTATCAAGAATTTGTGAGAAAGTGCCGCATACCAATCGTTGTAAGCAACATCCACTTCCCACGACACACGTTTTGTGCGTGGCAGATCACTCACTGACAATTTGTTGCACATCGGAAACCACAACCAGTCCGCGCTGACGTTAGGCTCCATAAATTCCACTTTGTACGCCCCTTTCGACGGTCGCTCAGCGATCTTTGGTACGATCAACCTTCGAGGGGATATGTTGTTGGTGCCCTAACTGACGGACCACGCGACCAGGCATGTACAACTCAGTGAAGTCGTATGCACGAATGGGGCCACATACAACGTCCTACCACATGACTTATAAGGGCAGGTCCATATGGGGCCCAACACAACGATCCGGCATCAACGTGTCCAGGGAGGCCCTCTGTAATGCCCCGGCTCCTCATGGATCGTAGACATTAGCGATAACCGCTTCAAGGATCGCTGACTAACCCAACAAATCACCACGAGTCTTTTTAGCGTGCTTCGTCCTCGCTCACATGCTCCCTGGAAAAACTTCCCAGGAGGTCACCCATCCTGAGACTACTCCCAGCCAAGCACGCTTAACTGAGGAATTCCCAACGGATGAGCTACCATAAAAGAAGGTGCACCTTGGTGATATGAGTAGTCATTTCAATCCTTTTAAGCCACACTTTTTAACCATATACTTGGGGTGTTACACCCTCAACGCTCGGAGGGGCTGTTTCGATCTCGCTAGGTGGTTGGGGAACCACTTGCTCGCACGAAACCCATTAACCGGCCGCTCCCCGTGTGGTCTAAAATCAGGAAAGTACTCATAGATCCAAGCTTGCAACAGGGTCAAACACCCAGCCAACTTCGCTGTCCCAGCCCTGCTCGCCACCCCTAACTGTCGATAAAGGTATGCCAATGTAACTGTACCCCAAGCAACGCGATCAACAACAACGTCAGTTCTATGTCACGGATGCGGTCGAACTTTATCCCTCGATTTGTCCACGAGGATAGTGTCTCCCAACAAACTCAACAACCACGCCCTTATCATATGGGGAATGGGATAATCGGGCGATCTACATATCGTGGACCTCATTGACCGCAAATCCCTCAGCGCGTTCCTCTTCGTCACACACTGAAAAATTGCATGGGGCGAACGCTCTCGACCCTCCCATATTACCCGAGCAATGTGACCTCCAAAGCTCGGTATAACGACCCCAATTGCAGGTCCCCTAGGCACGTCACCGACAATCTTCCAGTCGACATCATTACTTCGGCTCCTCTTACTATGCTCGCCGCCGTCTGCATCACCGCGAGCGTAATCGCTACTGTCCCTCGCCGAATTGGGGCAAACTTCCCCGATGCATCTCTCATCGGCATGAATCCCGCCGCCCAGAATCGCCCGTATGAGGCGAATCGGCGTAGGGATCATCTGCGGCAGATCAGACCTGGTCCCATTGTCCCCCGTTGTCACCGTGTGGGTCGACTCATCCATATATTGGTTGATCGAGATGGTCAACGAAGCCTCGCGTGGTCTGACTCTCCGTGTCCTTGACCTGGCCGCCCGCATCATCATGTGCTCCACTACCTCAACCTACATGTCGTGCTGATGCAGTCACATTACGTCTGTGGGGGTTCCCAGATTCACCCCCCTCCAACCAGACTGAAGCTGCTACGGCTGATCCAGAAACCCTCTACCCTTACCCTTGCCTGCCATTTTAGATCACCTGCAATATAATCGTTCACATATACAACAATAAACACAGTTAAATTTGCATCTAGACGCATTATTTGAATTTATTATTAACACTCTACACCAAAAAATATATTTTATGAAATCTATACATTAATCATCCTAAAAATGATTTAATAACGCTAAAAAACATAATAATAAAACACAACATTAAAATGTATTAAATATAATGACGACAACAGTATAATATCAACAAACCAATCAGAACATTGCTACACACTAAATAATAGTGTATAAATAATAATAATAATAATAATAATAATAATAATTACTTAGCATATTACTAACAGCCTAAACAATAATATATCTATGTAAATAATAATAATAATAATAGTTTATAACATTACTGACATTGCTATAATTAAAATTGTACTAACAATGCTATTATTTATTATTAATAAATAAATAAAACACTTACAATGACACATATTAATAATAATAATAACTACAATATTTTATAAACAATTAATAAAAATATTAACAACAATAAAGTAATTTAATAAAAGAAACACAAAATAATTACTATTATTAACAACAAAATAACAAAAAACATTATTAACATAAATATACACATAATAATTAATTAATATTATTAACTAATTTATTTACAATAATATAATTAATTAATAAAATTATTATTAATTATTTATTAATATTATTAAATTTCAAAAAAATAATAAAAAATGCCGCATGCCACGTGCTGTACGGCGGCCTGACGCCGCGCCATTTTTGCCGCAATTGACCATACGTTGCCGCGTGTTTTTTGCCGCAACCGGCGGCAGCCTGCCGCCGGTTGCAGCAAAAAAAAGAGCGGTAACTTGCCGCTAGTTGTGGCAAAAATCGCTCGGCAGCCGGTATTTTTCCGGAAAAAATCGAGTTTCGACCCCAAATTTCCGAACATCAAAAATTAAAATCAAATAATTCAAAACATACTGTTCGGTCTCGTTCCGAACCGAATTTTTATCATTTATAGGGTATTTTTGCTTGTTCTAGCCCCGTAATTATATATTAGATATGATGATTTCGTGTTTTGTAGGAAAATAAAGAGTTAGAAGGAAATTGGGCTTAATTGAGGCTTTTTAGGGATTTCCCGAGCCGACTCGAGCTAACCCGAGTCGAAGACCCGAAGTGGAACCAAACCGGGTACTCTTTCTCCATCACTTCAGTCAGGACAGCCGGACGTCGCACCCGAGTCACACGGGGTCGTGCCCGTGACTTTGTTCTGTCGCGCCAATGCATTGGCCAAGACAGCCGTCGCGCCCACTACACAGTGCGTCGCGACCACGACCTGCCCGAGAGAGGAGAACATTGCCTGTGGATAGAAGAAGTTCACGTCCATGACTGCTTGTGTTGCACCCGCAACAGTAAGTGGTCGAGCCCGCGACAAGCTGGGTCGCACCCGCGACAGTTAGATGATGAAAATCGCGGACGATTGCCATTGAGGTGTCGTGCCCGCGACGGTGTGGGTCGCGCCCCCGACCTGTCGACGCTCTGCAGAAACTGCGCACGTGTTGTTTGCTTAATTTAGGGTTTTGGCTTGTGTTTTTCTTCCGAGATAAACTAGAGAGAAGGTAGAGAGTGAGGTTATAAAATTGAAGGGCAAAGTTGGAAAATATTATGCGAAAAGTGGGCGACAATAATAAAAGGGTGGGCGACGTATAGTAAACGGGATAATTAATTAGCAGCTTGCTTTTAGCTTGTGCTCACACACGAATTGACTCTTTTACCCTCGAGTATAATAATTAGATAATATAGGTTGACTGTATATTTGGTTAGGGTAAATATGGGTAAGGTATATTTTGATTTCAGGTAAATTTCACCCCAAAAATTGACTCGGATGTATTTCAAATTCAGATAAATACGGGTCAGGTCGGTGTATTTTGGTTTCAGGTAAATTTCACTCTAAAAATATGACCCGGGTGTATTTTGGGTTTAGGTGAATATGATCAGGTATATTTTAAATTTCAAATTTAGGTAAGTACGGGATAAGTGATTCATTGTCACTTGCAAATGAATTAGCAGCCTTCCAATTAGACAGGCGTTTGACAATTTGTAGAACATATGTTGAATTGTTTCAAGTCATTATAAACTTATATTAGGTTTACTTTTACTCTATAATCACTAGCATAAATAAACTTCGGAATGTATTTGTGAATATATTTTTTCCTTAGTGAACCAAGAGCCACAAGATTATAAAGTACTTCCTTCGACCTAAATAATTTGTCCCTTTTATAATTTTTTATGGTCTTTGAGGCGAGACTTTAACTATTAATTTTTTAATGTTTTATCTTAACAAAATTTGTAATATTATATTTGAATAAATATATTTTTCAGTACAATAACTCAATATGCCATTTGAAAAATTAATGGTTAAAATTTTAATAATTTGATCAATTTATTTGGGATGGAGAGAATATCAGAAATAGCTTCATCCAATGGACATGCCTTTCACTAGTACTAGTATTCTTTAGAAAGCAAATGAGTTTTTATTAAAATATAGCTTTTTTGTAGAAAATATTTCATTTTACAAATAAACCAGGATGTAAAAATAATTTTCAAAAATATAAACAAAATATGATTTTAAAAAATCATGAAAATATAACAATCTAAATATAATTGTTATATTTTATTTATACTTTCACAATAGTGATGTGGTAAATACTTTCTTTTAAAAAAATTAGCATAGTTGTGTAGATATAACATGCCATGCAGGATGGTTAGTAACCATCTTACTACAAGACGCATATCTGTTAGGATCGGATTCAGATCTGTTGCTAGTTGTTAGTTGCTTGTCCGAGTGCAAAATAGAGCAATATATGCAGCGAAAGGAAATACATGATGATTATGGAATCGAAGATAATAATAGAGAGGCAAGAACAAAGATATATGGGTGATTTAGTATTTTTACGTGGGAAACCGAAGAACTCGGAAAAAAACCCACAGGCGACAACCAATATCCACTAGTAGAAAAGGAGATATTACAAGAGGTAAAATATATGTGAACTCTCGTAGACTCTCGCAACCTATGGATGAGTAGGGTGAAGATGTGGAAATAACACTGTACCCCCCTCATGGGGAGTTTTGAAGGCTCTCACGTCGACTACATTAGTTGTTAACCACATATTACAAGGAGAATAAAAACCTCTATTTATAGTAGAATGAAGGAAAGGGAAACTAGGTTAAATATTACAAAACCTAGAAACAAAAAAACAAGATTCGTCGCATATGATTTCCTGAAAGCTATGAGACGCTGGCAGCGCCTACCGGTGAAAGCCTTCTGTTGATGCCGCTGATAGCGGGTAAAAAAAGCGGGGCAGCGTCTTCTTCATTCAAACATGGATTTTGGGCCATAAAACCCAAAAATATCATTTTTTATTTATGTAAATACTAGTTAATTCGCCCGTCTTACGGACGCGTTAAATATGTCTGACACTCTGACTTGTATCTACATGTACCCAAAACACATACAACTCGTGTTTTTAACGTCAAATGTGCATAAATCTGAAATACACTCGGTCTATATTTGCCCTAACCAAATATATCATCCAACTATATTTAACCCTCAATCGGGTTCGACCAAATAGACCGTCTAGTAGCTTAATTTTCATTAGCGCTATGGTTCTTGGTTGTTTTATTCGAATACGTAAATTAAATTCGTGTGCAAAAGTATGTACTTGAATTCAAAATACGCCCAACTCGTGTTTTTAATGTCAAATTTACGTGCATTTGCAATACACCTGACCTATATATGCCCTAATTAGATATAAATATGATCCGTATTTAATCCGCTCGTCAAAATTGATAGGTTTAACTTAATTTTCATTTGATACTAGGATCTTTGATTATTTTACTCGATGACAAAAGAGTAAATTTGTGTGTGAAAATAAGCTACAAGACAAACTACTCATTAATTATTATATTCAAAGGTGAAAGAGTAAATTTGTTTGTGAACACACGCTATAAAACAAGCTGATGATTAACTATTACATTTAAGGATAAAATAAACAAATTTGTGTGTAAACACAATCTAGTAATTAAGCAGGCAGGCTGCTCAAACAATTTTTCGTCCATGACACTTTTATTGTATACTAGTAACAAAAGCGCGTGCGATGCGCACGTTAAATATAGTAAGTAACACAATATTATCAGAAAAATTAATGTAATAAAAGAAAAGGGTAGTGGTCCTGCATAGACTTCTGTTTAGACCCAATTTTGTGTCTAAATACCGCCTAAATCCTTAGGCTTTTAACTCGTTTCGTGGTTTAATTTCATAGTTTTTAATGCATTTTTGGTTATTTTGTAGGTTTTGGAGTTTTTACCGAAAACGTAGCAAAACAGGCCTTTTTACAACATTTTTGGTGATTTCCCGAGCCGAGCCAGACCGGATGCCGAGGCGGAGTCGACCCGGGATCACTTTCCTCACCTTTGGCGTCAATTACTGAAGTAACACCTACTACGACCCTCGGATCGGGCGTTACATGCTTCGGAAAAGAAGGAAGAAACAATGGAAGGAAAGTCAAGGCGTAGCCCCCACCACGAATGGCGTAGCGCCCGCTACGCCCAGAGCACATTTGGAGCCGAGTGAGACCGTACCCGCGGTCTTGGTGACACGGTGGGCGTATGCAGAGGGTCAGGATGACCGAGCAAGACCGTACCCACGGTCTTGGGAGACCATAGCCACGGCGCCGCGAAGGAAAGAAATCGCCTGAGTGTCTTCGCTGGTCGCGCCCGCGACCTCCCCCTGTGACTACGCGTTTTGTCGGCCCTTAAGTGCTGCGTTTTGGGGATTTTTACCCCTTGTATAAATAGCTCTTTTGCTGCGATTTTTGGGGGAGGGGACTTTGGATAGAATTAGATAATTTCCAGCTTTGTATTAGTGACTTTTAGAGAGAGATTAGTGAGAGATTAATCTAGGATTTTGGAGATTTGTGTTTGTTATTGAAGATTTAGGGATTCAAACAATTGAGAGATTGTTGGATCATCTTTTTATTGCTTTCCTTTGTTCATCTACAACATTTTGATAAGTATTCTCTTCCCTTAACTCTTTTATTAATTACCTTGCTAATTACTTTGCTTGTTCTTAATTACTTTGCTTGCTATTTCATTGTTCTTGCTTATTTATGGTTGTTTGATGTTAGAAATCATGTTTAGGTTTGGTTTGGATGTTGTTAGCTTAGTTTTTATCATGATTAGTGGCTAGAAACCCTATGGGTTAGGGGGTAATTAAGGGTGTGAATGGGTGATTAGGTTTGGATTAGCAATATTAATGAGTAATTAGTTGGGAAATCAATTTCCCACTCCTATCCTTCTCTCAAGTAGGATGTATTTGGGTTCGAAAGCTCCCGAATACATCCAACACTTGTGTTGGAAGGTTGGAATTGGGATAGTTAGTACTCTACTCACGGAAGTGAATGGAGGCTAACTAGGAAATTCTATTTCATTAGCCCTCCGGGTCTGTCGATGGACTTTGGGGAAGTTAATCCAGACTATCCTCGGAAGAGGAAGCTCGGTGGGTATTTTCTAACGGAATTGCCACTTGATTCTCCCTCCTTGTTATTCCCTTGTTGCAAAACCCATTTCCTCATCCCCGTTTGCATCTCGAAAAGCCTTCGAAACCCATTTTCCATTCCTTGACCGACCTTAGTTTTATTTGTTGCTTCGTGACCGCCTCTTTCAACCCATTGCCTTACTTTAGCAATCTCGGCCCGACCATTGACCTAATTTCTTTTGACCAAGGCCGCCAGCTCCCCGAGGAAGAATGATAAAAACCGAGGTCTCACAAACCATTGTGTACACAAAATGGCGCCGTTGCCGGGGAGCCAGGGCCCCTAGTTTTAGTTTCTTGGTTTTTGGTTATTTGAGTTTGCTTTCACGCTAGAAATCAGTTTGTGTCAATCCAAATGAATTTTATGCTCTTTCATTTCTTGTTGGAGTCTTCACGTTCTAATGGGTGAAGCTCAAGTTGGTTCACCTCGTACCCTTCTATCATATGTCGTTCCATCATTGGGTACGGGAGGCAACCCTATCACATTACCACCATTACCACCCGATGCTTTGTTCGAGTTTAAGCCGCACTTACTTGAAGTCGTCGAAAGGAACCCGTTTCATGGGGACGATGCTGCTGGATGTCCCATTGCTCATATTGGTAAATTCGAAGACCGGATTAGCTTTATTCACATTCCAAGGATATCATCAGAATATTTGAAGTTGAAATTCTTTCCTCTCACTCTTGCGGGGAAAGCGAAGATATGGCTACAAACATGTCCACCTGGTTTTTATTCTTCATGGGAGGCACTCAAAGGAGATTTTCTTCACCATTTCTTTCCGGCGGAGGAGACACACCGACTTCGATCAGAAATTTTGAGTTTCAAGCAAGGGCCGGGAGAAAGTCTTTTCGACGCTTGGGGGAGGTTTAAGAGTCTTCAACGATAGTGCCCTCATCATAATTTACCGGATTGGATGTTGCTTCAACATTTCTATCATGGGCTCCGTGGTCCTCTTAGAGAATCTATTGATAATGCGTCCGGAGGGATGTTCCTAAAGAAGACTGCGGAGGAAGCCAATATTTTTCTTCATGAGCTATCTCAGAATGTGCCTAGTTGGGGAGGCGGCCAAAATTCAGGAAATGGGGATGATTCTTTGGAACACAACCCCACTATCAAGCTTCTAATGGCTAACGTCCTTTATTTGCAAAAGAAGATGGTGAATGATGAGGTTTCCAACCAGCTGAACTTAGCCCGATGTATGCAAGCCTTTGCATCCATTTCCGCTCCACATCTTGAGCATCAATGTGTGGAGTATCGTCAAGTAGAATATGTGAATGTCGTTTATTCCAACCAACTTTATTCCCATTCTTATGAGGATTATGATCCTGGTTATACTACATTTGCCAATCCTACATTTGATCCTGTTTCTCAAGTTTATGACTATCATGCACATTTTCAAGAAGAGTTTTCACCTCAACCCTCCTCACAACCTCAATTTTCTCAACCATCTCAAGATTCTATGATTGAAAAGTTGTTGCAACAAATTGTGGCTAATCAAGAAAGTGAGGGTGCTCGCCTTAGAGACCTTGAAACCCAAATGACCCAAGTTGCTCAAGAAGTATACTTTTCTCAATCCATTCAACCTCAACCCATCCAAGGGGAGCAAGTTGAAGCCATTACCCTAAGGAGTGGAAGAAAAATTGAAGAACCTATGGTAGTGGAGGAGAATGTGGTAGAGGAGAGACCTTTGGGAGAGAATGAGGGAGTTGAGGTGGATAGCACTGAAGAGGATGACTCAGAAGTTGAGCAATCTAGGATTGAAGAAAAGGAGAATGATGTTATAGTTAATGAGGTCGAGGATGAAGAAAAAGAGAAGTTGGAAGAGAGGGGAGAGATTGAGAAAATACGAGAGAAAGGAAAGGAAGTCTTGAGGGAGGATATTCATGAAAATCCATTGGAGAAACCCGTTTCATATAGACCTCCAGTTCCATTTCCTGGAAGATTAGTTCAACAAAAGAATGATGATAAATTCTCCAAGTTTATTTTGATGATGAAGAAGCTCCAAGTTAATATACCATTTCTAGATGCCATGTCGGAGGTCCCTTCATTCAAGAAACATCTCAAGGACCTTTTAACAAACAAGAGAAGAATCAAGGAGTCGTCGACCGTTCATCTCACGGTTAGTTGCAACGCTATTATGGGAAGCAAGTGCCCCCAGAAACTAGCTGATCCCGGTAGTTTCTCTATTCCATGCTTAATTGGTGATATGAAGATTGATAATGCATTATGTGACTTGGGGGCAAGTGTGAGTGTCATGCCACACTCTATATGTAAGAAGTTGAACCTTGATGACTTGACCCCGACAACTATTAATTTGCAACTTACGGAACGAAGTGCTAGGAGGCCCTTGGGAATATTAGAAGACATCCCGGTTCAAGTGAGAAGTTTCCTTATCCCCTGTGACTTCGTTATTGTGGAGATGGATGAAGATTGGCAAAATCCTATTATTCTTGGTCGACCCTTTTTGGCTACCGCAGGAGCTACCATAGATGTGAAAAGAGGTCGTTTGTCTCTTCATGTGGGTAGAGATCGTATTGATTTTGACATTGACCCTTCAAGAATGAAATCCCAAAAAGAATCTCATTTCAAGGCCAATGCGGTGGTAGGAATCTTAGATGAACCCCAAAAGGAGTCTTATTTTCTTGAAGTGGAACCGGATGATTGGGGTGGAGAAAGTCATTCTAAATCTATTCATTTTGGGCCTTATGGAGATAGTCTCACCTTTCATGGTGATTTCCTCAACACTGTGCCTTTAAGGAGGGAGATTGCCTTGGGAGAAACATATATTGAGAATATGAAAGTGAGAGAGATGGCTTCCCGAGACTCGGCACGTCATCGAATATCGAGCCGGGGCTATCTTCTTTTTCTATCTGGCCTACTATGTCTTCAATGAGGCATGCTTCATACTTGCGCAAGAAGAGGAAGCGATGGAAAAGAAGGAAGAAGTTTTGGTGGAGCAAGTCTAGGAGGCCATTGCCCTTAATTCCTTCGGAGTTGGCTAGACCATCGGAGGATCATTCCAGTTTATTCATGAGTTATATTAGAATGCGCGGGAGGAGAAGGAAGAAGAGTTGGTGGAAAAAGCTTACCATGCTCCTTTCTTGCACACCTCGCCTTTCGAGAATCAAGTAAGTAATTAGGTCAAGCTCGGGACCTTAAACAAGCGCTCTATGGGAGGCACCCCATAATTTTTGAGTTTCTTATTTCAAATTTTTAATTTTTTGCTTTTTTCTAACCTTTTTCTTCTTTCTAATTTTGTTTCTTTTTAGTTTTTTTTAGGTTTTTCCATTTTTTCTAGTCTTTTTAGTTTTTCTTTATTTATTTCTTTTGTAACTCGAGGTATTAGTTTTAGGTTCAAAAAGAAAAAGTTTGAAAAAAAAGAGAGGCAAAATGAGGTGAAAAAAATAAACAAAAAAGTTGGAGTTGAAAAATAAGAAAATTGAAATTAGGAGTGAAGGAAGATTGTGTGAGTGAGTGAAGAGTGAAGTTTTGAAAATTTATGAGTGTTGAAGGAGAGTTTGAGAGTTGGAAAATTTTGGATTAAATGTGAGGGAGTGGAGAAAATGAGTGTGAAGTATGATAGTTTTTAGGAGTTGGATTTTGATTGTATTGGAGTTGAAAGCAGAGTAGGTAGCAGGCGCTACATTCTGTGTAGCACCCGCTACACAAGCGACAGCCACAGCAGCAGCACGCTCCAGGGAGAGACCGTAGCTACGGTGCATAAGACCGTGCCTACTGATCGTCGCGCGACTTAATCGTCGGCGACTTAATTCTAGCCCTAAATCCCGATCTATTCTCATTTTTTCTCAGCTCTTTCTCACTCACTCGACTCTCATCCTCTCTAACAGCCTAAGCGACTGCGAACAATTCCTCTCACACTCACTTCAATCCCTCTCATTCATCAAATCGTCCCTCTCTTTCCCCCAATTTTCGAATCTAAACCCTAAGTTCTTCTTCTCTGCTGCGCGAATTTGCTGCTAGGATTCGAAATTCTGCCCAGATTCAGTCCCAAATCGTGAGCCATTGTTCAAGTATTTGGTATACACAGCTAAGTGAGGTATTTCTTGTGTAATTTGTGCAAATTTCCTTTCCTTCTCATCTGCATTTGGCTCGTTCACCATTGTTGCTGAGTTAGGTTCGATTTTGCCAATTTTTTACACACAATTCTGCCTTGCTATTTGTTGAGATTAGGTGTGTTGAATTCGAATGTTGGTTCTTGCTTAGTGTTTGTGTGATTAGGCGTTGTTTTTCACCTATGAAACACACACACACTCTTCTTACACTATAAGTTCTTGTCAATACACACCCACGCAGTGAAGTGTTTTTGGTGTGCTGTTTTGGTATTCTTTGTGTCCATGTTGTGTTAATTCCCTAGTGTTTAGTGCGATTATTTGTCGCAATTCATTTGTCAAAGCACAAGCATGCTAGTGCACTAAGAGTTTGTCGATGTTCACACATACCCACATGATAAATTGTATGAGCATGTCATTCTTGCGTTCTGTTTGTATATGTTGTGTGTTTGGTTCATTTTGACAAGCAAAAGTTGTCCTCCTTGGTGAATACACGTTCAAGTGCTCCGATCTGAGGTAATCTCTAGTGAATTTTTGTGCATAAGCTTTTCAAACTCACGTGTTCGTTGCTTGTGTCGATTGTTTTTGGTTTACCTTTGAATTTAGGCACTGTTATTTGCAAAATTCTAGCCAAGTCTTGCTTTTGTTCATCATGAGTGGAAGAAGAAAACGTTCACGAGTCGAGGAAGCTCCTTCATTGCAACCGGGACCATCCTCATTCACAAAGGATCGTTACAAAGCGCAAACGGCCACACTAATTCGGTGTGAACTAGATGCGGGTGTGACTTTCCGGGATGAAGAGCATAAACGACGATATGAAACGCTACAAGCACGGAAGATATGTGCACCTTATATTTATGATGCGGCGACGATCGAAGCCATCCATTGCAAGCCGAGCTTCGATTATCTCATTAGTGTTCTTGGTTGGGTTGTATTCATCATGATTGACGAATCGATCGTGGACCAACCTATCCTCGAATTTTTAAGCTCCTTGAAGGTTCACAATGATGGCAAGAAGAATGCGCATTTTGAATACCGGGTTGCCAACAAAGACAAGACATGCACCTTGAAGCGTTTTTGCCAACGGTTGGGGTTGCGCGAAGATGGGAGACTTTATGAGCGATGTGCAAATTTCGATGAGCAGAAGGCAATGATGGACCTAACTTGTTGGAGGAGGATGAATCTTGGCATGAGAGGCGAATATCCACGGTATCATTGCCCCTGAAACTCTAAGGGGCGTGATTTTTGCAATCCAGTTGTTCGAATCTTCCATAGAGTTGTGACTAGTTCAGTGTTTGGGAGAGATGACGGACGCCCCAAGGTTCGGAAGGATGATCTTTTTGTGATCTACAATGCCATAAGGGGTAAATGGGTCAACATTGGATCTTGCATTCTACCTTGTTTACGGGAGATTAGCATGGAACCCCGACCCATTACTATCGGGATGGGGCACATTATTTGTCACTTCCTAGTTTAGGAGGGTTTTTGGAAATATTTGAAGAAGTGGAAACCGCGCTATTTTCCGGATCCTATCGACAAGGTGCGGTTGCAGAAAATGAACATCCTCGCCAAGCACCCAACTGCCACGATCTATTGCCACGGACACGACAACAACACGCAGATTCTTTTGGATCCGGACCATGCCGAGGAGTGGTTGGATATCACTAAGAAACACAACTGGTCTTGTGGTCAGGTTCCTAGTGATCGCAAGGTTGGTGGTCCGGATGGGTCCAATGGTGAGGAAGAAGAGGAGGACATTGAGGAAGAAGGGGAAGAAGAAGAAAATGAGGAGGAAGAAGAGGAAGAAGAGGAAGAAGAAAATGAGCAGGCCACGGTGAAGCTAGTGGAAGTCAGAGTCACCCATGGGAAGCTTCATTTGAGCATCTCAACTCTCAATTTTAACAATTGAGAGTTGACCTTCGAGAGCAACGAACGATACTCCAGCGTCAAAACAACTTGTTGGAGACCCAACAAGATCTGTTACGTGCACAACAGTCTACACTTCAGAGGCACGAGGGGTATTTTCAACAACAAAACCAGTATTGGCGTGACTGGGGGTACTATCACTATTCCATTGCGAACCATCCCCCGGCACTACCGGAGTACATCAACAGCTATTATCCCACCTACTTTCCATATCACCCATATCTTCCCCCGGGAGGATCCGAGCAATAATTTGTAAGTGTCTCCACTCCCACTTTACTCTATTGATTTTATTTACACTGTTAGTGTTAGATAAGTGTGGGGGGGGGGGGTGCTTTATTGGGAAGTTAGGGGAAGTGTACTAGTTAGTTGGTTTTGTTGAGTTCGTTGTCCCCATGGTTTGAGTTTTTCCGCATTCATTGCTTCATCATTGGTTAGGCCAGTTATGAGAGTTGTTTCACCCTCAACTCCCGCCTCAAACTAGTGAGATTCAGGGTTGAGGTTAGTTAGTGTCAATGTACATATTGTGAATAGTTTGTCTTTTCTTTAGTTTTTAGTCTCTAGTGTCTTGGTTATTTTTCTGTTTTTGTTCTTTTTCTTTTATGCACGCGACATTCACACTTACTATGTTTTTCTTGTTTATTCCTAACCCAAGTGTGATGTTTTCCCTGGATCGCGGATTGGTTCGTTAATAAATTGAAGACCTCGAGGTAACCTCTTTCCGCACTCTTTGTTGTGTATATATTGATCCATGTTGCATGCTTGATTTTTCTTTTGGGTGGCGAACCCCTTTGAGTGTTTGTGTTGGGATATATTGCTGTTGGAGTCGTGTGGGCTCGGGTCGCCACCATTTTTACTTGCTAGTTGTTTTTGTTTGTTTGTTTTTGTAGGTTCTCTACCCTTTTCATGTGACACCTTCCCACAATGAGGACATTGTGGCGTTTTAAGTGTGTGTGTGGGGGGGGGGGGGTGAGATACTCTGTTTTAAGGGTAGATCACCAGCTGTTTTGATTCTTGTTTTTCTTAGTTTTTTCCTAAAATTTAAAAAATTTTCATGTGAAAAAGGAGAAAAAGGGAGTGAAAGCCTCAAAAAGTTTTTCTTTCAGTTTTGCTTTTGCTTTGTTTTGTTTTGTTTCTTGGATCTTGTTGTCGAAATTGAGAAGTCGTTCTTAATCTTCTTTAAAAGTAACCGATCTGAGCATTTTTGACCCTGTCTCGGGTTCTAGCCAAGACTTACCCTAAATAGACTCCCTTCATTGAGTGTCTAGTAGGACCCCCGTTTCTTTTCACGCTCTGATTGGAACCGGGAGATTCTAGGGGTTTGTGTCCGAGCTTGTTTTGTTTTCTTGTTTAGCAAAAGCAAAAGCAAAGTTCAAAAAGAAAGAAAAAGAAGTTATAAAATACAATAACCTGATTAAGTGGAGCGTGTCGCTGAATGACATTAACCACCTACACTTAGCTTACCTACACGGGCCCGGTATCAGTGGTACGACACGGATACCCCTTAACCCTCCTCCTATATCGCTTTGCGACGGAGAGGCAAATGGAAAAGACCGTGTTGGGAGGGTATACCCCATATTTGGGCCGTCCAATTCCCGAAAGTAAGGCTAATACAGACTTTTAAAAAAAAGAGAAAAAGAAAAGCAATTTCGTTGGTAAAACCAACCCAAAAAGAAAAGAAAGTTTTTGCTTCTAAAAGATTGGGGCCTCTCCTTGCATCACCTACGACCCTCACCAAGCCAAGGGTGACAAAATGCGAGGAAGGGAAACGCTTCTCATGGTTGTTTCGTTGTTTTTGAGTCCGGGCATGAGTCTTTAGAGTCTTTTGGTTTCGGTTAGAACCCACTTGAACATTTGCACGTGGGGTTTTGCTTGGCATAAGGTGTAGAGAGTTGAAAATCTTCAAGATTGGCTTTTATTTGAGACATGTGTTTATGAGATGCTCCTAACGATTGCTTTTGGAGGCTTAATAACGTTTTCTTAGTTTAGGTTGCGAGATCTTTTGAATTGAAGTTTTTGTTTCTCTTTTCTTTTGTTTTCTTCGGTTTTGTTTTCACTTTCCCTCTCTCCTTTTTCTTTGGCTTTTGTGGGCACAGCCGCTACAAACCCTCACGAGTCCATCTCGTCCATCCGGGCTACCGGGGGGTTCAAAGGGCTTGGTGCATACGCTAAATGCACCCGTTTTCCTCCCACGACAGAGGAGTTGGTGTTTAGTTTTCTTATTTGTTTTATTTTGTTTTGCTCGGGACGAGCAAAAGTTTAAGTGTGGGGGGGTGTTTAGACCCAATTTTGTGTCTAAATACCGCCTAAATCCTTAGGCTTTTAACACGTTTCGTGGTTTAATTTCATAGTTTTTTAATGCATTTTTGGTTATTTTGTAGATTTTGGAGTTTTTACCGAAAACGTAGCAAAACGGGCCTTTTTACAGCATTTTTGGTGATTTCCCGAGCCGAGCCAGACGGGATGCCGAGGCGGAGTCGACCCGGGATCACTTTCCTCACCTTTGGCGTCAATTAGTGAAGTAATACCTGCTACGACCCTCGGATCAGGCGTTACATGCTTCGGAAAGAAGGAAGAAACAAAGGGAAGGAAAGTCAAGGCGTAGCCCCCGCCACGAATGGCGTAGCGCCCGCTACGCCCAGAGCACATTTGGAGCCAAGTGAGACCGTACCCACGGTCCTGGTGACCGTAGCCACGGTGGGCGTATGCAGAGGGTCAGGATGATCGAGCAAGACCGTACCCACGGTCTTGGGAGACCGTAGCCACGGCGCCGCGAAGGAAAGAAATAGCCTGAGTGTCTTCGCTGGTCGCGCCCACGACCTCCCCCTGTTGCTACGCGTTTTGTCGGGCCTTAAGTGCTGCGTTTTGGAGATTTTTACCCCTTGTATAAATAGCGCTTTTGCTGCGATTGTTGGGGGAGGGGACTTTGGATAGAATTAGATAATTTCCAGCTTTGTATTAGTGACTTTTAGAGAGAGATTAGTGAGAGATTAATCTAGGGTTTTGGAGATTTGTGTTTGTTATTGAAGATTTAGGGATTCAAACAATTGAGAGATTGTTGGATCATCTTTTTATTGCTTTCCTTTGTTCATCTACAGCACTTTGATTAGTATTCTCTTCCCTTAACTCTTTTATTAATTACCTTGCTAATTACTTTGCTTGTTCTTAATTGCTTTGCTTGCTATTTCATTGTTCTTGCTTATTTATGGCTGTTTGATGTTAGAAATCATGTTTAGGTTTGGTTTGGATGTTGTTAGCTTAGTTTTTATCATGATTAGTGGCTAGAAACCCTATGGGTTAGGGGGTAATTAAGGGTGTGAATGGGTGATTAGGTTTGGGTTAGCAATATTAGTGAGTAATCAGTTGGGAAATCAATTTCCCACTCCTATCCTTCTCTCTAGTAGGATGTATTTGGGTTCGAAAGCTCCCGAATACATCCAACACTTGTGTTGGAAGGTTGGAATTGGGATAGTTAGTACTCTACTCACGGAAGTGAATGGAGGCTAACTAGGAAATTCTATTTGATTAGCCCTCTGGGTCTGTCGATGGACTTTAGGGAAGTTAATCCAGACTATCCTCGGAAGAGGAAGCTCGGTTGGTATTTTCTAACGGCATTGCCACTTGATTCTCCCTCCTTGTTATTCCCTTGTTGCAAAACCCATTTTCTCATCCCCGTTTGCATCCCGAAAAGCCTCCGAAGCCCATTTTCCATTCCTTGACCGACCTTAGTTTTATTTGTTGCTTCGTGACCGCCTCTTTCAACCTATTGCCTTACCTTAGCAATCTCGACCCGACCATTGACCTAGTTTCTTTGACCAAGGCCGCCAGCTCCCTGAGAAAGAACGATAAAAACCGAGGTCTCACAAACCATTGTGTACAACTTCATTATGACAACAAACTTCAAATGATGTTCTTTTCAGAGTTATAAAAAGAATGTTGAGATTCATAAACAATTCAACATCTTTGGTATTTCCCAAGGAAGCACAATCAATCAGCTATGTTGACTCCCAATAATATCCACCTTAGATGATGACACTTTGAATGTTATATTTTCATACAAATTGGAAGCCTGAATTAAGAACAATACAAGTGAATGTATTGACATATAAGCTCCAAATAAGGCCACAAGCAATCCTAAAGAGTGGAGACTGCATTCACAAATTGACATCAAACTCTATAATAATTTCTAATAAACATCTTGCATGGTCATATACACAATCAACCGGGATACCAAAATAGTCGATTGAAAGATCAAAATGAAGATCGACAGCAAGAATTCGAAACGAACTAACTTTGTTATCAAATTGGCAACAATTTTGGGTGCTATAGCCTATAGATTCGCGTCCTTGTGTCTGGAGCAAATCAATAGTTCAAACTTCTACAATGCAACTACACAAGCAGAGGCGGATTTAAGGTGGGTTCACGTGGGGTCAAGCGACCCCGCTTAAAAAGAATCTTTAAGTATATTTAAAACACACTGGATACTATAGTATCATGTCCTTTACTATAAGTAAAAGGGAATATATCCCTTGTTGTGAAGAAACTTTCTTTTGCAGCTTGCTTATGTGATTGTTTGGGTCGGCCCATTTTATATATTTGGTTTCTGCTGATTGGGCCTCCACAAATAGCTGTCTATATATCATTTACTCAGAGGAGGGATTATCCTTACATTCATATTCGTAAGAGTACTATTAAAATGAAAAAAGATTTTTTTGTTTTTTAAAAAAAAAGATTGAAAATGGTGATATCTTACTGGTAGATTGCTATCTCACTGACGGGTGGTGTGTGAACGTGTCCATCAATTAAAGTTTACAAACGTCAAGCCATCAAATAGTAACAATATGAAATCCCGCTTGCTTTTCATCGCCCACCTTTTTACTATTGTCGCCCACCTTTCGCATAATATTTCCAACCCACGCCCTTGAACCTCATAACTTCACTCTCCACTATCTCTCTAGTTTATCTCTCTAAAAAACGCTCTCAACCATCAACCACCACAAACCACCCTCATACCGGGATTCAATCGACGAATTTGAGGTATGTTTCGAATTTGTAATTTGAATTTATGGTTTTATGATTGGTAAATTTTAATTTCGAACGAAAAAACAAAAAAAAATAAAAAAGGGGCGGGCCGCAAGAAGACGCCGCAAGCCGCGCGCCGCAGCCGGTGCCAGATCCCGACATGGCGCGGCGTGCCGATCTGGCACGGCAGCACGCGGCCGCGGCGTCGCATCTGTAGCGCTGCGCGCTTTATTTTTTTTTTCATTTTTTTGTTTTATTTATTGTTATATTTATTAATATTGTTATTTTTTTGTTTATTAATATTGTTATTGTTATTTTTATTAATATTGTTATTGATAATAATTGCTATTAATATTATTATTATTGTTAATAATTGTTATTAGATTATTGTTAAATAATAAATAAAAATTAAAAATTATATTTATTAAAGTTAATATTGTTATTATTAAATATGAAAATTATTACCATTGTTATTATGAATATTATAGTTAATTATGTGTTAATTTGATAATTATTAGTGATTAATTGTATTATTTTTATTAATATTGTGTTATGAAAATTAATATTGTTAATATCAATATTAATGTTATGCATGTGTTAATATGACAATTAGTAGTGATTAATATCAGTGATATTGATTCGTTGTTAATATTTGATGCGTTAATATTATTTAGTGATTAAGCATGTGTTAATGTTAGTGATTAATTGGCTTAGAAAAAAATGGTAATTGTGATGTAGGGCTAAGTTTACGGGTTAGTGTATATTCCGAATAGTTTATATGTAGGTGTGTTAGAAGGATGTTGTGTTTGGATGATTTTGGTTGTTATTTGTAAGTAAGTTGGCGTATATAGTTGGTATGGGTAATTTATTCATAATCCAACTTAATTGTCAATTTATGTACTAATAACTCCAAATGATGACATAATAGTTATGTCACATCCATTTAATAACTTAGGTACTCAACAACCAGTTGATACGTAAGTGGATATATAGGTTATTTTGTGATGGTACGTTAGGATAATAATTATGTTAATGTATAGTTATTGTATGTTAGTTGTATACGTGAAAGAAAGAGGTTGAGTTTTGGGTCATATTAGTGTCCAAGGAGAGTGTGTGTTGTAACCTGATAATGTATGGTTGAGAAGGTTAATCAATGCCCCGCATCAACTCTTGTTTATTCGCTTGGTCCCCAAAGTAGCATCGTCGCCAGTGAAATTGAGCGAGGTCTGCAGTGGTCTGGGAGTTAGAAGCGTATCAGATTCGGTACAATGCAATGTTTCTATTGTGCAGCCTGGTGGGTCAACAAGAAACATTACATTGTATTGAATCGATATGCTTCTAACTCCCGCACAATGTAGACCTCGCGCACTTCATCACGACTGGCGCTATTTTTTGGGAACCAAACAATTAAACGAGAAGTCGATGCGGTGACGAAAGTCTTTTCAACCATATATTAACAGCTAAACAACACACTCTCCTTGGACAATAACATGACCTCTTGCCTCGTGACACGACTTAGGTAACCAACACACGCTAACCCATTTGCGCATATTCTTGCGACTTAAATGATTTTGGTTGTTATGTATGTCTTCATTTTGCGGGTGATCTAAAATGGTAGGGAAGGGCAAGGGCGCGGGTTTCGGACCGGCGAATCGACTTGTGAGTGGTTGAGGGGGTGAGTCAGGGACCCCACAGACGCAATGTGATCACGTCAACTCGCGTCTTCGGGTCGTGAGTACGGATGCAGTGATGCAATGGGGACGGCCCGAGGACACGGGTAGTCGAGCCATGGATTTCGTTGACCATCTCAACCAGGCCATGGGTGAGTCTAGCGGCTCTACAACATCGGTCGGGGGACGATGAGGCAGAGCCCGAGATGCGATGATCCCGACCTCCATCGCCAATTTTTCGACCATGGGCGATTACAGCCATCGGGTTTCATGCCGATGAGGATGCATCCGCAAGTTGCCCCGGTCGAAAGGGTGGGCAGGAAGCGATTACGCTCATCGTGACGCTGGTCCGATGCGAATATCAGAAGAGGAAGCGTAGCGCCGACAATTCCTGGAAGATTGGTGGTAACGTTCCCGGGGGACCTGCAATTCCCTCATTGATACCGAGCTTTGGAGGTCACATTGCTCGGGTAATATGGGAGGGTCGCGAGCGTTCGCCTCGTGTTGTCCTTGATTGCCTGACGAAGAAGAATGCGTTGAGGGAGTTGTGGTCAAGATACGCACGATTGGAACTTGAATGCGGTGCCGGGAAGAATCCAAATAACCAACTTGCCGGAGCTGATGTACGATCACATCGACTCGACGTTGATCTCGGCGTTCGTTGAGAGGTGGCAACCCGACACAAACACATTTCACCTTCCCTTTGGTGAAATGACGATCATGTTGCATGATGTGCAACATATATTGGGTCTTGCAGTTGATGGCTTGATGCCTGAAGGACTTCCTCGGGAAGTCGTTAACCAGTACGTGCCCGTGATTTTTGAAAAAGCAATGGCGGAGCTGAAGGCTGATAGCACTTATGACAAGGGTGGCATAGCTGACTCCCATTTGAGGACGATCAGTTTAACGACCAGTTTTCCCATTCCCCATAGGATACGGGCGTGGTTGTTGAGCATGTTGGGAAACACTATCCTCGTGGACAAATCGAGGGATAGAATTAGGCCGCATCCGTGGCCTAGCACTGATGTTATCGTTGATCGCATTGCTTGGGGGACGGTGACCTTGGCGTTCCTTTACCGCCAGTTAGGGATGGCGAGCAGGGCCGGGACAGCCAAGATGGCCGGGTGTTTGACCCTGCTGCAGGCCTGGATCTACGAGTACTTTCCTGATTTTAGGCCACACGCGGAGCAGCCTGTTAATGGGCCTCGGGCGAGCAGGTGGTCCCCCATCCGCCAGCCAAGTTCGGGACAGCGCCTGCGACAGTTGAGGGCCTCGTTGGATGCGTTGACGCCGGATCGTGTGAGTTGGGCCCCGTACGGTCCTGCCCCGTACAAGTCATGTACCAGGACGTTGTACAATGGAGGCATTCGTGCATACGACATCACTGAGCTGTACATGCCCGATCGTGTCGTTCGGCAGTTAGGGCACCTACAACATATCCCACGGCGATTATCAGTCCCAAACAGCGCTGAACGACCGGCGAAGGGCCCCTACAAACTGGAATTCGTGGAGGCTAACGTCAGCGCTGACTGGGCGGGGTTTCCAATCAACAACAAAATGTCAGTGCGTGATGTGCCCCGCACGAAACAAGTGCCGTGGGAGTCGGATGTCGCCTACAACGACTGGTATGCGGGCCATTCACACAAATTTTTGAACAACAATGCCTCCGCAAGCCAATCGACAGTGGATGACCTTCCGACACACGAACAGGTACACTAAAACACTCATCATAATTAATTATTTTGTGTTTTATTTTTTGTTGTATTTTTTATTGATCTGACCGTTTTTTTTTTGTAATTTTTTTTTTATAAAAGTGGGCCTATACATGGGCTTCATTAGTTCAACAGGGGAGGCATCAGTTCCAAGCGGACGATGAGACAGCGACAATTAACCGTGCTTGGTACGATGAGATGGTCGATTTATTGCGGGCGTTGGTGCCATCAGATGCACATTGAAGTCCCCCAGGAGGAAGACGATGATGATGAGGAGTAGATGGTGTTGTTTAATTTCATTGTTTTTATTGTACCCTAAACTAAGTGTGGCTTTGTGTTGAACTAACTACCTGATTATGCGGTCAGTTTTCAAATTCGTGTTTTTATTGTTTTTTTAATGGGTATATGTATACAACGGTACAACTACAACAATCATTGGCGTTGAGCGCCCTAATAGCTTGCCATCTATCAATACGAGCCTGGAAAGGCTCATCCCAACCCTCAACAGTTATGTCTCTAGCTGCTCGCCATCCAATATGAATCGGCGGTAGAGGGCAGTCATCCCGTAAATGTATAAGCATGAAGTGGTTATTGTATCGCACAATTCCCTGAACTTTCGCAGGTCCCGTAAGTCTAGGCCCTCCTCTTATGGGTAATATTGATATGCATAGTTCAGCTGTCTGCGATCGTGGACCAGGAGGTGTTGACAAGAAGACCCACATCATATTCATCGTTGTCGCAGCTGGAAATAAGTCATTTGGAGCCGACATCCAATGTTCGAACGGGGCTGGCCCAGCCAAGTGGCCGTAAATCCGTGCGTGTGTCTCAAGGAAAATCTCCTTGCTGTTAGAAAACGCAGAAACATATGCATTTTCATTCGCCCGCAACTCAGTGCTCATTGAGACCTAGCGATTGACCACTTTTCACGATCCCCGTAACCGCCTCGGCCACGATTCGAACCCGCTGCCATCGGCTTCCACATCCGTCCATCCAACGGCGTATGGCGAATGAAATGTGGCAAAGCGTCCTCGAACGGGAACGGTTCTTGACGCATCCGGTTGATACCTGCGAATCATATTAACTTAAGTTATAAACAACAATATATGGTTACTATTGCAAACCAAACAAGTACTATAAATATACGCAAACCTGTTGACCCCATCCCAACTGATGAAGAAGCGGTTCCTTTTTCCTCGAATTAATTCGTCGTTGTCTTGCTACCCCGTCCCGATGATCGTCCGTACTCAAACGCACTGGGATTGCGTCGCGTTGATTTTGATGTCTTCGGCCTGCCGGGCCGTGGGGGGCTTGTCTGCGGATCAGGAATATACTCACTGTCGGGATTCAACTTTCCATTGAGGACACTGTTCACGTGTCGTACAACTGCTGGGTCACTCTCCCGAACCTGGTTAGCCAGTTCCTCAAAATGTTCTAAGTCTGTACCTGGTGGAATATCATTTGAGCATGCAGCTTCACCATCGCCAATCACTGACAGTTGTCTCCAAAACACATTTATCCGTGTCAGCGGAATTGGCTCTCCAGATGCGTAAACTTCCATCATAGAACACGCGCACGGGAGAAGGTGGGTCCTCGACACCAGGTGATCGCATAAGTAGCATTCATTTTCATACCTCATCGCCAGCATCTTATTGAGCTCATACGACATAAGGTCCAACGCATGATGAGATACTCTTCCGTGCAAATTCTTAAAGAAATGAGATCGACCTAATTCCCTGTGCGTGCTCCTTGACTGTTCAAGCTCCCTCTTAATCTCCGTATGTTGATTCTCCAAGTGAAAGTGAATCTTCGCAAACACACGATCGAAGGTGCCTCTGGAACTGCCGATATAATACTTTAGTGATGAATGCTGGCTCTCAACTCTTGAAGTGGTTGTGTTCTCCATATGAGGTACATTGTCGGTCCAAGCACAAACAAATTTTTCCTTATGACTCAGCCACGTTCCCGTAAGATAATCAATTATCGGTTTGTTTTGCCCGATCCACGCGTTAACAACCTCTTTCCACTTGACATTGAAATCTCCAAATCTTCGCATGTACAAGGCCGTTCGGAAATGATATGCGAAATGAAGCCCGAGTCCGAGCTTCTTGCCCCGAAGGGCGTTCACTTTGTTCTCCACATCATTCGCATATGCCACATGCACAAAAGATGATGCACATTTGGGTAAACCACACGACAGTTTCAACAAAGCATCCTGCTTGTCCGTCACAAACACGGATGGAATTAAATCGGTACCCAACAATTCATACACTCTCCACAATAGCCACTCATAAGATTCCATCTTCTCGTCCCGCATGAACGAGTAAGCTATCTGGAAGTTGCGGTTCGTCGATGTCATGCCTACGAGCTCACATAAAGGCCATTTTGCCTTGTTTGTCTTGTACGTTGTGTCAATGAGAATGACATTTGGCTACGTACGTAGCAACTTCAACGAGTAAGGATGGCATAAAAACACCTGACGAAGCTCGCCGTCGTCATCATAATCGACAAAAGAGACGTACCCGCCGAGTTTCGCCATGCGCAAGCATTGTCCCGCAGCCGTCCTACCATCCAATTCCTCAGTGCGCATCTTTGCCCGCTCGTTGTAAACTTGCTTCACGTTTATCGCAGATGCGGGGAACCTAATCTTCAACGACGTTTGTATTGTCGCCGGTGTGCACCCCGTGTTGGTCATATCCCGGACATGTTCTTTCATTTCAGAGGTTAATGGATGTCCGTGACGATGCCCTTCCTCGTACACGATGAAGGCATGATTGTGCTTCCCCCGGTCACCGTCGCACACTCTAACTCGCCATTCCGCTTGCGAGTCCACGCAACAATGGCGAATTTACATTGGCACGCCGTTGGCGCCCTTCGAGCCGCATCATCTAGATCGTTCAATTTGCCACGATACTTTCCGTACCTCCAGCACTTCAAATAACACCTTAACGGACTATCGGCATCTTTTCTCTTGTACGAAGCCCGTACAAACCTAAAACCGATTGTCGCAGCTACTCCATTGGCCCAATCATTCAACGCTTCAATACTCTCGAACACATTTTGCGTTACAAAATGTGAGGAGTAATCAACGCCGTCCCCCCCAAAGTCCTCCAAAAAAACCTACAAACAATAAAAACAATTATTATTATTAATATACTAATAATAACTGGTATACTAATTCGTAATAATAATGTTAGTAGCTTCAACATTAATAAATAACAAACAATTCTAATATTAATTATCATAATAATAATATTATTAAAAAAAACATTGTAACATAATTAACATAATAATAACAATTAACAACATTATTTACCATAATGATATTATTTTAAATAAATAAATAATACTTTTAACAACATTTACTAATATTGTTAATAATATCAACAACAATTATAAACAACTTGTTTTAATAATATTAATTAACATAATTTAGACATAATAATTATAATTAATTACATTAAATATTAATAAAAATTTTATTTAAATAACAATATTAACAATAAAAATTAGCATAATTAACATAATATAATAATAATAACAACACTTCTAAACATCTTATTTATGATAATATGTTTTAACAAAATTTACATAACAATTATAATTAACGACATTTATTACCTTAATAATATTAACATAAATAAATAAATAATATTTTTTACATAAACAATAATATTAACATTTTATAAAAAATTTTTAAAAAAAATTAAACGAAAATTTTTCCCGGAAAACACCGCGCGCCTGAACCAGCGGCGCGGCCATTGCGCCAAGCGATCCGCTGCGGCACGATCGCCCGCGCTCGGCGGGATCTGGGCGCGGCAACCGTGCATTTCCGGAAAAAATTTTCGTTTTATTTTTTTTTTTAGAATTTAAATTTTACAAACAAACCTCTTGTTCTTCACTTGAATTACCACCTTCTATTGACATTTTAGGTTGAATTTCTAAATTAAATCAAAATTTTAGAGAGAGAAAGAGAGGAGAGAGAGAGAGAGAGAGAGAGTTTTAGAGAGAAGGTGACTTGAATTATATAAAGGGCAAAAACGTCTTTTGGGGGGCGACATTAGTAAAGGGGGGCGATGAATAGCATTACCCTATGAAATTATACAAAATTTCAACTACCAAATTTTAGTATTTTGTAATGAAAAATATTATCCTAAAAGTATAATATTACAATTGTTAATAAGATATTATATAAGAAATTATCAATCAAATAATGATATTAAAAATCGTGACATTCAATAAAAGGACAAATAATATGAAGCGGATGGAATAATACATATTGACAATTTATTAATTTTTAATAATAATTCATAAAAAGTTAATTAAAAGGCATTTAAGCCCTATTCTTTATGGGTGTAGGAAAGATGTAGGTAAAAATAATATAAGGTAAAGTTAGGTAAACAAAGGCAAACAAAGTAGTTGAGGTAGTTAAGACCCTATTTTTTAAACGTGTAAGATTAAATTAGGTAATGTAAGGTAAGGTTATGTTAGGAAAGTTATTATAACAAGAATTTTATTATCCGAATTTTGTGTTGCCACCCATTTTTTATTATCACATTCATATCCTCAATTCTTTATTTTGTACTGTGGGTAACTTGTGAAATATTTTCAAATATTGGATTGGTATTTAAATAAATTTTATGAATTGAACAAAGAATTTTAAATATAAATTATTTAAATGTAATGTCTTGTTTTTTCTTTGGATAATAATGTAAGGTAAGGTAAAGTAAGATAAAATTTTACTTACTTTGTAAAAGAACAAGACTTTAGTATGTTTAAAAAAATCATTTGGATAATAAAAGTTAAAATATTACAAAATACCCCCTTCATTTTAAAATATAAGTCAACTTTTACGATAAGCTCAAAAATTAATAAAACATAGTTGGTTGAATATTTGAAATGTTTTTGATGGTCATGCTAAAAAAAATGGTGAGGTAATAATGAAAACAAAAGGACAAAATTAGTTAAATATATAAATAAGTTGAATTATGTTATTAAAATTCTAAAAGAACATACATTATATGGAAAAATAACCAAAATGACTTGTATTTTGAAATGGACGAAGTCTTTGAATGGTCCCGTCCATAGGACGGGCATATTCACTAGTATTTAGGTTAAATGACAATGTGATAAATATTGATTGCTGTAGTGGTAAGTATCTAGTGTGCAGTTGTTCTATCTTAATTGGATTTTCATAACAAAGGTTGCATGTTCGAATCTAAGTTAGTTCATTTTTCTTACTTTAGTTTTCTTAATCTAAGTGAATTCGCTTTCTTTAGGTTATTTGTTGACTTTGCTTTCTTGGGCTTTATTAAAGATAAATTCTCTTTGAATTTTGATACAATTTGTTCGAATTTTAATTTGGATTCATTTACTGCTTCAATTTTCTTAATCTAAGTGAATTCATTTTCTACACTTCTTTTTTTTTTTACTTTGCTTTTTTAGGCTTTATTAAGATAAATTCTTTTTGAATTTTGGTATAATTTGTTCAATTTTTAATTTAGATTAGTTTAAATACGATTATGTATTTATTATTCTTAGAAATATTGGTTTATTTGATATTGGTTTGTTATTTTAATAAAATTTGTTTACCAAACTTGAAACTTTAGTCCCATAAGTTTTTAATGCTTTTTTATGATCAATTCTCTTTGGATTTTAGTGTAATTTGTTCCATTATTAATTTGGATTGATTTGAGTATGATTGTAGTTAAAATCCTTAAAAATCATAGTCTCTATTTGCTACTAGTAAGTTGATTTCAAGTCCTTGCGGCTTATTGAGGACAAGTTGGACAACTATAAAAAAAAATTACCTGAAAAAGAATAATATTGTAAATTTTTTGACTTATCGTTAACCTTTTAAATGTTTGACTTTGAACCTGCTAGATTTCATTTCTAGGTTTCCCACTGTACACAAGCTGAATCACAAATACTTGAACATCTATAGTAGTAGGACTACAACCATATATACAAGAAACGAAAATGAGTAAGAATAGAGCAACCCTTCAACTCCAAAAGTACAAAAGCATCTCATAAAAGTAGGTATGTAGGTGCCAATCATATGAGCCAATAATCTAAATCTATCCCCTACAAGTCCCGCCAAGGTACTGAGGAGAAAAATTAAATACGCCAATAATATCTCTATATAGTGAGGGTTGATGGATGAAAGTGCTTGGTAGTCCTAAATGTGGCCTGCTTTAAAGAATTCTAATAATTTGGTCATAGCCAGATTCGGAAAAAGTGACCTGACCCATATGATCCACCCATACCTTTCAACCCAGACCCAAAAAATGTCCGAGTTAATTGATTCAAAACAGACTGAATATAAAGTGACCTGACCTCACTCAAATTTAACTTTCACCGTAATTATTTTTTATTAATGACGATCTTATCTAGCGAAAAATAAAGTGACCATGATCAAATCAAATACCCAACCTAAAGTCGATGAAACCCATACCTCATTAATCTCTATCATTGTTATAAGATCAAAAGGAACATTGTTCTAAGACCAAAAGAAACATGTATCCCAAGCAAATAAAAAGCACCCGAATTCTGTAAGAAGTTAACTAAATTCACCTGTAAATTTTGGTAGAAATCGATTGAACAAGTTACAAATGCGATCTGCCCTAGCACTTCATATACCACTTTCGGTGTCTACCGAATTAATGAGAAACTTTACCCAAGTAAACTTCAAAAATAATTGTTTGAGATAAGTGTTTTCCCTGTATGCCACATTTAGCCACATGACGGTCCTATTCTTCCATGTCTTCCAATCCTCATATTATTGAAAAAAATATCAACGGATAGTACTGGTTCGTACAAAATAATATAATGAACTTTTAACTTTAAACAAAGTACTATTAAGTTATTTTGCTCATATTTTTGAACTATAATTTTGTAAATAATATATCTTTTTTATAATCATAATTTATCAAAGTAAAATTGTATATATCACTAATTACTCTTTGTCAAATGAAGGACATCTGTATTATAATCGCAAATAGAGGATTATGTGATTAAGTAACTAAGCACAAAGAAATTGAGGATTATTAGTTGACTAGAGCTTCATTGTCATACAGTGAAATAATCAGAAAACAGTGTTATCACAAATTACAAGTATCAAATTATGATTCAATATGAATCATTATCATAATTTGACAAATAAATAAGGGTAAATGGAAATCCAATGTAGTATCAACATGAATCATTATTTGTAAATTCAACAGGAACTTCATGTGGATGGGCATCAATATTGTACAATTAGCACCAAAGTTGGCCGAATTTACAAACGTGCCATTTTGAACAGGGTTTTTTCCAATTTGAACAGTAACTATGCATGGAGGCTTTTTTAATGTTTAAGGAGTTAAGGATTTACGGATTTAAGGACTAGTTAGCATGTCCGTCCTATGGATGTGCTAAATATATCTTATCTGTATTTATCTAAACCCAAAGCGCACGAAACTCAATTTTAAATGCCAAGTTTTCATAATTATGAAATATACCCGACTTGTATTCCTAACCAAATATATCCTCCAGTTATGTTTAACCCCAAATCAGGTTTCAAACAAATAGATCGTGTAGTAACTTAATTTTTATTTGATGCTATGATTCTTGATTATTTTATTCGGGTACGAAAATTAAATTCGTGTGCGAAAGTATTTACCTGAATTCAAAATACGCCAGACTCGTGTTTTTAATATCAATTTTACATGCACTTGAAATACGCCTTAGTTGTATTTGCCCTAATCAGATATACATATGACTGGTATTTAACCCGTCCGTCAAAATTCAAAACTTTAGTAATTTAATTTTCATTTGATGTTAGGATCTTTGGTTATTTTACTCGATGACAAAAGTGTAAATTTACGTGTGAAAACAAGTTATAAGGCAAGCTGCTATTTAACTATTATATTCAAGGGTGAACGAGTAAATTTGTCTGTGAACACGTTTTATATAAGGTAAGTTGTTGATTAACTACTATATTCAAGGATAAATAAGTAAATCTTACAATAATTATTCTACAAATATCGGTACAAAATCTGGTGTCTACAAAAACAAAGTCCAAAATGTCACCGACCGACAATATTGCCCATTTATTGTTACTAACATCCAGACAATTTGCAGAGGGATTGTGCCAAGGACGAAAGCATGTCCGTCATATCTCTTCCAGTAGTTCCAAAGTTTGTAATAGGTTTTGTGCTCAGGTCAAATAAGATTCCCGACAATTGTTGCCCATCAACAAGAGTTTGCAAAAGTGGCACACTACAACATAACAGTCGAATCGTGACCGTTAAGCTAACGGTTGCAAATTTCCTCACGAAAAATTTATAACGCGATTTGAATAATTACTGTGGTTAATAGATAATTAAACATGATTTTGGGGTGGGTTATTACATCCTCCCCCCCTAAAAAGAAGTTTCGTCCCCGAAACTTGATGGTGATTAAAAACGTGATTGGTTCCCTCAAAAGAGATGAGGGTATCGTTCTCTCATGTTTTTCTCAGTTTCCCAAGTGGCTTCTGAGGTATCTTGATTTGCCCACAACACTTTGACTAATGGAACTTCTTTCGTGCGTAGCTGCTTGATTCGTCGATCCAAAATTCGAATCGGTTGTTGCTCGAAGGTTAAATCTTCGGCCAAAAGCGGCGGCTCTTCAACTAGAACATGCTTCGGGTCAGGCACATACTTTCGGAGCTGCGATACGTGAAAAACGTCGTGGATACTTCCTAAACTAGAAGGTAACTCTATTCGGTATGCTACCGGGTTGATCTTTTCTATCACCGGATATGGCCCAATAAAACGTGGGCTTAATTTTCCTTTGATGTTAAATCTACGAACTCCTTTCGTTGGAGAAATCTTAAGAAAAACTTGATCCCCCACTTGAAATTCGAGAGGTTTTCGCCTCCTATCTGCATAAATTTTTTTTTTTTTTGCCGACTTTGAGCAGTCTTGACGTGCTGCTGGATGACTCGGATCTTGTCGGTCGTGTCTTGGATTAGTTCCGGACTTATGACTAACGCTACATCTAATTCTCCCCAGCATAACGGGGTACGTCATCACTATATACCACACGTTCTCTTCCTTACAAACAACACTGGAGCTCCCCAGGGTGATGTGCTAGGTCTGATGAATCTTTTAATCTATAGATCATCCAGTTGCTCTTTTAACTCCTTAAGTTCTGCAGGTGCTATTCTATACGGTGCCTTAGATATAGGTCTTGTTCCCGGAATTAGCTCAATCTCAAAATCAATTTCCCTCCTCGGGGGTAACTCCATAATTTCTTCTGCAAGACATCTAGAAAATTACATACTACGGGGATTTCCTCTATCTTGAGCGGAGTCTTCAAATCTTCACTTACCAAACATAGATAACCCTCGCATCCATGATTAAGCATCCTTCGAGCCTTTACATAAGTTATGATGGGGCACGAGTTAGCTCCTAAGTCCCCAACGAAGTGGACTTCTGTGCCTGAGGCGTTCTTAAGAATGACTATCCCCTTATCACACTTGATTTGGGCTTGTGTCGAAATCAACCAATCCATACCCAGAATGATATCAAACTCTTTCAGGTCTAACTGGATAAGGTTAGCGGGAAATATCTCTGATTTTAACATGAGTGGGACACCCACAAAACTAGTCGTGCAAGGCATGGTTTGACCATTAGGTAAACTGATAGAATAATTTACTTTTCTGGCTAAATTTTGGGACTTTAGCTTCGAGGCAACTTTGGTTGAAATAAAAGAGTGCGTCGCTCCAGAATCAAATAAAGCAGTCAAAGGTTGCATATATATATAAAGCGTGCGAGAATAACTATACGATTTTCTTGCCTCTGCTGCTCATGACGTATGCTTGACCCACTGAGCCTTGTTGCGGTGCCTTCGTTGGCGGTGCTGGACGTGTGGTGCCTGGTTCAGATCTTTGGGCTCTCCTTGGGCACTCTGCAGCTTTATGATCCGGGGCTCCACACCATAAACAATTCCCCGTACCTACCCGACATTGGGAGGTAGTGTGGTTGGTCCGGCCACATTTCCTGCAGGGTTCCTCGACATTGACATGAGGTGCTTGATTCCTTGGGGCTGAAGGTACTGGCCTCTTGGTTGGACTATCCCCCACATTTGGGGTACTTGTCATCCCTTTGTCGTTCCACTTCCTTTTGGTAGTTCCCTGGTTTCCGGGGTTTAGAGCTTTTAGCTCCTTCCTTACTCGCTCTACCTCTGCAGCCCTCTCGTACATTTCTTGCATTGTTCGGAAGTTATGGGATGATAACTGACTACGGATATACGGCGCTAGGCCTCCCTCATATCGGGTTAACTTCAGCCTCTCCGATGCAACATACTCTGGGGCAAGCAGGCGACTCATTAAACTTGGCGGTGTATTGTACAACTGAAATATCTTTGTTGAGCATACTCCACTCTAAAAACTCTTTCTCTTTCTGGCGCCGAAGGGAGGTAGGGTAAAACTGAGCTCGTAAATCACTTAGGAAGTCATTCCAAGACTTTGCGGTCCCTTGATATTTGTCCTTGATGGTCCTCCACCAGATATCCGCTTCTCCCTTCAGATAATAGGTGCCTATGGCTAATTTCTTATCTTCGGGTACCTCGACCACTTCAAATATTTTCTCTATCTCACGAATCCAATCCTCTAGCACTACGGGGTCGTAGCCCCCTTCGTAAAAGGTTGGGTTCCTTCGGGCTACTCTATCTGCGAAATTTCCCTCTTTTGACTGACTTGACCAGTAGATGGAAGGGGTATACGCCTAAACAATTCTTGCACTAACATCCCAAAGGGGTCAGGGTATTGAGGTGGATCAAAAGGAACAGATCCTAAAGAAGACTCAGAAGGATTAACCATCCCCGGGTTAAGCTGAGGTCCTTGCAATTCTAGTAGGTTTCCCTCGGATGTCCAATTTCCAGGTTCTTCTTGTGATGGCGTGCTTCTTGAATTTTGCGACATACTACAATATTACAACAAAATATATTATTACCCACATAGCTTAACATTATTCCCTCATTTTCTAGCCCATTTTTCGTAAAACTCAGATTTTAGTCAAATGCTCCCGCATAGAACCTTGATTCCTTGGTCAAGTCTTAGGTATCATTCACATACATATATTTATACATAATTAAAATCTCAAAAGAATTTTCACAATCCCAATATATTGTAATTTGCAGAATCCACAATACATATAATTATAAATCCACAATTTTCATAACATCCATTCATTTTCATAAATAAAGATAGCGGTTCCCCTTTTGATTGTCATAGAGTTTTCATCTCCATTTCCAATCCCAAAACATGAGAAAACCAAAACGTCATGTTCTCCAAATTACAAACCCACACTCCCTTCCACAAAGTAATCATAAGGGAGGTTACAAAAATAAGCATAGTCTGGCTAATTACATTGGTGACCCAAAAGCAAAAACCTAGTCACCCGAGATGTACTTGTAGTCATCTAGCCTACACTTACGGTCAATCCCCTTGCTAAACCTGCACAAAAGTCAAATACCGACGACTACTGCTAAACATGAGAGTTAGACCCTTCTTGTTCTTGATCCCTATCCTCTTCCACGCGTCGAAGTCGTAAAGGACCAACGCTCTTGCGTTTGGTGTACCGAATCCTGGGCCCCAAAGCGGTCCAATCAAAGTCGTTCTCCACCGGGGCGACAGGTGTAGACGTCCCTGCCTCGCACTCGTTGATTTGTTTTGGCTCGGGGCGCACCTCATCTTGGTCTAGATCCATGCTAGGATCTTCTTCTTCTTTTCCGGCTATTCGGGCGATAGGCGTAGACTCCCATGAGACGACAGGTTCGGAACAATTGGACGTCCTGTGAGGTACGGTGAGAAGTGTAGGCGGATTTCCTCTGCCGGGGGTGCGAACACGTGAGCCGGTGCTTTTCCCGCGTTGGGAGGTGCCGGTAATCCTAGCACCTCATGAAGATGGGGTCCTAACTTACTGACGTGAAGACCTAAAGATTGTGCAGCTTGAGTGATCATTACCTCCATCGTGATCTGATTCCAAGCCCCCACATAGTTGAGGCACCATGCGTGGCGTCCGGGTTCTCCACGTATAAGCAGTTGACGGTACCTGTCCCGGATATCATCCCACGGGCTCTCGTGGGGAAGAGTCGCTAGAAGGCATCGGGCTCGGCAAATGTCGTCATGATATTCGGATTTGGGATTTGTAGCGCAATGGGCGTCGAGGACATCTTGTAAAGCCTTAAGATGGGCTTGAACGTTGGTGGAGGGGTCCATGAACATCGCGAACGGATTTGGGAGGGGGTTACCGTCGTTGTCCATCTATACCATACACAAAGTACAATGCAAAATTTTAAAAACTTATCATGGCCAAAATGAACGAGCTATTTGCAATAAAAGAAACAAATTTGTGACGAGGTTCGAGACTCAACCAAGCTAACCTCTCATGAGCGATTTAACAATTCTAGACCTCATAATGTATTCCCTTTTTCGGGCTTCCTTAAAAACTTTTAATCCATACTATCCTTTAAAACTTATTTCATCATATACTAATCCCACTTGGGACTCGGTTTCTAAACTTCTCGTTAACTTTCAAGAACTTCCAAGGAGGTGCTTTGACAAACTTCACAATTTTCCATTATATTCATTAACTTCACTTGCGTAAATTACTAGGCTTAACTCAATTCACCTAGATTTCCCCTTAAAGATTTTGACCAAACTTTCTCAAAAATTCAGGAGAATTTCGTGACCTTCCCTATAATTAGAGCTATTCCCAAATTTACATAGTCTTGAAAACCTGCAAAGAAGAACAATTTACATACTAGACCAATATTCAAAGCTTCATGCTCATCAACAATTCCCAACATACCACTTATCATACTTATACTAATCATCATAGAGAGGCTTATACTCACATGCCTAACTTTCTCCTTAAACTAGGATCCATGACTTAAGAAATTCTATAATCTCCAAATACTTAAGCAAACTTCAGTTCTGATACCACAATCAGTAACACCAACCTTAATCACAAGGTTAAGACTACACTTAGAGACCCAAACTGCGATTAGCGCAATGAACACCTTAGGTCGAGGCATTACCGCCGTCTCCCAAAAGAGACAAGGCAACAACACACAAAAGATACTTCCAAAACCACAAGATAACTTACTAACTTGAGAACCTTCACATATAAAACTTATACAACCCCTGGATAAAGTACATAACTTGAACATAACTTAAAAACTAGAACAACTTCCAAAAATTCCAGCTCGCCCTTGCTGACCGATGAATTCCTTAGAAAACTACCTCAAGAACCTTGAATTACTTTGCAACCGACTTGTCCTTGCCCTGGGAGCTCGAACCTCCTAAAACAAAACATTAAAACATTGCAAAAAGGTGAGTGGGGAAACACTCAGTACGCAAACCTCCAGCACGTAAACCGTTCAAAAACGGTTTCAGTGCCAGCATTTAAATTCATTTTGAAAACAAGGGAAGAGTATTAAAATAGGACTCGCATAACATGAACATAAACATATGCATAACATAAATCAATGAAGATAGAAATTAGGTGGAACCCTTACGATCGGTGCAAGCACCTCACACACGCGTATGCCCAAGTTGATCTAAACTTGGAATAAGTGACTGTCAAGCAGTCGACACTGGCCAGGTCAAGGCACTCTGATCAGGAGTGCTAAAACATGAAAGTAAGAATAAGCATAGAATGCGGGTCCACTGTTAAATATAAAATCATTGTAAACCATAAAACTTGACATGGTATAAATTGAATAAATTACGACTATAATTTAGATCGTAAAAACTGGACAATTCGCGTACCTTGAGACGCTAGAGACCTTGGCGGCGCAGCTCGGCTTGGAGATGGCTTTTGGAACTTTTCAACTAAGATAAGAATAAGTAAAAATGAAGAACCGAATAAGGTTCTAAATTAGATTTACAAGTTTAGAAAATTAGTAAAATATAAATGAAATAACTTAGGAAGAAAATTTCAGATTATATAAAAATAAAGTTTATAGCGTAACTTGAGTTAGGAAAAACGGAATGAGGCAAACGAGTCCATCTCGGAATAGGGAAAATCATAATCTACAACTTTGTCAACAGAACCAGGGGCTAAAAACGAGTGTAAGGGCTCCAAAATGAGCTCGGACAGCAGCTAGAGTAGAATAAATTAGGAGTTCCGGAATGAAATTACATAGAGAAATTGATGTAGAAAGGTGAAATCAAAGAAGGGCACTTGAACCTTGGAAAGATAACTTAGATTGATGAAGTATGAGAACCGAAGATTGAAGGTGAAAATGAGATTAAAAGGGTTCCTCTAAACTTATTTAGAGAAAAACGAAGTCGATGTCACCATTGATGAAAAAGGAATGAATAAAGGAGCTTGAGGAATAAACTTTGAGTTGAAAACTAGAGGAACTTAACTTGAGAGTTATTTAGAACTTGGAAGACACTAGCTAGATAAAACCTTGTTCAACCCAAAGATATTGAACTCTTAGCTAACACTTATTGGGAGATATGTATACTTGTGCTTAAATCACTACTCTTGGCTAAAAGACCTTAGGACATACTTAGGCCTCCAAAACCATACTTTTCCCCCTTAAGACTTTAACCCAAGATTATAACATATAACCATAACTTATCAATGCTTAAAGTCTCCTATTGACTTGGTTTAGGACCTTAAAGATGGAATTTTAGTAAAGGGTAAATTGGGCAGAAACTTCAAGTAGACAGCCCTTCTTCCCGGGCTCATATCTCACACTCCCGATATCGTATAACTACAAACCATACCTTTCCGGAAAGCTTGCAAAGAGGCCTAAAACTTTCATGTTTACCATAAAAACCAAAAAGGTCTCCAAAGGGACGAAAAACAGCCCTCAAAACACTGACTCAAAAATTCGTATATAAAATTGTACCTTCACGGTTTCGGTCATAACTCGGGCTATACAAGTCGGAAATTAGAAATTCCAAAGCCTATGGTTTGCTAACACCTTAAGCTATCAAATGGAGTAGAAATCTGGGCAAAAATCCCACTTTTATACTGCTGTAAATTTCCAGAATTGAGACAGCGACTAACTTGCTCTTATTTTCAGCTCTAATGGTTCATTTAGCCCTTAATCCATACTAATTCTCAACCAAACTTCACTTTGGCTATAATCCACTATATTTCCAGAACTAAACCTTGAAAGTTAACTCATCAAAGAGCTTAAATCCCACATGCAACCATGGATTAAACACAACTCAACATAAAAGACTTGTTCTTGAACTCTTTCACCAAAAACTCACTAATTCACCCAAATTAAACATGATAACACTAAAATAATAAACTTAGAATATATAACCAGCCCTTAATACTCAGCAACTTATCAAGAAATTCACATGCATCAAGATTATAGCAACATCCATCAAGAATTTAACAAGAAAACCTCAAGAACTCATCCAAATACACATGCACATACTCCAAACTCAAACCCTAACTTAACCAAACCAATTATACACTTGAATTCATGAATTTAGAGAGTAAAAGAGATAGAATTTATAAAAGAAACATATATTAAACATGGAATTTCAGATTATAAACAAGAGAATTAGGTTAGGGTTTGAGACTATACCACTTGAATTTGAGGTGAGAGATTGAACAAGAGAAGGGGGAAGAAGGTGGTGGCCGGAGTAGGGTGGCCGACGGCGCCGGAAAACACGCCGGAAAACACCAGCTGGGCGGCGGCAGTATGGTGGCCACGGCTGGGCAGCAGAGCAAGGGCGGAGAGGGAAGGTAGAGAGAGAAAGAGTTTGGGGAGTTGTCTAAAAGAAATGAGGAAAAAAAGACTTAAACCCCCCCCCCTTGCTAAAGCATATATAACCCCCTCTAAACAACTTAATGAAGTCTGAAATTGTAAACTAAAAACAATTATTGTAAATGTAATAAACTTAAATAATTAGTTTGTACAAAATAAAATCAATTGGTAATAATTGAGTTAAAATAAAATAAAACTTGGATGTAGAAAATCCAAATAAATGAAACATAAATATTACTTGTACTTAAATGAAATAAATATAACCCAAATAAATTAAAGTTTGGGTAATAAAATATAAATGTTAAAAGGTAGAATAATTAAACCCCTTTTTTGGTTACACACAAAAATAAAATACAACGGAACTTGGATTAAAAAAATAATACAGTGGGTAAAATTACCACTCGAAATTATGTAAAGGAAATGTAATTTAAATAAATTAAAAGTGGAACGGTAAAATATATATATAGAAATCGAGGCGGATAAATAATAACCGTTTCTCGGTAAATAAATTTATAACGTAAAACATATAACCTGAAATACTTTAACTCATTGAATAGATGTGTAAAGTAAACTTTTAAGCCGATAGTTCGGCACCTTAGCCATCTCCTGCACGAGACTTAACACCGATAGCAATAAATAAATAAATAGATAAATAAAGGTAAACGCGAAAAATTTATAACGCGATTTGAATAATTACTGTGGTTAATAGATAATTAAACATGATTTTGGGGTGGGTTATTACATCAAGAGTTTGCTCGATGGTGGAAAATCGGTTCTCGTAGACGAAGAGTCGGTCCTCGTAGGCGGAGATTCGATTCTCGACAGTTTGAACTCGAGGACTTTGGCGTTGGCTTGATTCCTTCCGATTGGAATTATTTTCACCATCCATATCAAAGGAAGGGTGAGGGACGGTATGTGTTTGGGAATATTTTGTGAAGTTTGGGGGTTTTTTTGTGGTTGGCTTGTGTTTGGCTAAGGGTTCTTTGTGTTTTTCTCACTTAGGCATTTTATCGAACACCTTGTGGGCACAAATTTCCAACTCTTCCTCAAAGCTCCAATATGCTTAAAAAACACCAAATACAAACACAATACAAAGTTTTCCAATAATCTTGGATTGCAAAGGGAATGGGGATCTCCAATATTTGCATATAATCCACAAAAATCAACACTAGAGAACACACTAGCAAGAATAATGAAAAAACTCAAGCTAGATGAAAAACCTTGGGCTCTGATACCAAATGGAGCGCGGCGCGATGGGAGAGATTGATGGACTAGCTTGAGTGACTTGAATCAACATTCAAATAATACTTGAACACCAAAGGGATTGGATATGACCTTGGATAAAGGAGAATCCACCACCAAAGCCTAACACCCCACCATGACCATCATAAAGGAAGAATCCACCAAATGATCAATAAAGGAATGACTTGCTAACACCACCATTAACAATGGATAAAGTAACAACAAGATTTTGAGAGAAAAGGGAGAAACCCCAACTTTGCATTAGCAAATCATTCATAAACATAGTCTGCCTAGAAAAGGGTGCTAAACGAGCTATTTATATTAAAACAGGAATTTAGGTTAAAACAAAACAAAAAATAACGAAACAGCGCGTCGTCGCAGAATAATGGCTCGGGCGCGCCGAAATTGGCTCGGGCGAGTCATTCGTCTATCTGCCTTGGCCTGTCGCTGGCCACGAGGGGTCGCGGGCGCGACAAACTGGGAAGAAAGGTGGCTCGGGCGAGTCACAGGGTGGCTCAGGCGAGCCATGCTTCTGGGCAGCTTTTCCCTGCCGACTTCAAACGCGCATAACTTCTTCATCCAAACTCTGCTTTAGACATGTAAGATATCGTTGGAAAGCTCTCAGTGTGTACTATAAGCTCCCAAAATTTGAGACTCATCGGACTTGTATTGAAGGAGTTATGACCCAAATCGTGAAGGTGCGTCCAATCCGACAAACCCACGCTGACCCGTTTGCGCTTATTCTTGCCGAAGGACTCCGGACCCTTTTCAAGGCCCGAAGTAGGTCTCGATGTGGACCCATAGCTCCAATCCCATGGTCCGGGGTCCCATTTGAAGTGGATGCCACACCTGATGTCATTCAGCTCATGATTCCAGGGTCCCGGGTCCACCTTAAAGTGTACTCCGCACCCGACCCCGATGTCGTTTTCCTCGTGTTTCATGGAGGGGTTGCGGGAAAACTTGGTGACCATGAGAATCGATACTAGGGCCCCAGCCCGATACGCTCCAACACTTCATTCACTGCTGACAACCCTCTTAGGAGGTTTGCGATGTGTATGCGATGGTAAACGCATGACGACTGTGGGTATATGAAGTGGATTGATGACCCAATCTGTGACACTGTTGCAATTGCTGCAAAGAGATTGGTTGGTCGATTTGATGTTGTCAAGGGGGAGAGGGATGACTTGAGGGTTGAGGCCGATATTGCTGAGGCCAACATCAACGATTTGATGGGTGAGCTTGAGAGGCTGAGGGGGGCGAATCAGAGTCTGAAGAAAAAAACTTGGTTGGTGATTGTGGGGTTTGTGGTTGTGTTTTTCATGGGGGTTCTTGCTGGTGGGTATGGTAAGTAGATGACTGCTGGTGATGGGGGGTGGGTGATTTTGCAAAGCTGATGATCCAGTTGATGATGTATATATGAAGAAGTGATGATGATGGTGATGAAATTTTTTGGGTAATCAGATTGTTTGCTTGATTGAATGGCCATTGTAAGCATCCTGGACAACAGATGCTTCAATTATTTTGGGGTTCAATGGTCTGTTAATCATCAGCTTGTTGTTGTTGTTATGTTTAAGCTTTTAGATTTAGGGTTTATGTATGTTTTAGGGCTAGGGCTAACAGTTTAGGTAGGGCTGAATGATCAAATGTAATGAAAGAATTGTAATTAGTTGCATTTTGCAAGTGATGAATGATGAATGAATGTTATGGTAAACTTGCATTGTATATCTTATGCTCTTATGCTATGCTCTGTTTGATGTTCAAAACCTTGCAAAAAAAAAAGATGACATTGAACACAAAGAACAATGTAACAGATTTAGAAATGAAATGAACAATGAAACTGTAATACAATCACAACTGAAGAACAGAAAACAGAATCAAACTTGCATTAAGTATGAGGGAATATGTAATGGGTACAACATCTAGTGTTTGATGTACATACTCCTCTGTTTTGGCTTAAGCTTGCAACAAATCAGGGTACAAAACTAACAGATGTACAAAAGACATATTCCCCCCCCCCCCCCCAAAAGATTGGCATAAATTGTCATTCTGCACAATTCTGCACACCATTTACACCCTATCTAACATTCATTCATAAAAGAAGCCATGACAGTCCAAAATGGCTTTAGAAACACCACCACAAACTCCTAGTTCCCTAGGTTCACCTTTGCCAATTTCTTCCTTGGTGAAATTCTTGGCAATATAGTCTTGTTTGCAGCTCTTTTCTTCCTAGCCTTTGTTGGAGTTGAATGTGGAGATGGATGTGATGGTTGAGGTTGTGATCCAGTTAGTGGGATTTCCTCAAAATGGGCCACTCTCCTTGCAGCAGCAGCAACAACATCAGCAGCAGATGTTGATTGAGCAGAAGAAGCAGCAGCAGTTGCTGATTAATCAGAAGAAGCAGCAGCAGTTGCAGATGATCCGGCAGCAGCAGTATGACATGAAGAATTCCCAGCAGCAGTAGCACAAGTCGAAGCAGCAGTTGCAGGTGATGAACCAGCAGCAGGAGTTGCAGCTGATGGAGATGCAACAGCAGCAGTAGGAGCATGTTTGGGGGGCCTTTTTGTGACCTTTCTTTTTGGCTATGATATCAATCCATGAGACAAAGAAAGATATAATCAGAAAGCAATCACAAAACAAGAGCTAAACCCCAAACCCTTAAAATTACTCAAAAAAAAATAAAAAAGTCAAACTGTATTTTGACTAAACCCTAAACCTAACCCTAACATCAAACACTAAACCCTAAACTAAACCCTAACATCAAATATAAACAGAATTCAATATAAGGTTAAGTATGTTACCGTTAACTTCTTCACTACATGTGGGTAAGTCAATCTGTTGTGGCCTTCAAATCCACAATTTGAGCAGTAAATTCTGGTGGACTCCTTTGACATTTTACCCCTTATGCTTTCACCAGCCTCTGGCCTTCTGAAATACTTTGTTGTTGTTTTTTTCTTGGGCTTGAAGTATGGGGTAGTTACAACACAACCAGGAGCAGTTGCCCACATGTTGGACCCATTTAGTGGATGTAGTGTATGAGAATATGTCGCTACAAGCTTCTCAGTTGCATAGCACTCATAGACAAAGTTAGTTGGTCTCAATCTTTCCTCCCTCATTACAGCAATTGAATGGGGGCATGGAATCCCATTTAGTTGCCATTAATTGCAACTACACATTTTTGCATTCAAATCCACTACATACTCTTCAGGCCATGCATTGTTGACACTAAACAAGCCCCTAGTAGCCCTAGTAACCTCCCAAGTCTTGGACTCTTCAATCTTTTTGTCCAGTTTTTTCAAAATCCTAGGAGGTATTGGAGTCTTGATCTTAGAAGCCCATGCATTTTTGTCCCCCACTCTTTTCATGACTGCCTTGAACATCCAATTTAGCATAGAAACTATAGGCATGTACCTAGCTTCTATGATGAAGGCATTGAATATTTCAGCCATGTTGTTATCCACAGAGTCACACTTGGCATGTGGTTTGAAGAAAGCTCTACAAAAATGCTCCACACTTTTTCTTTCAAGCAGCCCCCATGCTTGTAGGTCAAGATCATAGAGGTTTTTGGCATTCTTCTTCATCTCAATCTCTGTTGTTGACTTAGCAACCCTCCAGAACAGTTTCTTGTACATCTCACCCTTAAATGTCCTCCTTAGGTTGGCATACACATGCCTAGCACACAGCCTATGCTTACATCTTGGTAAAATCCTTGCCACACTGTCTACTAGACCCTAAACCAAACAAAATACACAAGCAAAGAAATTCAGAATATTAAAAAAAAAACAGACTGTAATTTTAAAAATTTAAAACCTTAAGGAAGGGTTTATTGGTACCTTTTGTTGATCTAAAATAATTGCCCAGCCATGGCCATCCCCCATGTCAAGATCAATATGTAACTGTGAAATGAAAAGATCCCAAGTCTCCTTTGATTCTGTTGAGGCAACTACCCAAGCTAAAGGATACATTTGGTCATTTGCATCCCTCCCAATAGCTACAAACACTTGTCCTCCCCAAGGTCCTTTCAGAAAGCACCCATCCAAACTTAGAACCCTCCTACACCCCTCCAAGAAACCCTTCTTCAATGGTCCAGGACATACATAAAGAAACTTGAATACATGCTCATTTGTCTCCTGATTTTGTGTTGTTTTCAGAACAACAGATGTGCCAGGGTTTTTGTCAATCAACTCCCAAAGATAGTCTCTAAGTTGGGTAAACTGCTCCCTATAATCACCAACTATAGAGTCTAATGCCTTCCTTCTTGCCCTAACACACATACACAAAAGCAGCATTGTAATTCAGCTCCTCCTTCACCTTTCTCTGTAAGTCTCTGGCAATGATGGATGGGGTTATCCTAAATCTGCTCCTATAATGATTAGCCAACCATTGCACACTCATATTTCTATGTCCAGCCTCAAAGCTAAAAGTAATACATGTATGAGGGGGGCCAAATGTTTTCACTGCATAGCTTTTCTCTTTGCCTACTTTTGATCCCCAAAACCTCCACTTGCACCCTTCACCCTGGCAGAATAGTTGATACCTCACTTTGTCACTCTTGCTCACTTTCAGATTGTATCCACCTAGTATCCTATAGTTATCAACAACTTTTTTCATCTCCTTCTTGTCAGCAAATGTCATCCCAGCAAGGAGTCTACTAGGTATTGCAGGGTTGTATCTAGGACACTTGGGTTTCTTCTTCCTCATGCTAGGTCTTTTCTTTCTCAACACACCATGAACCTCAGCCTCACTCTCACTCTCAGGGCTGCTAGGGTTGTCAGAATCATGGTATTGTTCATTATCAACTCCATCACCCTCCTCAACAACTCCTCCTTCAATCAAACTATCATCACCATATAACACAACATTCCTATCAGCTATTTCATTGTCCCTCAAATCCTTATTTTTCTTCATGACTTGAGTCATTTCTTCATCCTCTACTTCAGAACCATCACCATCACCATTGGGTACATAATCATCATCATCATCCTCATCATCATCCCCATCCTCAAACCACCAAGTAGCATCACCAACAACATCATCACCAACTTCACCAACCACTTTTTCTTTCCCCTTATCCTTATTAACATCAGGAATTCAGGATGCTTCACATACATGCGAACAAATGGACATTTCTCTAAAAAATCACTCAACATCCTTATCTCATCATCCCCCTTAACCTCAACAAGACTGTCCTCAAATCCAATATTACTTCCAGGCTTGCTAATGTAAAGGGTTCCAATTTTATCTTTTGTATACCCAGCATTCTCAACAAACTCAATCAGATCATCCACACATAATCTATCATGGTCTACCTCCATTTCAGTGACCTCACTATCAATGTAAACCATATGTGGGTTCGATATAAACTGCCCCCCATGAAAGATTTGTAATTTACCCATTCAGAAACCCTATGATACATGAAAACAAACCAAATTTCAGATACATAAACACCAATTCATCAGTAAACAGAGGGTCTGTTATCTAGGATTCTGGGAAAATGAAGAATATAAACCCTAGAAATTTTTTTTTGACTAATTCTACTGATAAGTACTTCATACAGATAAACAACATCAAAAACACCAACTAATACCAACGAAACACATAATTTTGACAAAAAAATTGCATTTCGAAAATTAGGGTTTTGATGAACTTATGGGAATGACTGTGAAGCTTTCAGGCCTTCAATCAAATCAGCAACACTTCCCTGGGATGCGATTTTGATACTTGCAGTTGAATTTAGGGTTTGATTGAAGAAAGAGGTCGAATTCAATGGTGGAATTTGAAGAACCCAAGCGATGGAGAGTAGCAGGGAAGAAAGAAGAACGTTGCCTGAGTTTTTTTTTTTTTTGAATTGGAGGGAAATAAATGAGGGCCCAATGTATTTTTTTTGTGTGTATTAGAATAATTAGGGTTTCTTAGCTTAATTGTGTTTATTTTTTGTTTAATTCAGTTAATCACACCCACCCAACAGATTAACCTATTGCTTTAGGTAATTTATTCTCCTCAGCTGATAAAGTGTCATTTTAATCTTAATTATGTTACATTAGTGGCAGTTTCATAACATGTTTTTTTGGGTGGCAAATTTGCAATTTTTGCAAAGTTCAGTGACATTTTTATCCAAGAAGTCCAGACTCCATCCACGTCTACCAGTACGAGACATCCCAACGTAAATAGTGGAGGACGATGAGGTAGAGAAAAGGCGAGGGAGGGCGACAATGGCGGAACTACCAGACGAGCTTTGGAGAAGAATCCTTGAAATGGGGGTTTCAACTTCAAACTCAAACCCTAACCGCCTTACTTTTAAGGACCTCTGTTGCATCTCCATCGCTTGCCGACGCTTTCGTCATTTATCCAATGACGATTCCTTTTGGTCCCCTTTGCTCTCTTCCGATTTCCCTCCTCCCGTCACCCACAACTATCCCTCTTCTTCTTCTTCTTCCAACACCAATTCATCATGCAAGTCACTCTATCGAGCAAGGTTGTTCTTTTTCGCTGAGATTCAAGCTTTTCTGGGTCCTTATTTGAATTCATTGATTGATCGGTTGATTATTTTGAGGGGTTAGGTATGAGAAACATAAGGCCAGAATCATTGCAGCGCATAGGCGGGCCGTTCTGAGAATCGAAAGTCGAATTGCTGAACATGCCAGAAGTCTCCAGGAATTGCAGAATCGTACCGCTGAAGAGGCTGATAAAATCAAAGCGGCTGCTTCTGAACTCAACAATTTACACAAGGTCAGGTAATGATATTTAGGATATTGATAACTAGTTTAGTATCTGCGTTTCGGGGGGGGGGGGGGGGGGAAGGGGGGGGTTTTTTGGGGTGGTTATTTTTTTTTTTTTATTTTTTAAAATGGTAAGTCAGCCACCCACTGTTTCTATCTCGTGAAAGCCCAATGGTCAATCCTTGACACGCGATACCACAACAAATTTGCACCACTTGAGCTAGAGCTCATTGGTGTTTGGGTTGCTTAATTGATTTCATGGTCACCAAAGCATGAAACGGACAGGTCCTGAGTATGAAGCTAGCCCTCCATGAAATTAGGATCAATTTGGTTACAATTGTGAAGCTAAGCCAGAAGACTTGCGCATTAGTGAATTGCCAGTGTTAGAATCTGTGTTGTTATGAAAGAAAATTAGGATCAATTTGGTTACAATTGCTTAATTTATTTAGGAATTATAATTAGATATTTTATATGTTTTAGTTTCCTATTTTTGTTAGGAATATTATAATTTCCTAGTTTGATTAGGAATATAATTCTAGTTTCCTATTTCTATTAGGTTTAGTATTAGGCGGGTTATTTACCTATAAATAAGGGCTTTGCTAGCCTTTATGAAACACATTACATTGATATTGAATATTGAATACATACAATTCTTACTGATTATGCACGAGGATGCTAATCTTTTCCTGAATTTAGCACGGGGATGCTGAATTCTCCTCTTGAATTCAACACGGGGATGTTGAATTCGTATCTTTAGCTTTTATTTATTTCCCGTTCTCTATCACCTTGTGCGCGAGTGCAAGTGGGCCTCTAATCGAACTTTTCTAGCCTAGGTGTGTCGATCAAAGAAGTTTTCACACTCAAGCCCGGATTTATTTGTCAACTTCCTTATTAAGTGTCACCCAAATCTATTAGTGTTGCCCTTGGCTTTGTGACGGCCGTAGGAAACATAGAAAAGGGCTTCACCGCTTTAACAATTTCCTCGAAGTTTTTAATGTTGGCGTGTTTCGAGATCGATTGCGTGGCCTGCTAGGGGGTTACTCTTCCAGCGTGGCTATGCTCCATTCGTACAATTGTACTTAAGGGGCGAAGGGCCGCTACCCCCTATGCCTAGCCACGTTGGTAAACCAACGTTTTTCGATATTTTCAGATTTTTAGGAGTTTTGGGTCGGGTTTTTCGTGAATTTGCACGGCCCTCCGAAGAGGGGTTAACCTCCCAACTCGGGTTGCTCCGTACGTAACGAAGTACTTAAGGGGCATGAGTGCTGCCCACTCACGCCAACCCTTGTTGGTTTGCCGACTTTAATAGGTTTATTAGACACGAGCAAGAGCATTAAACTACTAAGATCAACCAACTTTAGCAAAGAAATGAACAAAGATAGGCGTGTAATAAGGTAAGGAAATCACTTTCTCATTCAAAAGAGGGGTTTATTAGAGGTAAATCATGGCAATCAACCAAATTAAGGCCTATTATCATTCATATCGGCCGTTTCTAATCGATTGATTAGGTGGCTATCTACACCGCTATGGTCAAAAGCATCTCCTAAAAGAGAAAATAAAACAGTTTTTGGGGTTTTTCACAACTTTTTCTCCTTTTTTCTTTCATTGTTCACAGCAAGAAGCCAAAATTTTCAAATTTTTCGATTTTTAGCTAGTTAAGAAACTAGAAAGAAGAGGAAACTAGGCGAGCTATCCTACATACAAAGAGAACTCCCCCCCCCCCCCCGCCACACTTAAAATCCACAATGTCCTCATTGTGGAAAGGGTGTCTCATGAAGGGTATAAAAATTAGAAAAAACAACAATTAACACAAAGAAAACGGTGGCGACCCTAACCCACACGGCTCCAACAACAAGATTTTTCCAACACAGCACATACCAAGGGGCGTGCCACCAAAAGAGAAAACCAAGCATGCAACAAAGATATGTACAAGAAGGGGATGGAAAAAAAAGTAAAGAGGAACGAGCTCACCAAGAGATGTCTTCATAGCGTAAAAGAGCATCGAATCCAAGAAGGGGGACAAAGGAAGAAAACCGTTAGTGGAAAAAGGAAGCTGCATGCGAGATTATATACATTAATAAAGAAAAAGAAAAGAACGAAGAAAACAATACAATATAGACAAATGTACATTATCAGGGACTTAACTGTCCTTATACTCGATGATGTGGAGTGAAGGACGGTGAGCAAACTACCTCCAAAGTCACACACTTCAAGGAGTGTGGACTAACAAATCCAACAACCAAACAAACTAATCATTCGAGAGACCAAAGCGACTGGCAAGAACCTTGAACAATTTGAGAGGGGATGACTAACGCACTAAAACAACAAACCACACACCCATCCAACTAATGATACCCCCGCACACTTAAGATGCATGATCAAATGCAATATAACAATTAAAAAGAATAGGGAGGTGATGTATTCAAGGTCGCTAGGATCAGAGTGATGACCTCACAGACATCAAACGGACACACACACACTGGAATCTGGGACCTCACAATGGATAATCGAATGGAAACAACTCCAAAACAGGGGATAATCAATAAGAATCGAATGGATGAAATGGGTGAGGTGTGAAATAAGATCGGATGAGCTAGAACTTCACAAATAACCTCCTCCAAGATAGCACCCGATTCACCACGCACCAAATAACATCAAATGAATTAAAATGGATAATGAGGGATGGGAAAACAGAAAAGGAAAGATAGACTTGAGTTCAAGCTGATACAGGCACACCACAGCTAGAACATCAAGGGCAATGGACTCGATGACCTCAATGGATATAGGCACACCACCATCGAAGCTACCAAGCTCTACACCCACCACAAGGATTGTCAAATCCTTGATACTGTAGTAGAATTAACCAAATTTGAGAGTTTAACGTCACTCACAAACAAGAGGCTCAATAAGGCACTCAATTCTCATATTTCATATATCAAGTTGTTAATTACAATGACCTTACAGTGGGTATATATAAACCCAGCTGAGATATCTAATTAGGAGTTTCTTGAGCAAAAAGAAAACGTCCTAAACTTGCTTAATTAAACTAATTACATCAGAATAAGATAATATGTAACTAACTTAGGAAGCTTCTACAACAATAATAATGAGGGCTAATAAAAGCGTGACACATGGCATCTTCATGAAGCTTCTAGAACAATTGGAAGGCTCTAGAAACATCACACATGGCGCTTTCTTGTTGGAGCAGCATTCCTCACGTGGGTAAGGCTGGGTAATCACCTCACGAGCTGGAAGGACCTCAATAGCTCGAAAGTGACGTCTTCATAGAGGGCCTCAATGACAAACACCTCACTGAATTGGAAAGACCTCAACAACTCAGGAAGTGAAGTAAAAAAGGTGCAAATAGTCTTCCTCCAGTAGGGAACGTCCTTGGACGCCCAAATTCTCAACAGACTCAAGATGGAGGTCCTCATGCACATATTTAGATTGCATAAAAGATTAATGACCTCCAATAACCAGAAGATGATGCAACCCAAGTGAAAAGACCAAAAAGACCTTGCTGAAACACCAAAAGACAAGTTGATCCCGAATGAGGTCCTCATGCATGTACCCAGATTGCAATAGTTGTGCAGAATGCAAACGACCTCCAAATGGATCAACCTTTGGCATTTAGAATGTCTTAGTAACACACTTCCTTGACCTCCAAAGAGAAGAGAAACACAAACCAAGTTGAAAAAAACAATCAGCTCCAGATAAACGTCCTCAATGTCCAGATAAACGTCCTCAATGCATGCCCAGGTTGAAATAGTTCTGTAGAACCCAAATAACCTTTGGACCATATAAGCTTGGACATTATGAACGACCTTGAAAGAACCAAATGTGAGTGAGGCCTCAATTCTGAAGTGTTGAGACAATAAGGATGGCCTCACATCAGGTGGATGACCTTTGACATAGTCAAGGACCTTCTGGGATTCATGGATGGCCTCAAAGTATGCTGACACCAAATGAGGTTGTGAGGGCTGATCTCCATCAGGAGGGGGCAGGAATGACTTACAATCACGCATCCCTTGGAGGGGTGAGTGGGGTGGGTAGTATCCTCCCGGTGGCAACCAACCGGGCGGAGGGCGTTGGCCTCCCGCGTTGTAATACCCGTAGCGAAGCTCATCGAGTATTTCTTCGTGGCGGTTCACGCGAACCTGAAGATTCTCCAAGATACTGTGATCTTGCTGTTGTAGGGTGCAGATGTCTTGGAGCCTCGTGTATATGTTGTTGAGCTGGGCGGAGAGCTCCGAAAAGTCCACCGAACTCGAACTGGCTGCTCCTTGAGCCTGTTCCTCCTCGCCCTCCTCGCTCTCTTCCTCACTCCCTTTTTCTTCCTCCTCCTCGCTTCCTAAGGGGCTACCCTCATCGTCACTTGGAGCCTCAAGTGGATTGCCTTGGAGCACAACAGCAACCCGAGGCTCGCAGGACCAAGTGTTTTGGTTCCTAACGTCGATGCGGGCCTCATTTCTCCGAAAGTCAAATTCAGTTTGGCGCTTGGGCTGAGTGCCGTGCTAGTGGAGGAGCATCTGGCCTTGAGCAAATATCTTCATGTTGATGAGCCGGGTTCCATCCAACGGTTGGCAATCAAAATGAGGATTTGCCCTCCTCATATACGACCCGAAGCCACATCGGTCACAAATGTAGGAAATGACATGGCCCATGCCGATGGTGTACTTCCGGGTCGCTCGCGAAATTTCGTGGAGTTGGTAGAGGATCACTGAGGCCGTATTAACTCGCTGTCCGAGGAGGGCATTGAAAATGATGAACAGGTCCGCCTTGCGAATGTTGTTTCGCCCCTCATCGCGACCCACCACCGAGTTGGCGATTAAGCGATGGAGATGCCGGACAACAGGATTACAAAAGTCCATGGCCTTCGTGCGTTTCGTGTCGAAGTATCTTTGGTGCGTCATATAGGCCCGAGATTTGCCCTAGTACGACACGTGAGCAACTTCATGGCCCTATTGGTCGGAAATCCATCAATGTTAGAGGCAGGGAGGCCACCTGCTGGAAGATGCAACTTCTCACTTAGTTGGTGGAGCGTAAGCGTGACCAAGCGACCGTTAATTTGAAAGCTAAGTTGCGCATCATTCCTAGTCGGCCGGGTTACTTCCAAGGAGCTTAAAAATTCTAAGACCACTTGGTCATAAACCTTAGTTTTAATGTTGATAAACTGCCTCCATCCTAGAACCTCAAACAAATGCTCCAAACTAGGTTTCAAATTCAACTCTCTACATGTCTCGTCATGATAAACGAAAGGGACGACTATTTTCCTAGATCTAAATTTGAGGTATTTGTCCCTGTGCCAATCGGCACGCCATGTGAGCCTAGAAGGGTATGTGACATTTAGCGGTTCAGCCTCAGAAGCATTATAGGGACCATACCTTGAGGAGCCTGTGTCGGACCTGAACCGGAAGTTGAGCCGGGGCCGGAAGGTGCTTGATGTTGACGCGTTGAGCGACTAGAGCCCGCCATTGTGCACGAATTGACCCGAAACTTGGAGAAATATGAGAGTGAGGAGGTTGGGGGTAGTACCGTTCTTTCTCTAGCACCCAACTCACAAGGGTGGAGTTTTGGTTCTAGAGAGAAAAAGGGTGGTAGTACCCCGAAACGTCACGGGCGCTACGCTTGGGGTAGTACCGTTCTTTCTCTAGCACCCAACTCACAAGGGTTGGAGTTTTGGTTCTAGAGAGAAAAAGGGTGGTAGTACCCCAAAACGTCACGGGCGCTACGCTTGGGAGTAACGCCCGTGTCCTCGCTCGACATTTTGACCCAAAATTCTCCATAAATTGGTCACGTGCGCTACCATTGGGGGTCACGCCCGTGACCTTCTTGACCAAAGTTGCCCCTTTGAACTCCCTAGTCACGGGCGCTATTGAGTAGCGTCATGCCCGTGACTAGCTGGAATTGGGTCTCGCCCGTGTCCTTCTTGACCAGAGTTGCCCCTTTGAACTCCTTAGTCACGGGCGCTATTGAGTAGCGTCATGCCCGTGACTAGCTGGAATTCGACTTTCTCTTCAACTCTTGGCCTTGGGTCTAAGGCCCAACTTCCGGGGTTTCGGGGCGGCTTCTTTGGTATCCCGAGAGGGAACTCTAGGCGCCAACGAACACTGAATTCTCCCATGGTAACGAATCCAAATTAACCTGCAAAACTAGTCGAAAGATGAGTAAGACACCTTTATTAATGGAGGGAACGAACAAAATTCCAAGTGAAAAGAGTAATATTTAGGCTCAAAACCGAGCCTAAACATGTTGTTTTGCTGGGAAATAAACTGTTTCATAATAAGTCCAGTGACTTCTAATTTGATATGAGAAACTGTTTCTTATGATCTACTTTCTAGAAATGACTATTTTGGATTATGTTGGATATTTATATCTTTTGCTTTTACTTGTAATTATTTTGCGTGAGTTCCATTTTTTGTGATTTGCTTATGTATAGAATCGTTGGATAACTTCAGGCAAGCTTCTGTAGCTTTACATGTGTGGCAACCAGAGGTCATCCGTGGAAGGCAGAAGGAAATAGTGGAGCAATGTCCAGTGCCGGTTGATTCACGAATCAATACGCTTGAGATGGAGTTGAAGCTCTGTAAGCAGCAAATTATTGTGTTTGAAAAGGCGTATGTAAGATCTTCTCTCTTACTGCACTCTTTGCATTCTAAGAACATACTGTGTAAATTAATGAAGTACATGCTAAGTGATCCTCTGGTTCATTTTCTTTGGCATTAGAGGGATGAGAAGCGAAGACTTGAAGCAGCAAAGGAACAACTATCATCAATGATGTATCATCCTTTGCAAGATGGTGTCATGATTGAGCAGGGGGATGGTGATCGTAGTCATAAGAGGAAAAAGTTGAAAAGGGATGCCCATGGTAAGATTTCAATTGAATGTGTTGCTTGCATCTTCGTGTCCATGATTATGTAACATCATATCAAGAATGTTGTCTTTATGCTTCTGCATTTGCATGACCAATGCTACGCGCCTACGCCAAACTTTTGGGGGTCATTTACTCATGTCTATATTCTACGGATTAACTGGTTGTTGACCTCTGTTTCTTATCTCATTATGTGTGATATATTAACCACAGTTCATACATGTTTGTTCTGTCTTGTGCGATGTTTAACTATTCCTGATTAGCACTGTGTTTTCTTGTAGAACTTTTGCATGCTAGAAATGTACCTACCATTGCCTTTTGATATTCTTACAATAAGTTGTAAGATAGCTTGCAGATTAAATGAGTAATACAATAGAAGAAAGTATTACAGGAAAAACTCACAAGATTCTCACCCTGGAATTCTCTCTGTAATGTTCTATTTTTCCTGATGCTTATAATGGTAGAATGAACTGCTTAAATAGACTAAAAAGTAGTTAACTTTTTGTATGAGTGACAATTTTTTCTATTGGCCAATAGTTGTAGTCTCGTACATGCATGTGATGAACTATCGCGTTGCACCCCAGAGAAATTTTTTGTCTATAAGTGAGTTATCACTTATTCACAATTGTGAAGAGAGATGGTTGCCTTGAGTATTCTTCAGAATTTGCTGGATAAGATGCTTCAGAATTTTGGCCGTAAAATAAATCCCACAACACATAACACAGTGAAGCAGGAAATGACCCTTATTTTTGCCATGGGCACATTGATATCGTAGCCATTAGCAATTAATTGCAATCCATACAGTGGATGTTGCTGTTGGTCAGTTGGTTAGCCATAAGAAGGTTTTTTTCTTTTAATTCAGATAGCATTTGTAGCGATATTGTTCATAGTAATGATCTAGAGTAGAATCTAAATATAAGAGCTGACGACCCTAATGAATATCACAATTGGACTATTCCCGAGCTATGAAGCACGGACACTTCTATCAGCCTCGCGTATCCATGTCGGTCAAGTATCCGACACCGACACTCTCGGACACTCCTTGGATACATGTGAAACACGCGAAAAAACGTGTCCCCTAAATAATTATCAAAATAAACATCCGACACTTGGAGGACTCATGGTGGACACGCATATGCCAACCTTCGGACACTTCCGAATCATTGATGAACACCACAATTTAGGCTAGCCACCTCCATAGACATCCTCAACTATGATATCCTTTTTTTCAATACATCATTGTTCTTGCCTGCTGCTTTACCATCTTACACTTACCTTTGTCCCTCTTTTACCTTATTTTGTCCCTCATCCATTATTTTAGAAGATTTTATGTTTTATATATAGTTTTACAATTCATAACTATTAGAGTAAATGTATTCATTAACAAACATTTTTAAAATAGAATTTGTTACTCTATGAAATACTATATAAAATTAGGATACATGCCAGACTACATGTCATGTCCTTATTTTTTCATAAATCGCGTGTCTTGGTGTCCGTGTTGTGTTGTATATGTGACTCGTGTCCAAGACCCAAGTCCGTGCTCCTTAGTTCCGGAGGTTAAGATTGATGCCATTTGCAAAATAGGCGCTTGCGTTTTTTCTACTGCATATTTTGTCAAGACTTGTGGAGAATTAAGTCTACAAAATGGGATGCACACCATTTTCATTACTTAATCAATAATCCATAATGAGTCATTTCAGGGCTAAATATAGATTCATGCATATTGGCCTTGTTTAAGCGGTTTTGTTAAGATGGGTGTTAGTGCTCCCATTGAGTTGATGCTATGTGACAAAAGATTTAGAAAATACAAAACCTTTCTTTTAGCCTCGATTCGTACAAATATTTATAATCTTCCTACTTTATGAAAATATTATCCGAATTTTCCAACAGCTCTAACTTGTCCCATGACTTTGGAAGCCTTGAAACTAGATGTTCATGTTCAAGAGTTCTGTGTATAAATCTTAATGCTTCCTCATATAGTTCTGATTTTTACATCTTAATCCAAATTTTTAACATTATTGTTCGGTTGTAATTTTTGTGGTTTTAAGTAAGGATTGTCGATCTCAGGGATGGGTGTGAGGCTTGATTAAGGTAATCGATTTGTGTAAAGGGGTTTTTCTCACAATTGCGGAAAGCGATAAATTATGTAAAGAAAGCATTAAACTAATCTAGACATGATAATAATAAAGAAAGCAATTAAAGGAAAGCAATAAAGAAAGCACTTAAGGATGAAAGCAATTAAAAGACATGAATGAAGACAATGAATGAACAACGAAATTGGGAACAAGAAATTATACCTTCGATGACTAATCTTCAATAACCTTCAATATACACTTGAATTTCCCCCGAACAAACAAGAAATCGTGGTTTGGATTACCAAGAATCCCCCAAATTCTCACTAGTAAGTAGAATTGGAGTTCATTGACCCTCCTCCCCACTAAAAGTGGATTTGATGTGGCTAAACCAAGAAAGCTTTGAAATCAACATCAATGGAGAAAAGAGAGAGAGAGAGAGAGAGAGAAAGAGAGAGAGAAAGAAAACTTGTAAAACACTTCAATGAAGACTAGAGAAAGCTTGAAAGAGATTGAGAATTGAAATTGCAAGAAAACCTTGAAGAACAATGAAGAACAATTGAAAACTTGAAGAACAATTAAAAAGAGATTAAAGCAAAATAAAGGAAAGCAATAAATCTAAAAACTACCTAGGCTAATTGATAAAACTTGGATAATTAGGTCTGATTACATTAGGTATTTATAGAAGAAGGAAAAACGAAACCCAAAACCCTCGAAATAAATCGCAGCACGCGCGTCAGTTTTTCCGCAGACAGAGTGGCTCGGGCGAGCCATATGGGTTGCTCGGGCGAGCTGGCCTACTGGTTGACCATGAATTGTCGCTGCCCAGCACTGTTCGCGGGCGCGACCGTATATGTCGCGGGCGCGACAGTGGCCTTGCTCGGGCGAGTGACCGACGGCTCGGGCGAGCGTAGCTTCTGTCTGCACGTCCCTCCTTCTCTCCGCAGCATGTCGCGGGCGCGACGTATGGGGTAGCGGGGGCGACCTCCGGCTGCTCGACCGATGTTGCTTGCAGCAGAGTGTTGTCTCGGGCGAGAGTATCGACGACTCGGGCGAGACTTGGGTCTGTCTCCCCGCCCTGTTTTGCGCAAAAAATAAATATGAGGTTCCGGGTCTGGTTCACGTCGGGTCTCGGCTCGGGTTGACTTGGTTTGTTTCGGGAAGTCGCTCGGGATTCCCTAAAAACCTTCAATTAAGCCCAAACTTCTTCTAACTCCTTATTTTCCTACAAAACACCAAATCATTATATCTAATATATAAATAGGGGTTAAAACAAGCAAATATACCCTATAAAAGAGAAGAAATTCGGCTTGGAACGAGACCGAACAATTATGTTCTGATTTTTACATTTTAGTGTTTTGATTAGTTTAATCAAGCCATGTGGTTCCCTTCAATACTTGAAAGGCTTCCTCATATAGTAAAGCCTGCCCATCTACATGCTAAGTGGAGGCAATCTATCTGTTCTATGAATTTTGAGATCTTGGGTTTGAGTCCAGAAAGTGGCAATAGTTGAAGTCAAAGTGTAAAGGGAACCTAATTTGACTGTTAGGCGAACTTTCACATTAACTTCCTCAGCCTTCTTAACGTAAGAAAGATTGATACAATCTTTAAAGCGGCAAAGGTTGTGACTCCCCGAGTAGGCACTCATTTTGGAACCTTTTTCTTTTTGTTTTTTTCGAAACAAAATGTAATGATTTTATTAATAAACATCAAACCACACAGAGCAAAAATTGTAAATGAATATTTGCAGATCTCAAACATAGAGATGAAATTCAACATTCAAACAGCCTATATAAATCTTAGTAACGTCCATGTGCGGAATCATGACAATCTTGTCATGAATAATCTTTGATGACTCTTTATCTTTAGTGTCGATGATGGACCTTACAATCCATGCTATAACAATTTAAAAATCGATTTTCACATGATATGTTGGACCACAGATTTTGACCAATTTTCTCATGAGAAGAGAGACTAACAGTCCTGATTTTCTTCTGTTGAAGCATTAATGCAAATGAGTGTTAGTAAACCGTTAAATTCGTCAATGTTGGAATAGATTTTGACGTGTTATATATTGTGATTTCAATCCAGGTGATGGACGAGCAAAGTGACAAATTACGAACAGACCACTTAAATCCTCTATTTTCAGAAGTGTCTATTAGGCATATGGCTGCTTGGACTTATGGATATGACTAAAATCACGTCTGATTTCAGTTGCCCAGCTGCACCAACTATGGACATCCGAGCGGTGTAAACAGCTGCACTGGGGTGGGTGTGCAGTGCGCGTGTGCTTATGATGCCGAGTCTGGCACCAATCCTGTATTTTATGTACTCTATGTTGTACAGCTTGTGATCACCTATGTATGTCATTGTCTTTAGGTATCGTTTACCAATGATGCTGGATTGCTGGTTTGCTGTGATTATTGTTAGCGAGCACATGGTCCGCAATTGTCAACATGCCATTGGGATGAAACAGATGTCAATGGTTGCTCTTGTGGCCAAACCTCTAATTGCCTTCTCTCTAAAGAAAGAGAACATAATAAGTGAAAGCATCAAATTTTCAGCATATGTTCGCAAGCTTTTTGCAGAGTAATTGTGCGTCTATATATGTGTGTGTTTTTTGAGCATATGACCATCTAGTCACGAGTCCGACAGACAGGAAAAAAACTTATTCTCAAATGCGTGGTCCATGAGGAAGGCATGACTCGATCGGGTTAAGACTTGGTTAATTCCATAAATTCTTTCGTTTGCCCCTACTGTCTAGGCGGTCTATGTAATTAACGTTTTTTACGCTTTTTAGGTAGTAATGTGTGAACGTTACCCCTACCTTACCGCACTTGATTTTTGAGCCATTGTATGCAATCCAATTACCCTTACTATTCAAACCATTTGATTGTCATACCCCTCACTCAGCACCACTTGCTTGCTGACGTCCACCGTGGATCTTATCTCCATCAATGATCTTTCAGTTGAAACTGTTAGGTTCATCGTTGCAAGGGTCACGACGTTTGGCATGCCCTAGTCTTATTCAGCAGAATTTGTTCTTTGGCAAGTTTTCGTGGAGGATCCCTTGGATTGAGGCTTGGAACACCCTACTGAGAAAGGCCATTTCATCACCGTGTGCTTGTGAAGTAGGAACCCTCGGATATTTTCCATTGTCATCATCGTAAGCAATGAGGTGCCCCTTTTCGATATCCATGTGGGGACATGGGCACTTGCAATGACAGAGGTGTCCGACTATGTCATGATGACTGTGATCATGGCCCTGACAAGTGTATGGGTTTTCCGACTGTTTTCGTTGTGTACGTGATGACCTCCGTGCTCCATTTAATTGTGGTTGTTTTCGGATCTTCACAGTGGACAAGTTGTGGGCGGAGGATGCCTTCGACTTTCTAGGTCTCCTAGAGAGATGAGGGCGCGCCTCCTAAAATGTGTCTTTACTGATAGGGCCATCATTTACTCGAGGGAGGCCGTGATATGTGCACAACATTGCTGCTAGGTTCTAGATACAACGCTTTAGGCTCTGCCCTTGCCTGCCCCACGTGGAGTGTGTTAGGATTCTCAGGGCGTGGTTAACAGATAAACAATAATAAGGGCGAAAAATAAGTAAAGATTCGACACAAAGAAATTAACGTGGAAAAACCCAAATCGGGAAAAAACCACGAACGATGCACTATAAGAGGATTACAACGGTGTTTCAGAGATTCCCAGACCTCCACAATCTCTCACAACCTTCCTAGAGTTACAACCTGAGAACTCAACACTCACAGTTGAGCCTCACACAACTCCCTTAGGAACACAGAGATTACAGGTCAATCTCTTGTGGTATAAGATGAAACACTCTCAATTGCTAGGTGGTATAAAACAAGGAGAACAAGACCCCTATATATACTAGAAGGTACAAAAGGAAACCCTAGGGTACAACCTAGAAAATAGTCGTCGCAAGGAAATAACACAAACATGGGCTAACACACGCGGCCCATCAAAATAACCGCCGCAACCGCAAAAACGCTGGCTGCGTTTTATAAGCGTAGGTTGCGTTTTATAGGCGCAGACTGCGCGCTAGCTGCGTTTTTCCATAAACGCCTACTGGACATGGCGCTCGCAGCGGGCTGCGTTTTTCTCTTTTCCTTCGATCTTCCTTCTTTCGCTCCTTCTTCATATTAGGTCTTCTATCCCAACAAATTGGTCTTCACACCCAACAATCTCCCACTTGAAGACCAATTGTAGACACATTCTTCAACCACTTCAACACCTTCTCAAATCCTCTAGTGCACCCATCTCGATCTTATTCAGCAAAGATCAACAGAGGTCCCAATTGACCTCCCATCAATTCCTCTTTTTTGCAACAGGCTCCCACTTGAACTGATCACGCCCCTGCAACTTCGACATACGCATCATCGTCAACAACTTAGGGGAATTTTGGATTGGGATTTTACCTCGTGTTGAACTTGTCGAATTCCCGCGAGTTAGATGCTCTCTACCGACCATCCGTTCCCGTAGCCTCGACCGGAAACTTCCTCGTTTCTGGTACCCTTCTCTCATCAGAGAAGCTAACACGCCTTTGACGAGCATGAACAGACACGTTAGAGTTATCAATGACAGAATGTAACTTCCCCCTTTTCCTGCCATTAGCAATTATCAGAGATCCTTTCGTTACCCTCCAATGACCATCTTCAAATCTCGTCGTGAACCCTTCCTCATCCAGTTGACTCACTGATACAAAGGTTCTTGGTCAGACCCGGGACATACCGAACATTCTTCAACCTCCAAGTTCCACCCTTACAGGTTTTAATGTTCACATCACCTCTTCCTAACACCTTTAGGTTGTGACCGTTTGCAAGCCTAACCCTGCCAAACCTCCCACTCACAAAATTGCTAAAGGCCTCCCTGCTAGACGAAGAGTGAAACGAAGCACCCGAATCTATCACCCAGCTCTCTTCTGACTTGTCAACACTAACAGTTAGGGCATCACCAATATCTTCAGCAGAATATACATAGTCATGGTCATTATGATTGCTCTTCCTGGGTTTGTGACAATCCCTACGAAAATGACCTCTATCACCATAATTCCAACACAACACTAGCTCCATGTTTCGACCTCTAGATTTTGATCGACCCCGACCTGAGCTCCCACTGTTCCTCCTACCCCTGACAGTCAAAGCATTCCCGGAAGACTCAGACACATCAGAATCTTTCCTACTAATACCTTCATTCAGGACAAAGCCTCTAATTTCCCCAAACTTCAGTTTCTCACCCTTCTTGGTAGAAAAAGTTACAGAAGTCACAAAATTTTCCCAAGACTTAGGTAGGGTAGCCAATAGTATATTAGCATTCATCTCATCGTTGAAATTAAATTCCATAGAGGGTTAACTTTGATAGTATTATATTCAACTCATTCATACTATCATGCATATCACCAGACTCTTGCATCTTAAATTCAAACAAACGACGTAACACATATACCTTGTTCGCCGAAGGTTTCTCATATGTGTTTTGCAAAGCCTCGAGCAGATCTTTCGTCGTTTTTTGATCTTTGACGTTGAAAGCCACGTTCCGAGGTAGCGTCAGCCTGACCGTACTGAATGCCTGACCATCAAGCTCTTCCCAATCCTTCTGTTCCATCTCTTTTGGCTTATCACCCATCGCAAGATGCAACCTTTGCTGGCGGAGCACATCCTCAACGCGCATCCTCCACCATGCGTAGTCTTTCCCATCGAACTCTGGAATCTTCACAATAGCACCCGCCATTGCTTCTCAGTCTGCAGATCAACCACGCTCCAACCAAAGCTCTGATAACAGTTGTTAGGATTCTCAGGGCGTGGTTAGCAGACAAACAATAATAAGGGCGAAAAATAAATAACGATTCGACACAAAGGAATTAACATGGAAAAACCCAAACCGGGAAAAAACCACGAACGATGCACTATCAGAGGATTACAACGGTGTTTCAGAGATTCCCAGACCTCTACAATCTCTCAATACCTTCCTAGAGTCACAACCTGAGAACTCAACACTCACAGTTGAGCCTCACACAACTCCCTCAGGAACACAGAGATTACAGGTCAATTTCTTGTGGTATAAGATGAAACACTCTCAATTGCTAGGTGGTATAAAACAAGGAGAACAAGACCCCTATATATACTAGAAGGTACAAAAAGAAACCCTAGGGTACAACCTAGAAAATAGCCGTCGCAAGGAAATAACACAAACATGGGCTAACAGACGCGGCCCATCAAAATAACCGTCGCAGCCGCAAAAACGCTGGTTGCGTTTTATAAGCGTAGGCTGCGTTTTATAAACGCAGGCTGCGTTTTGCCATAAACGCCTACTGGACATGGCGTTGGCAGCGGGCAGAAAAACGTAGGCTGCGTTTTTCTCTTTTCCTTCGATCTTCCTTCTTTCGCTCCTTCTTCATATTAGGTCTTTTATCCCAACAAATTGGTCTTCACACCCAACAGAGTGCCCGTAGCGGGGAGCGCAAGGCCAGTGGTTTGTTCGATGAAGGGGCACTTGGACCTACTTTTAAGTCGATCCCCGCTTGTCACACATGCATGTGCAACTGGATGAGCTCTTGTAACCGTTGATGAGCCATAAGGGTATTGATGGGATTGTAGCATGTATCAAGGTCGGCTGTTGGAACCCAGGTTGCCTTTTTTAAAGGATCGATGACAACGGCGATGGTCAACAAGGAGAGGACGACGACGAGTCGACGATCAGCATGAGGGAAACAACGACGACGACGTCAATGATCAATAGAGTTTATGTACATATATTGATTATAATTTAGAATATTTTGAAATTTAAACACTTATTTTGAATTCTAGATTATTATTTAAGTCTTAATTACCTATAACAATTTAATTAGTTAGATTGTCGACTACCTACCTGAGTGATCAACCTAATTTAACTGTACATAACTCGTTGAAAACCCAAGGAATACGTGAATCATTAAATTATATATATAATTTAACCATACTACTACTACTACTACTACTACTAAATAATAATAATAATAATAATCATAATAATAATCTATATATTATAATAGAAATTATTGTGGGTCCCACGAAATAAAGCCACGGGAGCGTTTTTCGAAGTCTACCAATCACTGGGCAGTAAATTGTATTTTATTTCAATTTCTTTCCAGATTTTATTTATAATTAAAGAAATTAAAATATACATCTTTAATTCACGTCTGCTTGATAGCAGTTACATTCAAAACGCGTTCTACTAAGTCTCAAATAGTAGTGTTCAATTTTAATTTTAATTTTAATTGTATTTTATTTTCTATTTCTTTCCAAATTTTTTTTACAACTAAAGAATTTTAAAAATCTATATAATATTAATAGTAAATTTTATGGGCCCCGTAGAATGGAGAAAAAATATTGATTGTAGGGATTCTGATAAATCAGAAAGCAGATAAATACTAAATTATAATACTAAATTAAATTATTTTGGTGCAAATATTAGTAATTATTTTGGTGTTATCTATAATAATAATAATAATAATAATAATAATAATAATAATAATAATAATAATAATAATAATAATAATAATATATCTATATACATCTATATAATATTAATAATAAATTTTTTGGATCCCACATAAATCATAATAGGTAAAAGAAATACTAAATTAAATTATTTTGACCAATCAAAAAGCAAATAAATCTAAATTAAATTATTTTGGTGCAAATATTAGTGACTATTGAGGTGTTATCCATGATGATGATGATGACGATGATGATGATGATGATGATAATAATAATAATGATAATAATAATAATAATAATAATGGTAATGGTAATGATAATAAAAATCTATCTATCTATATAATACTAATATATAGTATCTTTTTTGGGTCTCACAAAATGGAGAAAAGAGATTAATTATACAGACTCCAACCAATCGAAAAATAGATAAATACTAAAGTAAATTATTTTGGTACCATATCAATAATTATTTTCATTCGAATAACTTATTATATTTATATGTACATATATAATTTTTCATTCAAACAACTTATTATGTATTTTATGCAGTTTCATTTGAATAGCTTACTACTATGGTCCTATGGAACACAATAGTACTCTTTTTCATTTAATATTATCATATAAGTCGTGATATTTTTATTTTTGTAGGTTAGGCTATGAGATATAATGCTATTTATTGTTTGTTTTAATATTGAAATGTAAATATTTGTATTAATATTGGTACATACATGTATATTGAATTCATAATGCCGTTTTATGGTTTCCTTTTAAATTGGTATGCACATGCATATTTCTTAATTAAATTGTTATTTTTGTATTTTTTCCTTATAATTAGAATGTATATTTATATGTACGTAAATTTATATTATAGTTGATTTTTAATTATTAAACACATTTTTTAATATACACGTGCAACGTGACTTTGTATGGACAGTTACTTATCCATGATTTTTATAAAATTTCAAGTAACTAATTTAGTACACTCCGTGCATCGCACGGGTTGAAGCCTAGTAGTAGTAGTAGTAATAATAATAATAATAATAATAATAATAATAATAATAATAATAATAATAATAATAATAATAATAATAATAATAATAATAATAATATAAGAATAATATATAATAATAATAATAATATATTAACTTATAATGAATATTACCAATATTTATAATATATATAATAATTATAATATATATTAATGTAAACAATAAATTAAATGATAATAATTAATAGCAATATTTATAATAATAGTTACTAATCATGATTACATATGGACATAATAATAGTTACTATTACTAATAACAATAATAATTATTTTCAACAACAATGATAACAAAAATAACAATATTACTCATAACTATAATAATAATAACATTTATAACAATAACAAAACATATACACAACATTTTCAATTGATTTTGTTTTTTCACATAAACTGAATAGGTGGCGACAAAAACTCACGACACTTGTTCAGTTTATGTGAAAAAATAAAATGTGAGAAGTGTTTATTAATAATAATAATAATGATAATATTAAAAATTATTAATAATAACATTAATATATATTAATTATAATGGTAACTATTAGAATAATTATAATGAATATTACTAGTAACAATTATGATAACATTAATAATAACAATAATAATAATAATATATAACAACTAAAGTTTTCAATAATAATCATAATAATTAAATAATAATAATCATAATAATTAGATAACAATAATAATAATTAATAATAATAACATTAATAACCTAAAAAATAATAATAATAATTCTATTACTCATATAAATTAACTAAATTCACAGTTTTTCTTATTTTCCACACTACAAATAGCTGGCATGAGTTTTGGCCAATAAACTCACGCCACCTGATTGGGATTATAAATTTTGTTGTCATATATTACTGAGAATTGGCGTGAGTTTCAAGAATCTCAAGCCTACTGGCATGAGATTTTTGAAACTCACACCAATTTTCAGTTCCACATATACACTCCACCCTTTCAATTGTTTCCCTCGTAATTTTTTCCTTCCCCCTCATTTCTTCTTCATCACTTTCAATTTTACACTCTCTCAACAAATTCAATCTCTACTTCCTAATTCCCTTTAAGCTGAAGCTGAAAAGGAAGATGAAGATGAAGATGAAGAATATTATTGAAGATTGAAGTGTCAAGATATTTAAAAATGAAAATTGTATATAAAAACTAGTTATTTTAGGATGCTTTATGAAAATTAACATGAAAATTGTATATATTATATATTTTAGGTTTTTAGAGTTTTAATAGCATATATATTTATGTTTACTGTGTATTTTGATTATTTAATTTTGTTAATTTAGTGATTAATTTTATTCCACTTATTTGTGTGTGTGTCTATATATATATATATATATATATATATATATATATATATATATATATACACACACACACACACACAATAAAAACAACAACCTCCCATATTACACGTTTGAGTGCGGTATGAGGGACCCTAGTATAGGCAGCCTTACCCCCATGAACAAAAGTTCATGGAGAGACTGATTCTGACTATCTATATATATATATATATATATATATATATATAAATATATATATATATATATATATATATATATATAGGGAATGGATCACATGAACATGAGCCTTATATGAGCATGTGAGCATCAAAACATTTCTGGCGGGCATTAAGTATTTTTTGCATGGACATCAAATACGAATCGTGAACATCAAGTTGGATATTTGATGTCCATGAAAATAATACCTAATGTCCGCCAAAAATGCTTTGATGCTTACATGCTCCCATGCTCATGTGATCTATTCCTATATATATATATATATATATATATATATATATATATATATATATATATATATATATATATATTGGATTCTAGTAATTCCTACTTTCACCAATTATATAGCAATAATCCTTACTTTCATTTTAAATTCTGGCGGTCCAAAAAAAAAAATTGGATTCTAGTGGTACCAAATTCACCTTCAAATTCTTTTTTTTTTCACTCCTCTCTAACATTATTTTCTTTCGTTCCTGCCTCCACAAAGGTAATGAAGTGTAGTCACTAAAATAATTTTTAAATTATTTTTTTGAGACTCTAAAAAATTATTATGATTTTTTAAAAGGAATAAAAGTGAAAAATTCATAAACAATCGTAAAAAAAAAAACAATAAAATTGGGAGAAACGCTGTAAATTCATTAAAAATCATGATAAAGTGTTATACGAAGTTTTGAATCAAACGTAACACAAAATCTATGATATTTAGGGTATACTCTCGATGATGTCCTACTACAATCCAATTCTATTTTTTTTGGACCACCTGAATCCAAATTGATAGTAGGGATTATTGTTGTCCAATCGTGAAAGTAGGGATTATTAAAATCCAATTCTCATATATATATATATATATATATATATATATATATATATATATATATATATATATATATATATATATATATAGGAAATGATCATATGAGCATTGTATTTATGTGAGCATGTGAGCACGAGAAATATGGACCCTTGAATCTTCAATCAATGGATGAGAAAAAAGGAAGATTTTATCTTTTTTTTGAGCCTTTTTAGGGGGAGTGTCACGTGAGGTTTGGGAGAAAAAAAGGAAAAGCAACAATTAAACATAATTGTCGATGCATATGTTCAATGACAGGGTTGCTGCATATGTGCAACGACAAAATGTCCCCACAAGAAATACATGATGCCAACAATTAGCCACACTCATGTAGGGGTTGATGATCACAAATAATCTTGTTGATGTTCACAATGTGAGTTATGAAAGTCCACAGTTAAATATATTCATCACACACATATATCATTGATGCCGTTGATGTTCATTTGTGAAGAGTGAGGGAATCCATCATTTTAGACTGTGGACATTAAGAATTACCAAACAGGACATGTGGACAGGGCATTCATCATGTAGTGATGGGCATCCATTTTGGATTGTGGACATCAAGTATTACTAAAAAAGACAATGCGCATATGGACTGTGGACATCATGTTTTTAGATTGTGGACATTAAAAAATAATAGCAGTGGACTCAAGTTCTATCAACATGGACATCAAGTATAACGATAAGGGACATCAAGTATTAACATTATTGATTCACAATACACTCAAGCACATTAATACTTGGTCATTCATCATGTAGTGAAGAGTGTTTTTGAGTGCTTTTGTGAGGATTTGATCTCGCGACCTCTAACTCTTGTTTGTAGGATTTGCATGGCTCCATTTTTATATAAAAAATGTGCATGTAGCTAAGATGGACTACATGTGATCATGCATGTAGCTTTAAGTGAACAAAATACATGTAAAATGCATGTATTTATCGACTCTCTTTTTATTTCTTCCGCTCTTCTTTTTATGTTATTTTATGCGTCAAAATCTCGGTGTCTACACTAGTGGACATGATATGTGAGAGTACACACAGTATGTCAAAAAGTGGACATTTACCATAGAATAAGTGGACATCAATTGCATTACCATCATATTGCAAAAGTGGACATCAGAAAAGACCGTATGTGGACACCATCATTTAGATTTTTACCATCATATGTGGACACCATCACAAAAGTGTCATATTTAGGCTTTTTTTTTTATTTTTTTTTTTACAAAAGAGTTACCTTAAGGTCTGTGATAAGTGAACATTAGGGTCTGTGATAAGTGAACATTAGGGTCTGTGACCAGTGGACATCAAGGTTGTGCCTAGTGAAAATCAAGGCTATGACTAGTGAACATCAAGGGTACGACTAGTGGACATTAAGTTTGTGCTTAGTGAACATCACGGCTATGACTAGTGGACATGATATATTAGGTTACACACAGTATGTCAAACAGTGGACATTTATGTGAATAGACACATAATACTTACATCAATTGCATTACCATCACATTGCAAAAGTGGACATCAGAAAAGACCGTATGAGGACACCATCATTTAATTTTTTTATCATCATATGTGGACACCATCACAAAATTGTCATATTTAGTTTTTTTTTTACAAAACAGTTACCTCAAGGTTTGTGATCAATGAACATCAAGGTCTGTGACTAGTGGACATCAAGGTTGTGCCTAGTGAACATCAAGGCTTTGACTAGTGAGCATCAAGGATATGACTAGTGGACATTAAGTTTGTGCTTAGTGAACATCACGACTTTGATTAATGGACATGATATATAATGTTACACATAGTATGTCAAACAGTGCACATTTACCATAAAACAAGTGGACATTTATCTGAATAGACACATAATACTTACATCAATTGCGTTACCATCACATTGTAAAAGTGGACATCAGAAAAGAGAAAAAACCATATGTGGACACCATCGTTTAGTTTTTTACCATCAAATGTCTACACCATCACAAAAGTGTCATACTTAGACACAATATTCTTGGAATTTATACTTGAAGTTCACATAGACAAAACTAGATGTCCACTTCATGAAATTTCAAGGACAAGTATTAATGTTCTTGAGTGTATTGTGAATCAATAATGTTAATGCTGTATGTCCCCTATTGTTATGCTTGATGTCCATGCTGATAGAACTTGATGTCCACTACTGTTATTTTTTAATGTCCTATAACCTAAAAACATGATGTCTACAATCCAAAATGGATGCCCATCACCACATGATGAATGCCTTGTCCACAGCCCACATGCGTGATGTCCTGTTTGGTAATACTTAATGTCCACAGTATAAAATGATGGATTCCCTCACTCTTCACAAATAAACATCAACGACATCAATGATATATTTGTGTGATGAATACATTTAACAGTGGACTTTCATAACTCACATTGTGAATATCAACAAGCTTATTTGTGATCATCAACCCCTATATGAGTGTGGCTAACTGTGGACATCATGCATTTCTTGTGGGGACATTTTGTCATTGCACATATGCACCAACCCAACCCTACCAGTCTCGGGATTTTGGGTGGACGACGGTTATGCCGTGAGGCCTCGCTGGAATCGCCATGGTCAGACAACCTCATTAGCAGTGCTCATCTTGGTGTCGGTGACCAGACTTTGCAACTTCTGTTGGCCTTCGTTGATGGTTGTGCCAGGATGGTGGTCGCTGCCCTTTTCTGATCACCGTGGCATCGCCGCCAACCCCTTTTTTTTCGATGTCGTCGTGTTTCCATCACATCGAGATTTGGCCTGGGTTTGCAACGAGTGGCCAAGCTATGGAACGTGCCTTCTTTTTAACCCCCAAGAGTTGAGGGTAACTCTTTTTCAAGAAGGGGAGTATGGAGCGTACCGGGCTGGGGCCCGAGCCTCGAGAATCATGGTTTCCAAGTTTTTCCGCGCCCCCTTCAATAGAACACGATGAAATCAACTTCAAGGTCGGGTGTGGAGTCCATTTCAAGACAGACCCGGGACCTTAGATGCGTTTTGGAACCATCCTTGGGTGTGGCATCCATTATAAATGGGATCCCAACCCTCGGGGAAGAACCGGACCGTCCGGGGATGAGGAGCTGCATGACATATGAGTCCGGATGTGGTCCCGAGTCAAGGAAACTCAAGGTCGGAGGAAGTGAAACAAGGAAGCCTGGACAGCAGCCTGTAGCGCCCGCTACAGCCACAGTAAAACCCGCGACGAAGTGCTGAGCAAGACCGTAGCGCCCGCTACCCCGGAGGTAGCGCCCGCGACCGCCCTTATGGCTGGGCATTAGCAGAAACCCTGCCATCGTCCAATCCCGAATTGCAATTTTTCACGCCGAGAAGAAAGCGGCTGCGCCCGGAAGTCGCCCATGACCCCTTTGTACGCTCGCGACGGCATCTGTTCTTGCGAGTTTTTGAGTCAAGACGCTGTGTTTTGATTTCCTTTCCCCCCATTACTATATATACCCCCTCCCTTGGCATTGTTTGACAGCTTTTAGACATTGTGTATGAAATGCTTTGACATTGTAGGGGTTTTTCCAACTTTCTCAAAAATCTTGTTAACTTTATCCAAGTGATTTAGTGGTGTTTCAAGTCATTCCTTTAGTGATTATTTAGTGGATTACCAATGATAATCATGGTGGGGTGTTAGGCCTAGAGTTGTGGACTCTCCTTGCTGAAGGTCATATCCTTCCTTTGGGTGTTCAAGGCCCTTGTTCATGAGAGTATTCATCATCCATAATCACTCAAGCTAATCATCATCCATCCACGCGATCGGTAACACTCCACACACACACACACACACACACACACACACACACACACACACACACACACACACACACACACACACACACACACACACACACACACACACACACACATATATATGATTCTTATATAAATAAAAACACTATCTGAATTTTTTTGTTTTATTTATACATCCAAAGTTTTTTTTAGTAAACTAATTTTTTTAAATTAAAAAATTAAATGGAATTGTTCAATTATACCACCCACAAAATAAATGGTGTGGTTTATTTAAAATGGAGCAATTCCATTTATTTTTTTAAAGTTCAAACTGAAAGGTGGAGTGAGTTTTAAGGTGGCGTGAGCTTTAACTTAAAACTTATGTCTGTTGGAAAAATAATGAGATGGAGAAACACGGTCACATGGAAGATGGGGGATAAACTTGCTAGTGAACAGACTCAAGGGTAAAATCTAACTTCTTGTAAGTAAATTAACAAGATTTCTCAAGGACTCTAAAAAATGTTGCTGCAGTTCAACACCTTAGGAGTGTGTTGAAACTCTCTAGAACATAAAAGATGATGATTGAGGGTTGTGGATGAATGAACAATTCATCTACCTTTTATAGTGATATTTTGGAGCTAACTAATGAGTCAAACTTGCTAATTACATATAGCATAATCCATGGGATATGGTTGAATAACATTGATGAGAAATCATGACTGATTTCTCAGTCAAATACTATCCCAAAACATGCTCAAAGATAATTGACCACGAGGCATAAATCAAGGGATTATAAAAATAATCCTGACTGAAATCAACACGACCCGTGTTAGGTCAACACGGTCCGTGTTGAACTCAACACGACCCGTGTTGGATCAACACTGGTCCGTGTTGATCCAGTGCACAAAAATTGTGCTCGCTGGACACCAACACGGGTCGTGTCAAGCCAGACACGATCTGTGTTGAGCCTCTTTTTCTTATTAAGCTTATTTCCGACCTCCCGGTCGATCCTATGCTTATGACTTATAATTTTATGCCTCTTAACTCTTGAAATACTCCAACAATCCCCCGCCATTTCAAGAGTATCACTTGAAATAGCCTGGGATCCCTCACTTAAGTAAAAATACCCCCGCCATACATGGCAACTTCTAGAAAGGTTCAACACCCGAGAAATCAAGGAGTTGTTATGCGTCATGACAGTGCCTTTCGACTTGAACTTTCACTTAGTGTACATAAATTCAATTAGTCTGGATGCATAAGTAGTCAAGCTTTGAACTTTACATCCTTTGACTAATTGGATACATAACACATACACAACCCAAAACCTTGCTTAAAATTGTAGACACTATTTCAAACCGACCATGTGTCTCATATCCTCCGCGAGAACCATCAAGCCCAGCCCTAGGCTATCCGAAGTGGCCCACTTCACGTCCTCACATAGGCAGACTTTTACGCGCCGTAATAGAGCTCCCCATTTCATCGATTCAAAGTCTGTTAATGAGTCATAGACTTAAACCTCCTGAACATTACGATTTTTGAGCATCATTTGACCTTAGGATGAATTATAGAATTGATACTCCAATTGTCCTGCAACGTCGTCGACCGTTGAAGTCAAGACTTGACCACATATGTCAAGTGTGAGTTGGAGCTCCATTGTTGACAATTTATAAGTGGGCTTTACTCACATCCCCTTATCAAGGATCACTAGATACTCATGTGACCTTGGAAGAATTTGATCATGATACTTTTGAGCGCCTCTTTAACTAAGATCATTAGATAAATACATATCTTTCCATGACCTTACTTATCATGATCATCTCTTAAACTTAACATTTCTTTCCTTCATCATAGTTGTGATTACACCATCACACTATCGGTTTAGGTAAGAGATACTTTACTACTTATTATAGTACGACTAAACCATCGCATTATAAGCTTAACTAAACTTTTAAATATTGAGTTCATATTTGAACTTACAAACCGAATGCTTTAGTAGGCGACAAAACCTTTAATCTATACATTCTTTTGTAATGCAAAAATCTCATGAACTCAAACCTTGATTATAACATTATCCAAATAACATGGATAATCCTCGTAATGCTTATAAAGAGATTACTATAACCTTGTCCAAGATGTTGGATTACTTGTATAGTTACCTTGAAAGAAATGCTTACAAGATAAAAATTTCTTTTGATTTTTCGCATTCTTTTCCTTATCACTATGTCTTCATCCAAGCACCTTGGATTACATCGCCTATACTTATACCTTAGAACAACCTTATAAATCAAATTAACATTTGATTTTCCGTGTTCTTCGCATAACTATATCCAAATAACTTTTGGATTTCATAGTTAAAACATATCGCCTTAGAACCTTGTAAATCAAATTAACATTTAATTTTCATGTTCTTTGAATAACTATATCCAAATAACTTTGAATTTCATAGTTATAGCCTTTGTATAAATCAAAATGGTATTTAATTTTCAATGGAAGAGATCTCTTCCAAATTAAACTTGAAAAACCACTTAAGTTTCATGGAAATTAGATTCCATCTTATGTGTAGCTTAAAACATTACACTTTCAACCATTTGCTACAAAACTTGAATATCATAAACTTGAATACCATATGTAATGAAACTTATTTCGTATCTTAACATTGGCTAGGCGATAAAGAACCTCAATCGATCTTGAATGATTATCTTATAGTTATATGACCTTTACTTGTATGATTAAACGTCATTCTAATTAAGGTCATGTTTCCTTATGCATGATTAGATCCACTTCTTATATTAGACCATGGAACTCATATCCATTCGTCCCGTATGCCAATATTACTCATAATGTTAATCCATAAACTACTTAAGAATGGATCAAACAAATGTATATGAGAGCCATATGCATTTCCCTTTGTAGCAAACTTAATTGAATCCTACATATCAATCATGCAAACTTTTAATTTATAGACTATTAACAAATGAAACAATGGTCATCCAGTTTTATAACACATGAACTTAGGTAAACATCATGCGTTCAAAATATATGATCATGCACATAGTCCAACATGCACACATTATGCAACTTATCTTATAGTAGATAAATAATACTTTCATTCATACATGATGAACACTTATAATCTCATAAAATGGCGATAAAGCCAAGTACAAGTATTCAACTTAAACACATGAATACATTGAGCCATGATTATCCTTAGATCTTACATAATCACATACTTAACAAGCCTTAATTAACCATATGCATCAATATGTAAGCCACATATAATGACATACAAACCATACAAAGTATGAACCTTCTCATAAATCATTACTTATCTCATGAATTACAAACTGAACACTTAATAACAAAACCATCTTGGTTATACCAAGAGCATGGAACATGAGAAGCTTGCACTTATGAAAATTTGTGTCTATGTTACTTATGACTAGAGCTGTGCAGATGGGCGGTTGCCCATTGGGCATTTGTGAGTGGACCGCAGAAACGGGTTGTACCCGTTTAAATCATAAAACAGACCGGGCTCTTAACGGGTACACTGTTTATTTCAATTCACGGGTCCCCACGGGCCAAGTTCGGGCTTGACAATGATTATAACGGGTCACTCTCACACTCTCTGCCATCATTCATCGAAGCTTTCAACACCTAGGGTTTTAATCTCTCTCGCAAACTCACACTACTACACCAGCAATCGCCGTCGCCACCATTGCAATCTCCGGCGACCTTCGTCGACTCCGGCGAACCTACCGGTTACCGGTACCATCTATGTCATTGAAGCTTTCAACACCCTAGGGCTTCAGTCTCTCTCCCGCAGACTCGCACTGACTCTCCCTGTCTAGTGTCTCTTTTGCAGACTCGCACTGCTACACCCGCAATCACCGCCGCCACCACTGCAATCTCCGGCGACCTGTATCGACTCCGACGAACATATCATAATGCCCTACTAAACATTCCATCAATTAACCAAAAAGTGGAAAAACAAAAACACGAGCCCATGAGAAAGATCCATCTGGGTGTGTATGCAGAAATTAGAGGGTATTTGAAAGAGTTAAGGGGATACCAGTTACCCAGGTTCAGGTTCTACCATCAAACATGTTTCCCCATTGAATATGAACATTTTGGCATTCTCTTCTTGAACTACTGGTATAAATTATTGACATGGAGATCCCTATTCTGACAAGTATGATCTACTGTTCTACAGAAATGAGGTCTAACCTAAGAGCTCTGTGATTTGGGCTTTATAATTTGGATAAATTTACGTACTTATGCCCACATTCCACCTTTCTTTCCTTTTTTTTGTTGGGGGCGGGCCGGGGAGGTACTGATGTCTAAGAGAAAAAGTAGTGGAAGAAGATGAGATTGAGAAAGACAAGATGAGTGGACTAATAAAGCTTCAATAAACAATTGACCATTTGATTCATTTCTGATGTCAAGCATTTATTTAGGGGTTTCAGTAGGGTTCAAGATGAGTGGACTATAAAGCTTCAATAAACAATTGTGGGGTCCTGGATTTTATTGTCAAAATTATCGGTATTTTGTTGTCAAAAATCAAAATGATGGGTATTTTGTTGGGTAATTTAGGTGATTGGGTTGTATGAATTTTTCTTGATGGATGATTGTTTTTGCAAAATTTTTCTTTGTCGGGTATTTTGTTGTAAAAATGGATGGGTGTTTTCACTGTTTTGGGTGTCTATTTAGCCCGGCCCGAACCCGGCCCAACCTGTTTAGGGCCTGTTAAAACCCAGCCTACTTGAACCCAGTAAAAAATGTCTTTTTTCAGCCCAGCCCAGCCCGTTAGTGACTGGCATGAACCCAGCCCGTTGCACAGCCCTACTTATGACACATCCATACCCATTATGCTTATAATAATCACATGAACTGACATTATTTCTTATTTGGCTATGCTAAACTTATTGACACATTTTTATGCGTGAAAACTTAATCACTACCATAGCAAACAAGAAATATACATTTTTACTTGTATTCATATGAACAAAATACATTATTCATATCTTAAAATTAAGAAAACATGTCATGCATGACTTAACTTATTCACGCAATATAATCATATGAATTAACTTGATCTTATACTTTTAACAAAGTTAGCACAAGTACTTGATTAACATCATATGATACTCTTGAACTTGTCATGCCTAAAATATAAATAAAAGGTATATAATATATAACATGATTGATTGGTAACTTGACATGCATACTAGCATACTTGAAACTTAGATCAATCAAGACATTTTATCAAGGAAAACTTGCATAAGTGCTAATAAAAAATATATACAAAGATATATATATATTTAAACAAATTATAATCATACATGGGTATGAGAACTTGTCAAGCACACATGATTATCAAAACTTTAGGCATCATAAACATGAACTGACATTAGACAATCAACTTGAACTTAAATGCAAAGTCTTGAGACATATGAGTCTACATATAAACCTTCTTTGCATAACCAACTTAGTTAGGAATTAAAACATATGAATCACCTTGAAACAAAATACCATGAATCCATATTCTTACAACTTATAAATTTTCATGTCAAATTCATACATCTCATGAACACTTGCACCTTATTCATATTATATATGCTTAACAAGACAAGACAACACAAGTATATATCTTAAAATCATATATACTAAAGAAATAAGAACTTTCATGAATACATATTGTCTTAACTTAAGCATGATTGTATCTCTAGCGGAGAATATCACTCGTCATGTACATAAACTTAAACATGTGAATCAAATAGATTGACATATATACTTGTACATGTACATAGGTGACTACTTTAAAAACACACATGCTTATCATTTCATAAGTTAACCACATGATAAACCCATGTACTCAAATATAAATAATCATGATAAACTTAATAAACAACAAGACATCTCATATATGAGTATATCACATATATATGTACTTAATCATAGAAATACATGCCATAAAATTCATAAACTCTCTTAACATGACACTTTATGATTTACTTGATAATAATAAAATCACACATAAAATGTTTGGCAATAGGAATAATGGCAAAGCAAAACATTGTACTCACAAACACCTCAACACACCACTTCCTTAAAAACCTTGTAAATGATTACTTAACAAGGTGTATAAATAAGACACAAACATGTTTCTAATTAACCCTTTAATTTGATTTAATCCAATTTCAAATCAAAGAAATCTATGCCATTCGAAATCAAAGAAAAGCCAACTTAATTAAAATAAAGAACTTATCTCGATATGAAGGCAATCTCATCATACTCCTTGAACCTCCTGAGTAAAAACTTTAACCACCATTGCCAACAATAATAATCAAGATTCTAACTACACCAATCAAATAAATTACGATTGATTAATAATCTTGATAATTAAAATTAATAAACTTGAATAAACAAAACTCGTATAAAGCAACATAAACTTATCTTTCGATTCCATAGCATCTTAATCTTGAAATTCCATCCCTCAAATTGCCTAGTATGATCCTCGACTCGATCATCCATGGTGACATTAAGTCTTAAGATTGTTGGAAAAACAATGAGATAGAGAAACACGGTCACATGGAAGATGGGGGATCACTTGGGTGGCTAGGTGTCGACGGATTACCAGGCTCCCCTTAGACTTATTCACTAGATCGTGAAAAGACTCAAGGGTAAAACCTAACTTCTTCTAAGCAAATTAACAAGATTTCTCAAGAACTCTCAAAAATGTTGCTGCTGTTCAACACCTTAGGAGAGTGTTGAAACTCTCTAGAACATAAAAGATGATGATTGAGGGGTGTGGATGAATGAGCAATTCATCCACCTTTTATAGTGATATTTTGGAGCTAACTAATGAGTCACACTTGCTAATTACATATAGCAAAATCCATGGGATATGGTTGAATAGCATTGATGAGAAATCATGACTGATTTCTCAGTCAAATAATATCCCAAAACATGCTCAAAGATAATTGACCACGAGCATAAATCAAGGGATTACAAAAATAATCCCGACTGAAATCAACACGACCCGTGTTAGGTCAACACGATCCGTGTTGAACTCAACACGACCCGTGTTGGATCAACACGGTGTTGATCCAATGCACAAAAATTGTGTTCGCTGGACACCAACATGGGTCGTGTCAAACCAGACACGATCTGTGTTGAGCTTCTTTTTCTTATTAAGCTTATTTCTGACCTCCCGGTCGATCCTATGCTTATGACTTATAATTTTATGCCTCTTAATTCTTGAAATACTCCAACAACGCCACCTTTCACTTTTATACATAGAAATTAGTCGCAGTTAGTGCTGCGGGATTTGTGAAAAAAGTGTGAGATATTGACGTGAGTTTGGTTCTCCTGCCAATTATTTTGGTATGAGATCCAAACTCACACCAATATCTCACGCTTTTTTGTTATTGGCGTAAAGCCTTTTGATGTAAGTTTTTTCGCCACGCTAACTGTTTAATGGCGTGAGTTTACACTCACCCTACTTGCTTTTTCCTCACGCCAGTAGATGTTTTTCTACTGGTTTAAAGGGGGGAAAAGAAAGGAAGAAAAATAATAAACAAAAGAGAAAGGAAGAAATGAAGTTAAATCATTTCTATGCCATATAACTTTCAATTTTGGTCAGTTTTGCTTGTAAACTTTTAAATTTATTAAATATGCTACAACTTTGAAAATTTGTCAAAATTGTCACCTAACTTTTAAGTTTATCGAATATGTTACATAACTTTGAAAACTTGTCAAAAATGCCAGCTAACTTTGAAATATTGCCATAAATGCCACCCAATGACATTTTGACCTATTATAACAAGTAACATTTATATTCATTTTAATTTTTAAATTTAGAATAGTTAGAATATTTTTTTTAATATATTAATCTAAATTCAACTAATATATATATCTACCCCATCTCATAATTCTTCTTATTCCTCTTCAACATCATAAACTAAAATTATATTAATATATTAGGTTCTTTTTCTTCTATTTTTCAGTATTCTAAATTTAAAATAAATCAAAAATAAATTTTATTTGTTATAATGGATCAAAATCTCATATGATGGAATTTTTGACAAATTTTCCAAATTAAGTGGCATTTTGACAAATTGAAAAGTTAGGTGACATTTTTGATAAGTTTTCAAAATTATGTGGCATATTCAACAAATTTAAAAGTTTAATGACAAAACTGGCGAGTGCTGCGGTAAAAATGCCACTAATATTTTCCAAAAAGTCAAACATGTCGTTAATCTTTCCAAATTGTTAAAAGTGCCATTAAACTGTCTAAAAAACTCAAAAATGACACTCCCCTCAATTTTTACCTGCTATTGCAGGTTAACGTTAGAAAAACTTTAAAAAAAAACAATTTAAGTTAAAAACTTTCAAATTCAAACCTCCCCCCAACTCCTTCTTCTTCTTCTTCAGCTTTTTCTACTTCTTCTTCTGCCTGCTTGTTCTTCTTCTTCGTCATTCCCTTTAAAATCATCATGGCTTACTCAGGTTCCAGATCTCGTAGCTACAGTAACAATTTCAGTGAACCAATTCAAAGCTGTATTCGGTGTCACTGTTATCCGAAGGAGATCGAGAGGTGCAAGTGTAGTCTGAGGCCACTGATCTTCACTTCCATGACTAGCAGGGGCGCTGTTTATCTAGCAGGGGCGGTTGTGTTCTGGGTGGTTTAATGGTAATGGTAGTTGGTTTTAGCTTTTTTTTTTTTGAACTTTCAGTTAAGCTAATCAGTTGGAGGGAGGATCTGGTCAATGGGACGAGTTAAGGCTGTGAAGAATTTTTTTGCTGACAATTGTGAAAGATCCATTTTCTGATATTGATGAATATGGCTGACTTTTGTATGTAGTCCAGTGGAAGTGGTAATGACATGCTTTTGTACGGTGACTACTGAAAAAATCATTATGTAAATTGGAATCACATGGATGAATGAAAATGGTGCCAACTTTTGTTGTTATGAAAATTTTTATGTTGTTATTGTCATGTTGTTGAATGGGTGAATGAAAATGGTGGTGTTGTTGCTATAAATGTTGTTGCTGTCATTTTGTTGAATGGATAGGAGGCAAGAGAAACAGCTTAAGAATGATGGAAGAAACAACTTAAGAAAATGGTGTTGTTGTTGCTAATCCACTGACAAAACAGAAATTGTTATCTTCATCAATGTCCAATTAAGTGGAATGTTTATCTTCATCATTGTCCAGTTAACAAAATCAATAAGCTGTCATTTTGTTCACAAAATGTCTACCCAAAATAATCTCACCTTTTTTGGGTTATGGTTTGAGGAAGAAGTAGTGGAGATGCTCAGTATGGAGGGGAAGGGAAGCCAATGAACTGATCAAAAAAAGATTCTAAAGATTACCGACAGTAGTAGGTGAAGGACGGAAACAGTGGCAGTTTTGACAATTTGAAAATATTAATGACATATTTGACTTTTTAGGAAATATTAGTGTTATTTTTATCGCAACACTCCAAAACTGACAAAAATTGAAAGTTATATGACATATAAATGATTTAGGCATTGATGTCTCTGCAAAGGTGAAGTAGGAGACTTGAACGGATGACCTTTATAAATGACTAAATGAGCCCCACCTCCTAACTGCTTACAAATGAGCAGGGACGAAGTCAGGAGTTTATGTCAAGGGGGGCAAAATATTAAATTGAAATATTTTATAATAAATAATGATAATTAGAAAAATTTGGAAATCGCAAAGTAATTTTCAAAATACAATAGAATTGCTATATAAGAACAATTTAAGTTCATATATAGTTAGCGAAAATTCCATTATTATTAAAAAAATAATACAATAATGACGATTTTTTTATGTGATGCAAGTGTAGTTACGAAGTTTTAATTTACAACTAATTAAGAAAAGTTACAGTACACGACATGCTCTAACTTTATGAGTTAAATTACCGATAATTAATTTAATATATCATCATTCTAAATCATTTATGGTTGAAATATAAAAATATATGATAAAATTAAATAGTGCATATAGTTATCATTGAAAATGGTTAAAAATAAAATAATAATGATAATGTGAAACAACAACAAATTATGGAAACAACAATATAAGAGAATCAACAAATATGATAGACCTTTGATTTTGTTTCCATAAAGTAGAAACTACACATATTGCACCATCAGGATTTAAACTTAGAAACTCAAGGTTAATAAAATAAATGATTACCAATTTAACTAATAACAAATCATGTAATATACTGCTACAAGAACTACTTAATATCAAATTTCCTTTTTTTTTTTGGTGTTGGGGGGGGGGGGGGGGGGGGAAGTTGCCCCCTTTTGCCCCAAAGGGGCTCCGTCCCTGCAAATGAGGTTAGTGCGCATAAAAATTGGGTTTGAATAAATTCGAGTCTATTAACTTTGGTTACGTCAAAATTTGGACGGAGCTAAATTTGAGTCGACATAAAATATATATTGGGCCCGGTCTTTTTAGGTTGGATCGGGTCAAATAATTCGGATGGAGTTAAATCCAGGTCAAAATCGAGCGAGAAAAAAGAGGAATATTGTATCCAATATTTGGCCAATGTCAAATCAGTTTTAAACCAAATTGAGTATTTTCCAGGTCTGAAAAATTTGAATATTCAGGTGGGACAAAATTTTGCGAGCACAAAATGAGGCTTTAGGACTTGTCCAATTTGTTGATAAGGTAATGTAAGGCAAGGTTAAATTTTGGTAAAATTGGATAAATTTTGTAAATTTTGGTTACGTTTGGATAGATTTTAGCAAACTTTGATAGTAGTAAGCCGAGTTACAAAGGTTGGGGCAATGATAAATTGAACTTTAAAAATGTATGATAGTAAGTTGAAATATTGATCCATTGGATTTCAGCGCGTTGGAACCGAGTTGGCTAGGACCAACTCGGTTAGGTAAATAGTTTTTAAAGATTCAAGTTCTATCTATTCATAAATCAACCACCTTAGTTTATGCACAAGTTGGACACATCTTTAATGCGAACCACTACATTATACTACATCAGTGAGCATGTAGGGAATTCCTGTTTTATACATTTCTTACATAAACATGATAAGTAATATCATTTGCTTTAATTTGCTATACTTATACTATCACCATAGTTTCTCGAGTCAATTACATTTACCCTATCTGAGATTTGTTGTAATAATTTTTACACACTCCACATTTGTGAAATAATTTTTACTTTACCTCATATAAACTCTGAGTGTTTTTTATCATACCCGAGGTTTCTCATAATAATTATTATACAAACCACTTTTGTGAAATAATTTTTACCCTAACTCACAATAGTTGTAATTGATTTACTTAACTTGTTATGATAATAAGTGTTACTGAAAATCTAGATCTTTGATTTCCACCTTTGCTACTGAAGATCAAGAATCCAAAACAACATTTGAATATCATGAAATGTCATCCTAGGAAACAAGCAGGAAGTAATCTACAATGAAATCTCAGTCTCCATCATCTATGCTCCATTAAACTTTCCTTAACGTCTCATTCCTCCCTTACTACCCTCTGCATTGCTGATCATGTAGACGAATCCTAAACCCTTTCGCAGTTGTCGATTTCCACCAAAATGTGAATCTACCTATACATAGCTAGTTATTGATTCATACATCATGATTTAAGTTATTCACAGTAAAAAAAAGTGATAAATAAATTAAAAAAAAGTGATAAATAAAGAATAACCCTACTCGTAGCTAAACGCTTCATTATATAAGTTATCGGTCGTGCAAAAAAATTCAATGTCCAATACGATATGGATCGCTTTGTGATACGCCGCAAGTGCACGGTGTACAATGTAGTATATCAAGGTCGTTCCCACGAGGACTTGTTCTAGCTTACGCACTAAACTATCTCACCACGAAGGATGCTAGGTTAATCAAAAGGGTTGGATTTTTAATTCAGTCAAACTGAAGTGAACTAAATTGCAAAATAATCTAATTTAAACTGCAAATTTATCTAATCAAAACAGCAAGAATAATTTTTATGAAGGTTTTATCAATATTAAACAGGCGTTTAGGGGAGTTACTCTAGTTATCCAATTAACCTAACAAAGGTCTGACTTCAGTATTTAACAATTTGTACCCATTCGGGATCAATAACCAAACAAATATCTATCACAACAATCTTTCGATCCGGAGTGAATTGCTCCAACTAAATCAAACACCTATTTTCATGGCTCTCTAATTTAGTCAAAGTTAACAACAGGTTATTTAAACGATCCTAGGTATGAAATACATTATTTCTAACCGAATTTTATACCTATTCGATCTTCGTCAATCCAACTCAAAGAAGCAATCTTTCGATCCGAAACTAAGAGTCTATACACAAATGGTGGCCAATCAATTACTGTAGCAATATAAACACAAAGACAGAACAAAATTGACCAACTATTTCATACCAAAATCAAACAGAGGGTCAAATGAACAACATCGAGTTTCCCCTAAACTAAAAATTAACTACTCATGCTTGATAATAAAAACGACTAAACTAATTGAATTGAATCTAGAAAACATAGTAAAATTTAGGGAAGAGAACAACCACAATCGAGGGATGAACGAATATGTCGGCTCACGAAAGTTTCCTTCTCCCGAGCCTCAATCTCCGATTTTTCCGTCGCCGATTGAACACTTTGATCTCCAATACTAAGACTAGAATTCTAGAAATATTGTTTTTGAGAACTAATAATAATAATAATAGATGTAGTGTATGCTATGATATCATCTCCCAATCTCCCGTTGCTCCTGTTTCTTTTATAGAAGTAGGTGCCTTGCTCTCCAAGCTGTGCGTAACAACCTACGCGCTACCAGCGCGAGACATGCCTTGGAGAACAAGGAGTGGCGTGACAACCAGGCGCTGCCAGCGCGCTCTAGGCGCTACCAGCGCGCTCCAGACTTCAATGCCCCTAAACCTTCTGTTTATGGCGCTACCAGTGCGTCCCGACGCGCTGCCAGCGCCTGTCTTGGCAAGCATATTTTCTTGTTTTTCCATGCTCTTTGCTTTGTCTCCCCACCTTTCAGCTTCTCCTCCTATTTCTTTCTCTTCATGACTTCATGTAATTCCATTCACAAACCTACAAAATTACACCAATCTCCAGACCAAGTGAAATATACACGAATTTGGGATATAAAATGTCGTGTTCGATCACAAACAGACCTGAAATTCATGTATTAAACACCCAAATAACGCTATAAAATATAGGGTTATCAAATCCCCCCATGCTTAGTTCTTGATTGTCCTCAATCAAGTTCCAAACAAGATAGCAAAAGGAGATAAAAAGGACTCAAATCTAAAAAATTAAAGACTAGACCGGGAGACTTGGACTCCGATTCAAGACGACCCGACTCAAAGAAAACAAGAAAAACAGGTTTTATACAATCCTCCTCAGGCAAACTACTCTAGTCACATCATTTCAACCAAGCGCAACGAAATGTGATCCGGATATGAATCAAATCAGTTCAGATTAAGAAGAATGAGGTCGTTCCATTTTCACAAGATATGCACTTTCTAGAGGCAAACAACCACCAACTAATCTCAGATAATGCAAATAAGCACGATTGTTTATGAACGTAGGCCGTTCGAATGAGCAAAACCTCACTTTGGATATTATGGAAACACTCCAACTCTCAGATGCACTCATTCAGCAAGGCTAACACTCAATACTCAGACCAAAGAAACAACCTACCGGAATCTGATAAGTATCTCGCTACCCACCGCTATTGTGCAGTTTGCAAGTGACAATCAAGAGGACATTTTTAGGTTGTAATGGGGCTCAGGTTAAGGGAAAAGAGTGGTAAATATTTTAGGACTGTGGAGTTAAGAGCCAAGCTTGGAGTTAACATATCTCTCAACTCACTTACTTGCCTAAGATGGGCAAGCTACTCATTTTCTCCCTCATTTATCAATAATGAACAAATCACAACGCATATTTGATCCAAAAGGTCTTCATCAAAATACCTCTCAACTAATGTCGGAAATCGCATGTAACACAAAGTTCCCCCATCTAATCACCTATCTTTCTTTTCCTTTTTTTCTCTCTCTTTTTTTTCATTTATTTCTTTTGCACAGGTGACTAGGGGGAAGTAAAAGAATAATAATAATTCAGCACATAAGCGATCTCCGGTTTCAAGATACATCAAGAGAATACTATTTAATTGGAAAACATAAAGCATCCCAATGAACTTTCGATCCAACAGTTTCCCAAATCAAAACACATGCCCAATCGACACCCATCTTTCTAGTTTTCAACACAATCCATCATCAACCCTTCCAAGCAAGGCAAAAGGGTAGGAAATCGAATCAGGCCATGGTTTGTAATACAAGGGTTCAAATATAAAAGAGGTAGATAAAATCTAGAAGAGGCTAAAGAGGGATATAAACAATGTTAAGGTGGCTATTAGGCTATGTAGTTTCAATAATACACAAATGAAAGCCTCTGTCACTTCATCACTTTATGCAAATGCAATGACGTAGCTTCGTACAAGATACAAACCAAACTCTAGAGGTGCAACTATGGTGGAGTCACTCAAAGAATAAAGAGACCGATAAAGATGATCAGTCTATACATTTGACCATGTGGACTCACGGGATAAGGCTCATTCAACCAAACCTAGCCCAAAGATTTGCGACACGCCTATTTACACCACTAGATCAATCAAAGTAGTCATATACCTTTTTCGATCGCGCATATCTCAAAACATAGGACAACTTAACCTATCTTTTTGAAACCGACAACCATATCCAGAGCACATAAGGTCAAGCGAAATAAAAAAGAAAGACAGAATAGCTTACAAATCGTCATAGGAGGGGTTATTGTTCGCTAACCTATCCTAATCCCTTTTTTTTATGTTTTCTAATTTTTCAATTTATTGGTATTTTTTTTTCATGCAAAGCTAAGAAATGAGGAACTAAAACCAAGGAAAAATAAAGAAAGAAAAACCAATAACTAAAAGGATCTATCTAATGAAATCTAGGCGGAGGCAATTTATACAAGTGATTTATCCTAAAAAAAGGGAAAATCAAAAATAAAGACTCAAGACGCGGACTTTTATAGAAGTACCCCCCCATGCTTTAAACAATGCATTGTCCCCAATGCAAAAGACAGAATGGAAATACAGAAGGGGGACGGGACATCTACTCATCATCTTTAGGGGATGGGGGAGGGGTCGGGAGGAGGTAATCAATGAGAGTTTGGAGCATACCTCGCAGGTTGTTGTACTGATTGTCTTGACGCTCGATGGCGAGGGTGACGGATTCTTGGAGAGTATCGAATCGGTCATTCAGCCTCCCCAACTCGGTTTCAAAGCCTTTCATCACTACATCAGCTTCGTCCAGTGGAGGTTGATTGGAACTAGATGGAGTGTAACGCCCCAACCTTAATCACAAGATTAAGACTATACTTAGAATCCCAAACCTGTGATTAGCGCAGCGGAACACCTTAGGTCGAGGCATTACCGCTGTCTCCCAAAAGAGACAAGGCAACAACACCAAAGAGACTTCCAAAACCATAAGATAACTTACTAACTTAAAACTTTCACATATACACTTATACAACCCTTGGGTAAAGCATATAAACTTAAACAACCTTTAAAGAGGTCAAATACAACGCTTCTTCCTTAAGCATGGGTACTTCAAAACATGCGACTCCCAAGTCGATCAGGATACTTTAACCATGACTACCTTGCTTGCAACACGCGATTACCCCTGCTTGCCTTTGCCTTTACTTTGGGTACTCGGACCCCCTAAAACAAAACATTAAAAACATTGCGAAAAGTGAGTGGGAAACACTCGACGTAAACCTCAATCGTCAAACCGTTCAAAGCGGTTTTAGTGCGACATTTAAATTCATTTTGAAAACGGGGAAGGGGTAATAAAACATTAACTTGAAAAGACATGAACATAGACTTATACATGAGTAAGAGTAGCTTGAGTTCATAAAGAAAGAACCTGTCACATGAACTTAGAAGTAAATACATAAACTTAAGAGTTTTGTTGGGTCCCCTTTAGATCGATGCAAAGCATCTCGCGCGCGCACGCCCAAACCGATCTGGAGTTTGGATGGGTGACTGCCATGCAGCCAGACACTGGCCAGGTCTAGGACACTCTGATCAGGAGCATCTAAAACATAAAAGGCTAGCACATTCTCGTAACTAGCTAGAACATAGAACATAGAATCCATAAAATGGGACCGCTTAAAACCATGAATAACCATGAAAGCATAGATTAGCATAAATCGTAATCATAAAGGAACAATAATCATAAAAGCATAACTTAGCACAAACCATAAACATCTATCATAAACCGTAAGCATTTATCATAAACCGTAAGCATTGGTCATAAACCGTAAACATTTGTCATAAACCATAAACCTTTAGCATAAGCCGTAAACCTTTAACATAAGCCGTAAACCTTTAACATAAACCGTAAACCTTTAACATAAACCATAAACCTTTAACATAAACCATAAACTTTCAACATAAACCGTAAACCTTTAACATAAATCATAAACCTTTAACATAAATCGTGAACATAAAACATAAACCGTAAACCTTTGCATAAACCGTAGACGTAAAGCATAAATCGTAAACATTTGCAAAGCCGTTGACATAAAGCATAAATCGTAAACATTTGCATAAATCGTGAACATAAAACATAAATCGTAAACATAAATCATAACTCATAAGCATAAATCGTAAACATAAATCATAAATCATAAGCATAAATCGTAAACATAAATCATAAATCATAAGCATAAATCGTAAACATAAATCATAAATCATAAGCATAAATCGTAAACATAAAGGAGTGAAGAGTTGGACAATTCGCGTACCTTGAACGTGTGGACTGCTCGGGGGTGATCTCGGCCGGGGAATGGCTCGGGTCGAGGCTGAACTTTGAGCTTAAAACGATAGAGTTCGGTATTAGAATAGAAGCTATGAAAAGGTGAGGGCATAGGGCCTCACAATAGAGTTTTGGAATATAAATCGTATAAAAATTTCAGGTTTTTATGACAATAGTATTTTGGTCGTAACTCGGGCTATAAAATTCGGATTTCGCTATGCGAGTACTTTTCGGAAAGGGAAAAACATAATCCACAAGTTTGTCAACTGGGCCAGGGCTAAACAGGGTGAGAAGAGCCCGAAAAAGGCTCCGGACAGAATGCAGTAAAATACCAAGATATATTCATGTGCGGTTTTGGTGCTTAGACAAAATCAATAGAACTTTGTATATACTCTAAACTCATAGAAGCTTTATGAATCAAAGAATACTTGTAAAATATAGACATTCAATTTCTCAAAGAGACTTTAAAAACTCTAAAGTAAAACGAACTCATTTCACTAAATTTATGAGTTTTCGGTAAATTAAAACGATAAACGTAAAATAGTTTAAAGATTTCGGGGTTCCTTAAAACCTTTAAAACCGAGTTCCATGGTTCCTACTTATGGGATATATCATAAAGGTCATATGACTTAGGTTACACACCCATAAAACCAATTATAAGCTCAATATAATAACCTTTAACCCAATTAATGCATTTATCAATTACCCAGAAAATTCCAGTTTCGCAGCCCCGCTTCCGGGTGCTATAACTCACTCTCCCGATATCGGTTTGACTCATACCATACATTTTCGGAAAGCCTGAAACGTCTCCTAAAACTCTTATGTTGAACACTTTCTCAAACTCCAACTCCATATGGACGAAAAATGCCCAACAAAACACTGACTCCAAATTCGTATATAAAAACATACCTTTACGGTTTTGGCTCTAACTTGAGCTATACAAATCGAAAACCCGAAATTCCAAAGCCCGGTGTTTACTAACATTCTTGGCTACATTTTTACACCATATTCTGGGCTCAAAACTAATTTTAACATCTCCCATAAAAATCACATTTTGGGCAGAATGTACTGGGTGTTTGAGCTCGCATGCATGCCCCATTTTCATTCAATTTTTGTACCAATCATCCACCCAAATATAATTTGATCACTTCACACACAATTTTCAGAATTTATATGCCCACTATCCATCATCCATACACATACAACTCACATGCATAATCACCAAACACATGCAACACTTCCACATACTTGTTCTTGTGATTTCCTTCACTAATCCCACTAAAACACCCAATTAAAGGAATAACAATCTAATTAACTTATTACCTCATCAAAACAGAGACTTACACCCCTTTTACTCATCATATAATCCATGCAAGGCAAGAAATCCACATTCTTATATCACCAAACACAATCCTACTATTAAACTAACCAAGAGCTACTCAATTCACTTGGATAAATTATCAAAACTTCACTTATACACTACTAAACTTTAAAGTATGATTCTAGAAGATAAAATTGATGAAAAACAACAACTTTAACACATTTAAAACCTCAAAATCAGATTAAGAAAAAGAGTATAACAATGGAGTGGAGGAATTATACCTCTTGAAATCGAGTTTAAAAGTTGAGCAAGATGAAGGGGAGATGGGTAGTGACCATGGCCGCGAAGTGCGCGCCGCCGGCAAGAGTCACCGGAAAAGAGAAGAAAAACAGTGGGGTGGGGCTGCTGGGTGGCTCGGCGAGAAGAGGGAGGAAGAAGAGTAAGAGCTTGAAATATTTGGCCTCCCAAAAATGACTCTAAGGCTACCCCCCTCCCTCAATTTATAATGCTAACTCCCTCCACCCACTAACACTAATGAGAAATAATAATACTAATAATACCACTCTAATTATAAAACTAAAACTCACATAAAAGAGGAATAAAATTGGTAGTAGACAATAGCTATAAAATGTATTTAATTTATGCGGGTTAAAAAGACGGTAAAATCGGTAAATTAAATTTAAACCGTTTGGCCGTAAAAATCGAAACAGTACTTAACCCGACTTTAAAATAAAGTCATAGAACCTACAATAATTATATAATAAGGTCCAAAATATACTGTAACAAAATTCGATTAAGAATTTTGATCGGTAAAATTTGCCGCTTCGCCATTCCTCCGAGACCTGTCACCATTAGCTAACCACAAGGTACAAAATTTTTAATTAACAAATTATAACTAATTAAAATAGATTAACTACTGTAATACGTATGATTTAGGGCGGGGTATTACATGGAGCATCAGAAGGAGGATTTTGCGTGGGTTCCTGATTGGAGGAGCTAGGTTCCCACAAAAGGTTTTCTCGATCTTGGATGGTGACATGATCGTGCGGCAGGGCAACTTTGAGGTTGTTGGGGTAGATCCAAAGACATTCGCCGGAGGGGGGTAGGGTACACATGCTAAAGGATTTACATTATTTTGCATTTATCAACATGTTTCCCGGAACTACATCCTCGGCCTTGGGGTTGGGGCGGAAACCATATTCACGAGCGATACGGGTAATAAGCCCACCCACAGCTATGTCGACATTGGTTCTAGGTATACGGGCGAGGTGTTGTGCTAGCATAGTAGCGGGTTCGGCGCGGGAGTCAGAATTGAGCATGGCGTGGAGCATATACATGTCAGATTTGGTTGCTTTATTCGAATTACCCGCCTTAGCAAAAATACCACAAGAGAGCACGCGATGGGTGTATTTTAGGACTGGGTTTTTTATATGGAAGGAAGGTGTACTGCGTGGGTTCCAGTTCTCTATCCTGGATATGGATTTAAAGAAGGCAACCCCATCCCAACCCGGGTCAATAGGGTCAGCAGGTCTAAAGGTTCGCTCGGGAAAGCCAAAGAGTCTAGCGAATTGTGATATGGTTAGGCTCCGTTGCCTCCCTAACAACTAGAATGAAATTTGACAATCCGGACCAGTAAGGCGTACCTCGACAGTGCTGAGGAACTCGAGGGTGATCTCGCGGAAAGAGAGTTTCGGAGTTTGGGCCACCAGAAGGAGATGACCGGCACTCAGAAGAGTCCTCACATCGTCATACATTCCCACATTGCGCAAGAAGGCGTCATCGGGATAGCGAGTGGGGATGAAAGTGCATTTGCAAAGGATGTCATACCGCTCTTTGGCCTCCCCTCCAAAACCGTGAGGATTGCTTTGTCGTGTTGTTCTTGAGGTGGTGGCGATGCTTTCCCTTTCTCGCCATTGTTGCTTTGCGCTTTCTCCCTCTCCCGTTGCTGTCATCGCTAGGTGGTTGAGAGCCAAGTGCTGTCCTTGCCATCTACATACAAAAAGACAGAATTTCAAGTAACCAAAAGCAAAGTGAACCAATTCAGAATTCCCTAAATACTTGATCAACATTGTTGCTCTACATAATTAGAATCAAGTATCGAATATCTCATCATAATAGCTTGTTTAAATATCCACAAAAATCTATGAATATCATATTAGACATGTTGCAGGTGGGGGGAATTTGATGTAGGAATTTAAGCACGAAACAACCCCCCCATGCTTAAGGCATACTATCATAAGGCGAGTTTGAATTAATTATGCAAAACAGACCACATTCATTCACTAATCGTTCAGTGCAACAGTCATTTAATTTCAGTCGCAATTCACCCATTTAACTAGATATACATTTCTTAGCATGAGCGCGTCATGGGGGGGGGGGGGGGGGGAAACAGGACAGTAATGTTACGTGCAAATTAGATATTCTTCACATCCCCCATGCTTTGAACTATACCACACAACATAGCAGAATAGACACCCACTTTATCGAAACGGATATTGCAATGTAATTACCAGCCACTATACCCACTAGTATATGAGTAAATCAAAATTTCAAACAAGGAAGTCCCGCACAACAACCATCTCACAAGTTCAAAGAGATTGAGCAGAATTTCAAGCCAGAGGGTTATTAGCTTCACTAATCAGAAATTCTATGCAAGAAACTCAGTTAAAGGCTCAATCTTTTAAGCTTTTTTAAACACCATCAATGGTGTTGATTCCCACAGTGAATGCCGAAACTCCATGTAAATGATACTATCAATACTGCAAAATATGGACATCAAGCAGCGAATTTCAGCAACAATTTACAATATATTGCAATATCAGTCCAGCTCTTGAAATGCAACAGTAGTAGCAACACTTCGACAGCCAACAAATTCACACACAAAACAAAATTCACGCAAGTAGCAGCAAAGTACCCCCTTGCCAGCGTCTAGCATAGATAGAAACCCAAGACTCATATTTCAAAATAGATTCATCCAATTTTCGCTCTCAATTTCCCAGTAGATTTTAGACCAAATTTTCCATAATTCACGCATTCTTGACACAAATTCGTCCCCCTGACTTTCTTGACGCAACTTTCCACCCTCAATTTGAATCAAGCATCCATGTTAGACCCAAGAAACAACCAAAGAAAAATTCCCAAGCATATTTAGGACAGAATTTTGCACAATTCACGCCACAAACTTCGACCAAGGCTGACCTCAATGTCAACACTCATTCAAACACTACTTCAGCCCTAATTTGTGAACAAAACATCAAGATTGAACTCAATTTCGAACCAGAATCCAATTATAAATTAAAGTTGAGTGAAAGAACATACCTTGAGTTGGAGAGTACAAATTGAGAGCAAATTTTTCACAGGGATGCCCTAATGGAGAGTATAGATTGAGAGTGTAAATTGGGAATGGGTGTGTGCGAGTGTGCAGGGGTGGTGGCGGTAGTGTCGGAGGGTCGCCGACGGGCTTTTTCCGGCGTGAAATCGCGACAGCTGGGTGTGAGCTGGGCTGGGTCGTCGAACAGAGACGAGGGACGGGGTAGGGCTTTTTGTTGGAGGACTGAGGAGAGTTAAATTGAAAGGGAGGAGGAATTAAATTGAAATAGGGGGCAATGGCGGTTCACTTTAATTGGAAAAAAACGAGACCTAATCCAAAAATTTGAAAAAGAATTTGTAATCCAAGCGCTGGGAGCGTTGGACAGGCGCTAGTAGCGCCTGGTCACTTACCTCCGTCCCATTGCTACTGTCTGTGGCGCTACTAGCGCGTCGATGACGCTGCTAGCGTCCGTTTTCAATTTTGTTATCTTTTTGGTCTATTTCTCCATTCCGAGCCATCCCTACAAGACACAAGATTCTAAAGGCACCTAATGTAAAATTTTGATAATCAAGCATAGAAAATAATTAAAATCAAAGGGAATCAAAAATAAAATAAAATAAAATAAAGAGAATAAAGCTTGTAAAATTGGGTTGCCTCCCAATCAACGCTTGTTTAACGTCATTAGCTTGACGGGATACCTTGTTTATCCGGTTGAAGCATCCAACCACGCCATTGAAACCTTATTGACTGTTTCTCCTATAAAGTAAGGTTTCAACCTGTGTCCATTTACCTTAAATGTGTCGGTTTCTTCGCTCCAAACCTCCACCGCTCCGTGAGGGAATACCTTCGAGACTGTAAAGGGTCCCGACCATCGCGACTTTAATTTCCCGGGAAACAGTTTAAGCCTTGAATTGAACAAGAGCACCTTGTCTCCTACTTCAAACCTCTTCTTCATGATATGTTTGTCATGCCACATTTTAGTTCGCTCTTTATAGATCCTAGAGCTCTCATAGGCTTCCAACCTTAGCTCATCTAGCTCTTGGAGCTGTAACATCCTCCGTTCTCCAACCGGTTTAAGGTCGAAGTTTAAAGTCCGGACTGCCCACAAAGCCTTGTGCTCTATCTCAACTGGCAAGTGGCATGCTTTCCCAAATACTAGCCGGTATGGTGTCGTACCTAGAGGAGTCTTGAATGCAGTTCGATATGCCCATAATACATCATCTAACTTTAAAGACCAATCCTTTCTCGAATCAAGTTCTGTCTTTTCTAGTATACTTTTCAATTCCCTATTTGACAGCTCCACCTGGCCACTGGTTTGGGGGTGGTAAGGACTAGAGACTCGGTGGGACACCCCGTACTTGGCTAAGAGAGCATCAAGAGGTTTGTTGCGAAAATGAGTACCATTATCGCTCAACAAAGCCCTTGGAGTGCCAAACCTTGCAAAAATGTTCTTCTTCAAAAATTTAATCACCACTTTAGCATCATTGGTTGGAGATGCGATGGCCTCCACCCACTTGGAGACGTAATCGACCGCCACTAGGATGTAAAGGTTTCCATGAGAGGAGGGGAAGGGACCCATAAAATCGATGCCCCATACATCAAATAACTCAGCCTCTAGGATGCCCGTTTGAGGTATCTCGTGTCTCCTTGAAATGTTGCCCGTTCGCTGGCATCTATCACATGAAAGCACAAATATCCTAGCATCTTTAGAAAGAGTAGGCCAATAAAAACCAGCTTGGAGTACCTTGGCAATTGTCTTGTCGGGACCAAAGTGGCCTCCACATGGGGTGGAGTGGCAATGATGTAGGACACTTTGCACTTCATCTTGGGGAGTACATCTCCTATAAATCCCGTCGCCACAAAGCTTGTAGAGGAGAGGCTCCTCCCACACATATCTTTTCACATCTGAAAGGAATTTCTTCCTTTGCTGATAGGTCATCTCGGGAGGGATCACACCGCACACAATGTAATTCACAAAATCAGCGTACCATGGTGAGATGCGTTCGACAACTGCTAGAAGCTGCTCATGAGGAAAAGACTCATTGATTGGCATGTCATCTTTGGTGAGATCCTCCAATTGCAGCCTAGAGAGGTGGTCTGCCACCACATTTTGCAACCCCGGTTTATCACGGATCTCGAGGTCGAATTCTTGAAGCAAGAGCACCCACCGTATGAGGCGAGGTTTGGAGTCTGCCTTTGTCATCAGGTGCTTGATGGCTGCGTGATCAGTGTAGATGATGACCTTGGAGTTGATCAAGTAGGACCTGAATTTGTCTAAAGCATAGACAACAGCCAGAAGCTCTTTTTCAGTTGTGGCATAGTTTGATTGAGCTCCATCCAGAGTTTTGCTAGCATAATAGATAGCATATGGCTTGTTGTCCTTTCTCTGTCCCAATACCGCCCCTACTGCGTAGTCGCTGGCGTCGCACATCACCTCGAAAGGCAGATCCCAATCAGGCGCTTGCATAATAGGTGCAGTTACAAGGGCCTGTTTCAACCTGTTGAAAGCACTCAAACATTCCTCATTAAATTCAAAGGGTACGTCCTTGATAAGCAGTTGGGTGAGAGGTTTAGCAATTTTAGAAAAGTCTTTGATGAACCGGCGGTAAAAACCGACATGTCCCAAAAAGCTTCTCACCCCTTTTACTGAAACAGGTGGTGGTAATTTTTCAATTACCTCCACCTTTGCTCTATCAACGGCAATACCCTTACTTGAAACCACATGGCCTAAAACAACACCTTCCTGCACCATAAAATGACACTTCTCCCAATTTAGGACCAAATTAACCTCTTCACATCTTTTCAAAACTTTTTTCAAATTTTCTAAACAATGATCAAAAGAGGTTCCATAAACGGAAAAATCGTCCATCAAAACTTCTACAATGTCCTCAATGAACTCAGCGAATATAGCCATCATACACCGTTGGAAAGTGGCGGGTGCGTTACACAACCCAAATGGCATTCGTCGGTAAGCAAAGGTTCCATAAGGACATGTAAAAGTGGTTTTTTCTTGGTCCCTTGGGTGAATAGGGATTTGGAAGAATCCCGAGTAGCCATCTAAGTAGCAGAAAAAATCATTTTTGGCCAGTCTCTCTAACATTTGATCAACAAAAGGGAGGGGGAAGTGATCTTTACGAGTGGCGTTGTTTAATTTCCTATAATCAATGCACATACGCCAGCCAGTAACAGTTCTAGTTGGGATCAACTCATTGTTTTCATTTTTAAATACTGTCATCCCACCCTTTTTAGGCACCACATGAACTGGACTTACCCACTCACTGTCTGAGATAGGGTAGATAATCCCGGCTTTTAACAGTTTTAAGACTTCCTTTTTTTACTACCTCCTTCAAGTTAGGGTTGAGTCTACGTTGATGTTCAATGGAGGGCTTATGGTCATCCTCTAAGAGGATTCTATGCATGCAAAAGGAAGGGTGGATGCCTCTAAGATCATCAATCGTGTATCCTATGGCCTTTTGGTGTGTCCTCAAAACCTCAAGTAAAGATGCAGTTCCATTCTGATTCAAGGATGCACTAACGATGACAGGATAGGTGGAATCAAGGCCAAGGAATTCATACCTCAAGGTAGATGGTAGAGGTTTCAGCTCGACCTCGGGAGCTTTCTTTTCTGCATTTTCAGGCTCAACTTTCAGCTCCCTCACTTTGGCAAATCCCGGTGGAATGGTAGTGGTCTCATCCATCAATTTAGTATATGCTGCAGCTTCAGAGTCAGTGTCCTGCACACAATCAGTCAATAGCAAACATTGCTCAAGCGGATCACTTGGCTGTGGGTGAGAATTAGTTTCCTTCACTGCACTATCAATAACATCAATAAAATTGCAGTCATCAGATATAGAAGGAAACTTTGCAGCACGGCTCAGATTAAACTCAACTTTATGAGTACCTACGTCAAAAGTCATTTTTCCATTTTTAACATCAACACAGCACCCTGAAGTGGCCAAGAATGGCCTACCAAGAATAATAGGGGTACGGAGATCCTCAGCCATATCAAGCACAACAAAGTCAACTGGTACGAAGATGTCTCCCACCTTGATGGGGACATCTTCAAGGATCCCTATGGGGTACTTGACAGAACGATCAGCTAATTGTAATGAGATGGTCGTGGGTTTTAGTTCACCCATACCTAATTTTCTAGACATTGACAAAGGCATCAGATTGACACTGGATCCTAAATCACATAAAGCGCGGTCAATGAACAAATTACCAACTACACATGGAATAGTAAAGCTGCCAGGATCCTTAAGCTTTGGTGGAAGCGTGTTTTGGATCGCGACACTGCAATGATCAGACAAGGCCATCGTCTCATGCTCATCTAGCTTTCTTTTGTTACTCAAAACTTCCTTTAAAAACTTAGCATAGGTGGGCATTTGAGACAAGGCTTCTGTAAAAGGAATACTAATTTGGAGCTTTTTTATCACCTCCAAAAATTTACCCAATTGTTTATCCAACTTAGCTTTAGCCAATCTTTCAGGGAATGGGATCGGTGGAACATAAACTCTTTGGGTAACTTTCGAAGGGTCAACAGGAGCATTTTGATCAGGTTGCACATTAACATCAATCAAATCCTCTTTTGGAGGTTCAGAATTTCCCTTTTTGGCAATTTCAGACTCAGTCACATTATTTTCAACAGAATCATGCACATCAATAACCACATGTTCAGGTCTGTCCACTCTAGGTCCTTCCAACTGTTTCCCGTTCCTTAAGGTTATGAGATTACATTGGTCTCGAGGGTTCGGGATGGGTTGGGGTGGTAAGGTTGTGGAGGGACTAGCTTGGTTGGCTATCTGGGCTTCTAACATTTTGTTGTGTGTAGCCAAGGCATCAACTTTGTCCACTAAATGCTTAATTATCCCTTCTGTTCTTTGTTGAGTAGCCGATAGTCTCCATCATTAATTCTAGGTTGGACTTTTTGGGTTGGTCCAGTTGTCTTTGGAAATCGGGTGCAGAATCCCTTTTTCCTCGCAGGGGACCTGTTGGGTCGTTGTTGCGGTAATAGAAATTAGGGTGATTCCTCAAACCAGGGTGGTAGGTGTTGGAAGTCAGGTCATATTTCTGTCGTTGGTAACCAACATAGTTAGTGTCCTGTGTTTCCTCACTACTAGCCAACCCTACGAGACATGTCAAGGTCTCATGTTCAGTAGAATTACATGAAGCACATGGGCGGGGGGAATTGGCTTGCACAGTCAAACGGTCCATTTTCTGCGTTAACGAATCCATTTTAGAAGTTAACATAGCAACTACATCAACATCGAACTTACTTCCCGCTCTATGGCGGGGTTAGGACCATTGGTATGAGTTCAGGGCCATTTGCTCAATCAGGTCGGTGAGTTGAGGCACTGTTTTGTTCATAAGGTCGCCTCCAGCCTGCTGAAAGGATGCTCCCCCTTACTGATTCTTTTGCTCCGTTGTAGAAGGACTGAATTGGTACCCAGGGCTCAAATCCGTGTTGAGGACACTGTCTAAGGAGGTCCTTGAACCTCTCCCATGCTTCATGGAAACTCTCATCGGGATCCTGTTCAAAAGAAGAAATTTGATTTCTTAGATTCGCCAATTTACTAAGAGGAAAATATTTAGCAAGAAATATTTTAGCAAGCTGATCAAATGTAGTAATGGCGTTGTTAGCTGGCAAGGAGTCGAGCCACTCCCAAGCTTTCCCTTCAAGCGAAAAGGGAAAAAGTCTCAGCTTAACAGCATCATCTTCCACGCCATTGGCCTTGAACGTGTCACATGCTTGGCGAAGGATGCGCAGGTGGCGGTTCGGGTCCTCATTTTGACGTCCATGGAATGGTGATTTTGACACCAAGTTGATGAGGGACTGTCGCAGCTCGAAGTCATTTGCTCCCACCGCCGGTACTCGAATTGCAGATTGCTGGTTGGTGACACTAGGGGTCACGTACTGTCCCATAGTAGGATTTTGATCACCCATCTCTTCTTCTTCTGACTCCTCTTTTTCGGAAAGGGAACTCTCTTCTTCTTCTGATTCCTCTTTCTCGGAAATGGAATCCTCTTCTTCTTCCCTTGCCAGCTTGCGCTTCTTTAATCTAGCGTGGAATGTACGCTCGATTTCAGGGTCGAATTCGTATAGATGAACTGCTTGCATAAACCTGAAACAGCACAGACAAGTACGCCAAACGCAATCAAATGGGTAAAGGTAAAATAAAATAGATAAAAACAGACAAAATAAAACCTAGGCACCCAGAATGTCTTCGTCTAATGGCAGCTAGGGAAAAAGTCCCCGGCAACGGCGCCAAAAACTTGATACGCCGCAAGTGCACGGTGTACAATGTAGTATATCAAGGTCGTTCCCACGAGGACTTGTTCTAGCTTACGCACTAAACTATCTCACCACGAAGGATGCTAGGTTAATCAAAAGGGTTGGATTTTTAATTCAGTCAAACTGAAGTGAACTAAATTGCAAAATAATCTAATTTAAACTGCAAATTTATCTAATCAAAACAGCAAGAATAATTTTTATGAAGGTTTTATCAATATTAAACAGGCGTTTAGGGGAGTTACTCTAGTTATCCAATTAACCTAACAAAGGTCTGACTTCAGTATTTAACAATTTGTACCCATTCGGGATCAATAACCAAACAAATATCTATCACAACAATCTTTCGATCCGGAGTGAATTGCTCCAACTAAATCAAACACCTATTTTCATGGCTCTCTAATTTAGTCAAAGTTAACAACAGGTTATTTAAACGATCCTAGGTATGAAATACATTATTTCTAACCGAATTTTATACCTATTCGATCTTCGTCAATCCAACTCAAAGAAGCAATCTTTCGATCCGAAACTAAGAGTCTATACACAAATGGTGGCCAATCAATTACTGTAGCAATATAAACACAAAGACAGAACAAAATTGACCAACTATTTCATACCAAAATCAAACAGAGGGTCAAATGAACAACATCGAGTTTCCCCTAAACTAAAAATTAACTACTCATGCTTGATAATAAAAACGACTAAACTAATTGAATTGAATCTAGAAAACATAGTAAAATTTAGGGAAGAGAACAACCACAATCGAGGGATGAACGAATATGTCGGCTCGCGAAAGTTTCCTTCTCCCGAGCCTCAATCTCCGATTTTTCCGTCGCCGATTCAACACTTTGATCTCCAATACTAAGACTAGAATTCTAGAAATATTGTTTTTGAGAACTAATAATAATAATAATAGATGTAGTGTATGCTATGATATCATCTCCCAATCTCCCGTTGCTCCTGTTTCTTTTATAGAAGTAGGTGCCTTGCTCTCAGTGTGCGTAACAACCTACGCTACCAAATGAGACATGCCTTGGAGAACAAGGAGTGGCGTGACAACCAGGCGCTGCCAGCGCGCTCTAGGCGCTACCAGCGCGCTCCAGACTTCAATGCCCCTAAACCTTCTGTTTGTGGCGCTACCAAGATTCCGACACGCAAATACTGTCTTGGCAAGCATATTTTCTTGTTTTTCCATGCTCTTTGCTTTGTATCCTCACCTTTCAGCTTCTCCTCCTATTTCTTTCTCTTCATGACTTCATGTAATTCCATTCACAAACCTACAAAATTACACCAATCTCCAGACCAAGTGAAATATACACGAATTTGGGATATAAAATGTCGTGTTCGATCACAAACAGGCCTGAAATTCATGTATTAAACACCCAAATAACCTTATAAAATATAGGGTTATCACTTTGTTAAGTCGTGACATCCTAGTTATGTAGTAGTGTTGCAATAACACTTACAACAAACCTCAAGTAGGGTAAAAATCACTTACAATTTACGTGAGGTAAGGTAAAAATTATTTAACAAAAGTGGGGTGTGTAATAATTATTTCGTCAAACTTCAGGTTGGATATAAAACACTTAGAGCTATTGTGAGGTAAGATAAAAATTATTTCACAAATGTGGGGTGTGTAAAAATATAACCGCAAATCTTAGGTAGGGTAAATATAATTTACTCATAGTTTCTTTATAAAACATGACACAATTTTTTTTTTCCTTAAAAAGGTTATAGCTGAGTTGTTTTGGTTTTTTTTTTTTTTTTTTTTGCAAAGCTGACATGACATAACAATGCAAAGTAATGGTATAAGAACCGGTCGTTAGGGTAAGGCTTGCTTCCGGGCTCTAATAGTCAAGGAGTGTGCTTCCTTAATGGTTGACCGGCTAACTTTTTAATACAAACATATATAATTTTGGATTTAAAGACGAGTTTACTGATTTGCCGCCCGTGCTTCACAGTAGTAAAAGCAACAAAAAATTGCTAAGAGGTACCCTCTGTTTTGCGGAAACTATTTTTTGAAGACCATATTATTAAAAATTATAATTAGGTGATCAGTGTTATTAGGAATCTATTAATTGGGGACGAATTCGCCGGAACTTACTGAATTTCGGTGAAATTTATCAATTTACTAACTTGCCCTTGTAATTAAATGTTAAATGACTAACCTACCCTTCATGTTGATTGATAATTAAATGTTGAATTATAATTAAACATATCTGAAGATGAAAATTACCCAAGTGAGAGTGGATTTGACTTAGATGCATTCATCAAAGAGAAATTGTTGCTTGATCCGTTCAAGCTTGACGACCAAATGGAAACATCGCTATCATCCATAGCTAGTAAGGATGCAAGGAAGCCATGACGCTCAAGGGAAAGATCCCAATGAGTCTTTTTCACGGTACACTCAAGAGTTTTCAAAGGTCAACAAGATTTGTATGTTTGTCAAAAAGGTGTCGTTGTGTCATCTATAGATTTGTGCATACATTCTGAGGCAGCGATTTACCTTACTACTGCAAATAGTAGTCGCTATACTCTATAAGGTTACAGTCATTTATGTAAGTTGTGGGTATACAAACTTACCCTTTGTACCTTATCTATCCCGAACTTAACAAAGGGTTGCACTCGGGCATTCGAGGTATTTACACCAGCCAAAAATCTTAGTCAAGCAAATTAAGCCTGCTATATATTGTGTGACCAGGGGTAGGTTAGTAAATTGATAAATTTCACCGAATTCCGATAAGTTCGGGCGAATTTGTCCCCAATTAATAGATTTCTAATAACACTAATCACCTAATTATAATTTTTAATAATATGGTCTCCAAAAAATAGTTTCCGCAAAACAGAGGGTACCTCTTAGCAATTTTTTGTAAAAGCAATGGTATAAATGAAAATGCTAAAAGCACAGTTTAAATTGGTTGTGTTCAGTGTCGAACTATTGACCTAAAACTTGAGTTGTATAAATCTAGCGGCATGCATACTGTATGCTTGGGAAAGCTTTGATGAAGGTAGGAGCATAAGTTGAGTTGAAAACTTTATCTTGCAAGGAGGATATTTCACGTGAGACCTTAGAAAAGAAGCCAAAAGTAAAATTGGTGGACCTCCCTCCCTCCTTTTGACTTGGGGTTGCCCTTAATTGACCACCTATATTTAATGTAAAGTTAGGAAAAGCCAAGGGGAGTCAGCAAGGGTAGATCAATGGGGGCATGCAATTAAAGTTGCCCACACTTTAAACCACCCTTCCATATAATTAATTGCTTCATCTTGTCACTATTATTTTGTGAAAAGGGTTGGCTTTAGCTTACCACTTCCCCCCATAAGAAGAAGAGTATAGGTAGATCCATAGAGAGACTAAAAGAGGTTGTTATAAGCCATGGGAAGACCTCCTTGTTGTGACAAAGATGGAATCAAGAAAGGCCCTTGGACTCCTGAAGAGGATATAATCCTCGTCTCTTATATCCAACAACATGGTCCTGGAAATTGGAGATCCGTTCCTGCTAATACTGGTATGTCTTCATTAAGCTTGTCCATTCGGACGGGTTGGGTTGGATTCAGTATCTGAGTTTGTTATATTTTAGGTTTGGAAAATTGGGTCGGTTTCTAGTCGGGTCAACTTTTGTCAAGGATCTAACTATTATCTATCTATAATATAATAAGCTAGCTATGTTTGTTTTATGTAAATATTGATTAATATCATTATAATTTCTGTATTATGATACCTTGTAAAGGGTTGCTACGATGTAGTAAAAGTTGCAGGCTAAGGTGGACCAATTACCTTAGGCCAGGAATCAAGCGTGGCAATTTCACTCCTCATGAAGAAGGCATGATCATCCATTTGCAGGCATTATTGGGTAACAAGTACTAAACTATCCCTTCGATCTCTCTACATATATATGCTCCCATACCTCAAAAGGACATTTGTTGATCGATATTGGAGGGTTTGCACTTGAAAAGACTGGTTTTAGTTGCATATATAATGGCAAAAATCACAATATGATTTTTTTTTTGCCTTTTTCATATTATAGAATAATAATTTTAGAAAATAGTTTAGATCGAGCCCAAAAGAAAGTTTTTGGACATAATTTGACGAAAAGTATACCAATTTACAAGATCATAAATGCATAGGATGAGAGAATTATGTTACTTGATCGATTTCAAAGTAAGCACAAGTATTTGTTAACCTTTTACAATATTTGAAAATTTCTCCTTATTACATTATTTTACATGTATATTAGTATCTGTCATTACAAATATAACGATATGTAGTAGTTTTATATGATGAATTACTATATGTATTTAAAATTATTGTTGAAAGATTTAAAACTTTAGCTGACATAAAAGTTAGAGCACGCTTATCCTAAAACAACGGAGGGAGGGAGTGTTTATCATGATTTTTACGTAGATACTTATATGTACCGCCTGATGCAATATAATTAGTGAGTCTCTTAGTTTGGTTTTGTTTATTAAAAATGTATACATACGTTTTCATTTTGCTGTTTTGTAGATGGGCAGCAATAGCATCCTATCTTCCTCAAAGAACAGACAACGACATAAAGAACTATTGGAACACTCACTTGAAGAAGAAACTGAAGAGGTTCGAAAGTGGCTTCCACCAGGAGGCACAAAGCACCAGTACTGCATTGTCCTCAGCTTCGACTCCTAAGTCGACCAACGACAATCACCATCCAACTCCTTTTGCAGTCGAACCTCAGCTTTCGCTCAAGAGAGCACAAGCACCATCATCTGCATGCTATGCCTCCAGCACAGAGAACATCTCTCGCCTCCTCGAGAATTGGATGAATGACAGCGCCAAGCCCAAACAAACAATTCACAAGGACGAAGACGATGGTGCAGGTAGCAGCCAAGCAAACATGGCAGTCTCTGAAGAAGAGGATGACAACAAATTCGACTCCATTTTGTCTTTCGGTAATAACGACAACAACATAGTCACCATCACGGAGGAAAATAACAATGACGAAGAGACTAATCCGCCGTTGACGTTCCTAGAAAAATGGCTTTTGGATGAAAATACCCCTTCTCGTCAGGTTGTCGAGGAGATTTTGCAGCTTCCACCCATTTTTTAACCTCATCCATACATCATGATGTCTAGCTAGTAACTTCTACCCTCAATAATTCGTTTTACCCTATGTCAGTTTACAGTGTTAAAGTAATAAGTTAGCTTATCTAACAGTACGTAGTGACATAAATTACCTTCGATACTTTTATTGCAAGTTGTAAATTGTGACATATATTTGACTATTATTTGTCCAAGCCTAAACTTTTTTTTTCTCAGATGAATAATTATTCTTTCCCCCTTATGTAGGTCATATATATGTATGTATATTGTTAAAGCACACTAGTTTCACTTATTGTAACACCCCAGATATATGGTTAAAGTGTGGCTTAAAGATATTGAAATGATTATTTATATCATCAAGGTGCACTTTCTTTAATGGTAGCTCATCGGTTGGGAACTCCTCAGTTAAGTGTGCTTGGCTGGGAGTACGTAGTCTCAGGATGGGTGGCAATTTGGAAAGTTTTCCCAAACAACGTGTAAGCGAGAACGAAGCACGCTGGAAAGAATCGTGGTGATTTATGTGGTCAGTCAGCGATCCTTGAAGCAGTTATTAATAATGCCCACAAATCGGGAGGGTCGAGGCGTAACACTTGTCTAACAACATAACTGTTAAAACCAAATTTTCATCAGCCTAAGCCATGAATAATCATATTGATGGCCTTTTCCATGTAGGAGAGATTAGACAATATAGATTAGATAGGGGGAGTAGTAAACATTTAAACAAGGAGTTAATGAGATGGAGCCTACATACTAAACTAAGGTTGCACTGATTTGGTGAGAAAAGGCCCAGAAGATATCAAAGCTAGTAAACTTATGGCCACCCTAATACATACGAACGTGGAAGCATTTATTTGCATGAAAGCTCTCATTTGCTAGATAGTTGTCCCTTTTAATGCTTGACCTTGAAATTTCAGCATTTATTATGATGCCGCATTTGTACTTGTTACTTTGAATAGTACGTCCATGTTGCGTCTCACTATTCTCTATGGTGCATAATTGCTAGTAGGTTCTTTTTCACTATAACATTCACTAAATTTAAAGTGAAGATATCACACTACTGTGTGACGGATTTAAGTCTTCTGATTATGGGAGGATAATACACTATAATTCACATAAAATTCATAATTTTTATCACAAATTATGCTTAATTATTAATTTCTTTTTTTTTATGTTAACGGTGGCCGTGGTCACCCATGACAATGCCTGGGATCCGCCCATGGTATCTACCGTCGGCAAAAAAAAAAAATCAGATAATGATCATCACTTGATCAATTCTTTGTTACTACTCCCTCCATCCCCATTTCTTTGTTTTAATAAGTAACTTCTCCGTCCCTTTTCATTTATCACTTTACAATCCCAACAATTATCATTTTTATTTTGCTTTTCTAATAAATAAATTTATCTTAAATTCCAACCGTTTTATTATTTTCTTGGAGGGATTTTGTAGGAGTAATTTGGATAATTTATGAACTTTTTGCATCCTACTGTTGGGGAAGATAGGTGTAACACAGTCGCTAACACAAGATGAGAGATCATTGGAGTGGTTAGGAGCCGAAAATTAAGACTTATCTCCCTTAAAAATTATTCACAAGACCATGAAAAGACCAAAAGATAAAATCAAACTTCTTGTGAATAAAAGACCAAGACCTCTCAAAAAAAGTCCCAAGAGGTTGTAGTTCAACACCTTAAGCATGTGTTGGAGTTTTGTTTAAAATTACAAACCATCTCTATTCTTCTAGTCCAACGGATATTTTGTCAATCTCATCCTAGCTAGCAAGGGGGTCACTATACAGGACACAAGCAAGATCCAACAAAAAAAAAAAGTTAAACCTCTACACCCTAGGGCACAAAACTCTTGTGCAACATCAATATAGCTAGTTAGTAAAGACTTTTAGTCCTGAGTGTTTCATGAGTACCCTAACCATGGCAACCCCAAACCGTAACCACCCTTATAAGTACCCTTACACTTTGTCCACGTCATTATTCCAATTTATTTTTTTTTTATATTTTTATTTTTTTTTTGCAAAACAAAACAACAAACACACATACAAACTAGAATCGAAAAATAACAAACATAAAATGACACCCATTGACGAGCCGTCTACGCTTCGCTTGACTTGTGTCGCCAAGTCCTGCGCCGGTTGAATCTCATCACGGGCCCTTTTTCGATGATATCCTTTACGAAATTGCAACAAACTTCCGGTGGCTTCCAAAATACTTGCGGGTCACTTGCTTGCTGATCACCTTGGATGAGTTGCTTCTTCAGGGGCACACGAGCGCCCCAGTACAGACGTTCCTCCTGCACCTTCCTCTTGGTACCTGCAACACAAGCATCATGGCACCTAGCACTACTTTGGGCATCCTTACAAATTCGACGACGTCTCTTGGAGACCTTGCATCGTCCTCCTGAGGCAATAAACTTAAAAAATCCATCTTGTTGCTGCGATTGTTGAAACACTCCTCCAATCTGATCTGGCACATCTGCGGAAATATCCAATTCCTGAGTAACTATGGCTTCCGTAGATTCCGAATGTTGCCCCACAAGATGTGAGAGGACCTCATCCACTATCATATCCTCCCCACCCTTACAAAGATTAGTGGCAACTCTAACTGTCATAAAACCCATGCTCCTTGGATCATAGAATGCCACTGTCTTCTTTCGTAACTGCTCTATCCTCCTTGACTGGATTGAAAGCCCTTGATACCTTTCTTGAGAAATTTTTTAAACAATTGAACAACTGCTCTATCCTCCTTGACTGGATTGAAAGTCGGAGATTGTGTAGGACTTGGACAAGTCCTATCCTCCACGCATAGCATTGGTTTTTTCGAGAGGGAGGGGATGAATTCTCCTCATATCCCCCCCACATTACAACTCCCCTGCACCTTGGAGTAACTCCCCTGTACTCCACATTCCTTGACTATCTTCCTCTTCTTTAGCCGCAAATCCGGCAATGCGGTTCCCAAACCCTCCACCATGCTTGAGCTAATCTTAGCATCTCCATGCGAATCACGAATAGGAGATGGTCGTACATTCTTCTCACTTTCCGATGAGAGGGTAGTTTTATGAACCTTAATAGGGGCTTGCACCCTCTCCAATTCCCTCTTAGCCTCCAGGCTTAAGGGGTCTATCTCAAGCGCCCGAGTAAGCGCTTTCTTCACTTCATCCAAGTTCCCTAACTTAGCATGGGCCACACCACTTCGGTATAGAGCTTTAACATTATTTGGGTCAAAATGCAATGCATACCCACAAAATTCAACGACTCGTGAAAACTCTCCTAACTTCAAATCATACGCAACAATGTTCAGATTGATCGACACAGCCAACTCCTGTAGCAACAACAACTCAGATTCGGACATAAGTTCACTAAGCCAAACAAGTTAAATGCCTTTTTCATACAAGCGAACCGCACTCTGATATTGGCCAGATCGGAACAAAAGATTACCTTCCTCTTTAAACTCCTTCACTTTAAAGATAGACTCATTAGGGTGGTCCATCCGCTCCCACAGATTGAGAACATCTCTATCTAACTCAAACTCCCAGGGAGCCATAACTCAACCTCAATCTAAATTACTACACATGTCACTCCCAATCAGCAAACCACAGACCCACCCCACATCCACCTTAGACTTAGAAGAGCTAGCACCAAGGACCTTACCAAAACCTACGACTCCCAACACTAGACACCCAGCAACAGAAGAACCAGAACCACCTACACGACAACAACCAAATACCAAGTGAAAAGGAAGGGAAACACCCGTGTACCTAGCTGGCTAGAACCGACGCGACCTCGAGAGCACAGTTTGCCGGATGAATACGAGAAACAAGGTGCCGACCCATTAGAACCGTCGGCAACCCCTGGAGACACAATCTCACTCCTCCCACACGAATACTTCACCCGGAGAGATGTTGGCACCGCCCGGAAAAACTCCCCGCACACACAGAACAACTGGTTCGCAAGATCTGAAGGAAACCCCCGGAGACGCGGCCGCACTCCTCCCCCGTCGGAATTTGCACCCAGAGAAGACGACGACCCCTTTGTTTGCGAGAACAACTTTGAAGCCCCAGACACCACGCCCACACATACCGAACAAACAAATAAAACTACCGAAACCCAGAAAAACTAGCTAATGCTGAGATAAAAAAAGGCACAAAACAACAAATCGGGGGAATGTAGGTGCCGGCGACGGCCGTCAACCGGCCAGTCACCGGCACCGGCGAAGCGAATTAAAGAGGGAACGAAATGGTAGTTGGGTGGTAGAGAGAGAAATAAATAGGTATTCCAAAATTTCTCAATGTGAATAAACGTTGAGAAATTTGTTTTTTTTTCTGTTCCTCCTCATAAATTCTCTCCTAACATTTTGTTGATTCATCTGTTTGCTTAATTCCAAAGCAGCCTAGAATAAAATATCATTTCTATTATTTCATGCTTTCAAGATATACTCGTTATTTGAATCACTCATCTTGTATGATATGTTTATAAAGTTGAAGCTCTCTTACATGAGGTATTCAATAAAATTAAATCTTTTTCTCTCAAAACACCTATCCGAATAAAAGTAATTCTATCTGTCGTTTGACGTGGCATGAATAGTATTTTTGCCGCATCATTTAGTCCCTCATACCGCGTTGGCATGCACTTCAAGGCGGGTAGATGGGGTATGAAGTAGATTGTCCATGACCCTTATCTATATAGTGGTGTGATGGAGTTACCCATTCATACTTTCCCTTGGATTGCTAGAGCAACAAGTTTACATCCCAGATCTCATATAGTGTTCTTCACCTTCACTTGATTGGCCTCAACCCAATCTGCGATACCATCATCCGACTATAGCAGGAGAAGTTTGCGAGATCAACTTTGAGGCCCCTTTGTTTCAAGGATCCTTCTTTAGGCGCCAAGGAGGCACTTCATGGGGCTCCCTCTACTACTCGCTCGATAGGAATCTCCGGAGGGCCATGGGGCTCAAAGCCTTCCCAAAATATCATTGCTCAAGCCCCTCGTCGTAGAGGACATTCATCTGTAACCAAAGGAGATCAAACTCCCTAGAAGGAGCGGAGGAGACCCTTCAGACTCCTAAAGATGAGGGTTTCTTCGAAGTAGGCTCCTGGTCTAACGCTAGGAGTGCTTTTGTTGGACATTTTTGTAGCTTTTGAGTATTTTAGTCTTTTATCGTTGTGGTCATGCTGTTGTAGGAGCTTTATTGTGTAGTGAAGTTTGTGCCTAGGTAACGGTTCTGTGCTTGTAATCATCCACCTTAATGAAACTACTTTCTTTGTTGAATTTTTATTGTTACATTCTTTATTTTGATTGTCCCCCTTGACGAGGCATATCCTCCTAGCTACGTCGAGGATGATTAAATGAGGGCGCTACGTTTTGCCTCGTAGCCATTGCGTACTCGAGCACGACCCACAGCCCTTAAGGCGGCGGTGTACAAGGTTACAACCTTTTTATTCCCTCTTAGGGGTTAGGTAGTGTATAAGTGCGTCTAGTGACTCCTGATATCGCCCGGGAGTCATAAAGCACGTTTTATAGCCCTCGGCGCTATATTTTGATGGAGCACGACCTACTTGGTCTTTGGGACTAAGTTTTGTGTAGGGGCACGATCCACATAGCCCATTGGGAGAGGGTTGCATGGTGTGTAGGAGCACGATCTACCCAACTCAGGATCGGGTAGTGTACGTGTAGATATAGCCGCTAAGTCCTCTGTATCCTTGGGGGATTATGAGCGTGACCCATGGTCGTAGAGACCATGGTGCGAAGTTATGCTAAGGGAGGCACACCCTTTTGTAGTTAAGGGGACTCCGAGCATGGCCTAGGGCCGCAAGGGTCATATAATGCGTAGGTGTTGGCCAAAGGTGGGTGTCATTGACTGATGAGGTTGACTTGAGAAATTTCCCCAATAAACGGCTTTGTTAGAAAAATTTTGATTAAGTTTCCGAAGTGAAGTAGCTCACCATCTTGAGTTAACCAAGAAATTACTCGGAGGTACCCCAATATTTGGGGAAACTATTTTTCGGTACCCCAACTTTTCAAAACTCATTTTGAGGTACTCTTAATTTTTGGGTTAGTAAATATTTAGTGCTTTTCCAGTCATCAATTTTATGAAGTCACCTAAATACTCTTATTCTTCTTCTTCAAGGGTATTTCTTCAAAAATGGAAGAATAAGGGTATTTTAGTCACTTAACCAAATTGATGATCGGAAAAACACCCAATAATTACTAACCCAAAAATTAAGGGTACCGAAAAGTAGTTTCCTCAAATATTGGGGTACCTCTGAACAATTTTTTGCAAGTTAACCATTACAATAATTAATTCAGTTTGTTAACTGTTTACCAAGTCTAATTAATTATCCAAATCAACTAGCTAAAGTTAGTAACCAATTAATTCCCTTGTCAATTATCTCATTGTTAACTATTTTGTTAGGTTAGCCCATTTCTTCAACCAACTAACCTGAAAACTGAATATAATGACCCTTGAAAAGTCTTCAAGAGAGGTTCGTGGCAAGGCTCACAGTCGGCCATGTGGGCCCGACAATAAGCTCAACTGTCGATGGACCGTGACATTTATTTCAAGTACTTTGGCTAACACGATATGTATATTAGTGGGGTCTCCTCTTTCCATTTGCTTTCGTTTTACTTGTCTTGGAATCTTGAAGGGCCCTCAAATTCAACTTAAAAAAAATTAACCTCCCAATTCATACAAGTAACCCTTCACTTAAATAAAAGACATTTGTGCACTATTTTTCCATGGCATCAAGAATAATTATATTGTTTGTGCACTATTATTTGACCATGCCATAATGACATAATAAATACATAATTATTTTCTCCAAATACACAATAATAATTGCACAATGTATGCGTTCTATTTTCCAACACCTAATTAAAAGGAGAAATTTTAAACAATACCAACATTTTTTTCTTCTTTTTTTCTGATGCTTCTCTTGATTTCTTTCGACTTGCCAAATATTTTCCCCTTTTTTCTTATTGCTTCTTTCTATTAGTACATCTTTTCCACTAATTTTCTTCCTATTATTTTTCTTTTTTCTATTCTACCGATTCTTTTTCTCATTTTCAACTCCTCGCCATTATTTTTCTTCTTCAACTTCATACTTATCTGAGTTGTGCATATAACTTAATTACAAGTGTAACTAAAAAGAAAATTGAAATTAAACTTCAAATTCACAAGCCATCACATTTTTGGCTCAAAATAAACCAAAATCTAAGGATTTATTGGTATCTGAAAATATAAGAAGGTAAAAGATGATAAGTATTCAAAATTCAGATGTCCTGATCTGAAAACCTGGTGAACGTAATCACCAAAAAGGAGCAGACAGAATGACGATCGAAATATTCGGATGGAAGACATAAAATTTGCAACTTGGATCCGTACATGTACGGATCCGAGGAGTGAAATAAGTGGTCTTCGAACTCATATGAGAAAGAATGAAACTTATAACTGGATTGGATTTGAGAAAAATGAAAGATCACAACTTGGATGATATGAGTGGAGGTCACAACTCGGATCCGTGTATGTACTAATCCGAGTAGTGAGATGAGGGAGGTTCGAACCCGGATGGAAAGAAGGAGGATTTTCGACTCAGATCCGTACACCCGTAGCGGATAGAGGCGATTTTTGTACTCACTGCATGTACGGATCGAAGTTTGTAGATTGACCTCCAAACTTATACGGGGCCGTGTTCCAGGATTCACCTCCAAACTTGTACGGGTCAAGTTGATGCAAGGGATTCGTTGAGCCCATTTTTTTCCAATTTTTACAGATTGTGCATGTATTCCTCAACAACTAAGGGGAGAAACTTGTTGGGAGTGTCCCGACATTGTTCAAATACAACCAAGTACTCAAGCCAACGTAGCACGGTGGTTGATGTCTTTACTAGAAGCTCTCGATCTTAACCGGTGATTGAACAATTCAATCACAATCGTGATAGTTGGTCCCACATGGTCATACAAGTCAGTACCCTAAGACAAGAGTATGTTAGAAAGAGGGTCAAATCAATAAAGGATTGAACCGGGAAGGCCGAGATACCGCAAAAGGGGGCAAATGAGGACACCACGGAGGTGGAAAGGGCCACTACGGTCCGTGGTGATGCCCAAGCGCACGTCCCACATCGGAAATGGAACTCCATTTCCCCCTTTCTCTCTCTTATATATATGGGTTCCCTTGAGTGGAAACCTTGTCCTTGAAATCCCAAGTGGCCATTTATAAAGGCTAGTCTCTATTTTGAGATTAAGGGATACTGGGAAAAGCTTTCTTAAGAAAGTTCCCGATTTTATGAGTCCCGGGGTGATTCCCGGCAAGCCGCCCTAAAGGGGAAGGATGGGCCGTATCTGATACGGTCCAACATACACTTTTGACCTCGGTTTTACCGGGGTTGAAATGGTCTAGCAGTTGTGCCGAAAGGTGCTGCGTGGACCTTTGTAAAGGATTCTTTTTTCGGAATCTTCTACTCGACGTTGGCGCGTTCAAGAGTATAAGGCCGACCGAGGCGTTTCTATTTGAGGGACCTGAGGTAATAACTAAGCCCCTACAATTAGTTGATGCTATTTATTGTTTTGGGTTAGTTAGATTAGATTAGGTGGGAATCCTAATAGTTAGGATTCCTATTCAGCCCTTAATCGGGGTTGTCCCGGTTAGGATCGGGCCTACCTCGGGTTGGTTCTGGTTAGACCGGACCCACATCTTCTTGTGGCCTAGATAGGTCTAGACCACCTTAACCCATTAGTGGTATCGGAGCCACAATAGCATGCTTATGTTTTATCGCTCTCTTTTATATGTTTCAATTGTTGAATCATATTTTGAAAGCCTTGCTAGATTGCTTGTTTATGCCTATTATGCTATAATCTTGGTAGATGTGATCTATTTTGATGTATACAAGCTAGATTAATTGTTAATTTGGCTTGTTATGTTGGTTGACCTTGATTATTAATTGTAAAGATCTTGTTATGGTTGAACCTTGGTTTATGATTGATTGGATATTGGTTTGGATGTTTGTGTTGCTTATGTCCTTTGTGATCATACATGGGTTTCCATATGATATGAGGAAAGCTTTGGTCATGGCAAATTGTTGCCATAACCATAGGTTTGCGTTGAGCTTAACCCCTTGTTTAACAAGGAATCTCTCGCACGACACTAGGTGTCTTACTCGAGATTTTGGTGAAACTCATAGCCTTTCTTCTTACACTTTGAGCCTCTTGAGTAGTTGTTGCGTTCGACGTCGTACTCACGGAGGCTCTCGTGGTCATATTGGATTTCCTTTTGAGCATCTTGAGTAGTTGTTGCGTTTGACGTCGTACTCTATATGGCTCATGTGATCATATTGGATTTCTTTTTGAGCATCTTGAGTAGTTGTTGTGTTTGACGTCGTACTCTCGATAGCTCACATGATCATGTTAGATTTCCTTTGAAGTATCTCAAGTAGTTGTTGCGTTTGACGGCGTACTCATGATGGCTCTCATGATCATATCCATTCCTTTTGAGCACATTGAGTAGTTGTTGCTTTTGACGCGGTACTCACGATGGCTCTTGTGATGGTTTTGGATTTCACTCGAGCATTTCAAGTAGTTGTTGCATTTGACGCCGTACTCATGATGGCTCTTGTGATAGCCTTGATTTCATGAGGTTGGGCATAATTTGAATGTATGTGGCATATTGATGTTGCACTAATAACTAGTGCCACTTCATGAATTCTTCAAACATCAAACCTAAAAGAATTTGAGGTTTGAGTGTAAAATGGTTAGACTTGAAATCTCATTTTTCTATAACTTCCCCGTTAAATAAGATTTAACATAAGGTATTGAATTGGGTGATTCCATTCAATTTCAGTTTTAAGGGAAGGGTTGATTTTGGAAATCAAATATCAATCGATCAATTTGGAATAAAGCATAAACAGTTCGTTGTTGTGGATTTGGTGGCCGGGTGATTCCAATTGAACCTCTACAAAATAATCCTCAGCATGGATTGAGAATCTGTTGAGTAAGTTTGCTCGATTTTGGAAATTGAGCAAAGATGAGTATGTGTCTAGCCTTGAAATTTGGAATTTCAAGAAGGAAAGGTGTTTCCTATCTCACCTAAAATCGTTTTAGGATGGAGATCTTAACTTAATAAAATTGGATTTTGTTGAGTATGCATGCATTATTTCTTGCTTATGTTTGGGATTTGTTTGATGCTAAGTCTTGTTGGCTTTATCCCTTGACTTTGGTTAATATATTGCAAGTTGGATGCCTTCTATAATTGTTATTGAAGATGGTTTTGACATATGTTAATGTGTCGTGTTGCAATGTTACCAAAATTGTATGCTTGATTGCATGAGCTCTTAGTATGGCCTTAGATAGTCTGGTTTTATCGGCTTGCGTGCCGGGTTGGGTGAAATACGGCCTACATGCCGTCGATTTTGAATATATATTTTAATTTTAATTTGATTAAAGTTGTAATTTATATTCGAAATAAATGTAATCTCATTTGATGAGACCCGCTTGTAAATCTTGTAATATGGGATATGAAGTTGAGTGGGAGCCCAATGCAACTTGGATGTTGGTTCGAGTGGGAGCCAATATATGTACATTGCGAAGATTCAAGAAAGAGTTCTTGAAAGCATTCGAGAAGAAGTTCTTGAAGTGCTGATAAAGAGAATCCTTGAATCATTGAAGATGGAATTCTAGAAGCTTCAAGAAAGAGTTCTTGAAGGCTTGAAGACTAGTTTATCTTAATTAAAGTTTGTTTAATTAAGTTTAGAGGCCATACTAGGGTTTTTATGTTTATGCTTTGAATGGTTCTTAGCATGTTTTAATCGTTTATTATGCTTTTCATGCTTGATTCGCAAGTTTCACCTAGAATCGCATGCTTAGGATAATACATATGTACTATCTTAAATATGGACGTATGATTGCTCCCCTGACAACCACCACTTGGGTTATGGGTGGTCATTGCCAAAGCAAGTCATCCATGGATCGATAACAAGTTGGGTGGGAGTCAAGTCTGTCCATAATGGCGGGCTAGAAGGTCTAGAGTCATGAGCAACAGAGAGAGGTGATGTATGAGATACACACACTCTCGCCAAGAATTGTTTAGAACGATTGATCAAGAGATGATCTACCTTAGGCGATCTGACACGAGGTTTGTTTGGGCCAAAGCTCACTCGATGTCGATTTGTGCCTGTTGGGTCTTGGTTACATTGAAACACTAATTGAGAGTTAAGTGTGTTTTAATGTTGAAATTAAAATTGGTTTAATTTCCAAAGTTTATTAATGTTTAAATCCTAATTGAATCGTTTTGGCTTGTAGATACATAATGTCTGTTGATCGTTACCTCCTTGAGAAAGAGAAGCTTATTGGATCCAATTATCTAAGTTGGATCAAGTATCTGAGAAATGTTATCAAGACTGAGCAGAAAGAGTATGTGCTTGACATACCTAAGGGCGACCCCCCTGCCGATAATGCCTCAGAAGTTGAGAAAGCCAATTGGAAACGTCATTGTGATGATGATACATATGTGGCTAAGTTGATCTTGGGTAGTATGTCTCCTTTGCTCCAAAAGTACTATGTGGCCATGTCATCTTTCGAGATTGTCTCGCTCTGTAAATCTATATATATGAAACAGATCATACAGGAAAGACATGAGACTGTTGGCAAGATCTACAACTCGAAACTAGAGGTCGGCGAACTTGTAGGGCACATGTGTTGAAGATGATTATTCACTTCAACAACATGAGTTGGCTTGGCTCTCCACTTGATCCTATCTTGGCTGCTGACATAATCCTGAACTCATTGCACGATGGATTCCAATCTTTTAAGATGGATTACATCAGGCAAGGCATGAGTATAGCTTGTTGAAGCTACAGGAGATGCTCATAGCAGTAGAGAAAGACTTGATTGCTTCTAACGAGGCTTACAAGATTGTTGTAAAGGTCAAGAAGGGAAAGCAACACAGGAGGTCTCCTAAGTCAACAAGAGCCTTGAAGATCGTGAAAGCTAGCGTAAGGCTGTTGCGCAAGCTCAAGTTCTCCAAGTGAAGGCTTGTCCAGAGTACTTGACAAGCTTGGAGCTTGAGAAATGGAACTTTTTGAATCAGGTACATATGTGATTGAATATATCCTGAATGTCTCTACTTTTGGGTATTTGATACCAACCTAAATCTCACATTCATTAAACTGTACAGGATGGAAGCTGAAAAGTGGATGGGACAACAAGGATAGGAATTGATCTTGGCATGAGAGACAAGCAAGTAGTTGCTAATTTATGCTTTAAGATCTTAGTTAATCTTTTTCTTCCAAATGAGTATTTAAACTCAATAGTTGTTGGTTCATGTAATTAATCAGAAATTAGATTTATGTTTTGGGTTTTGGAATGGATGCTTATTCCTTTTGAAATTGTAAAGGTGATACTTTAATTTCTAAGGAGTGAATATATTATGATACTAGTATTTGTTGAATGACTAGTATGTTTTGGATTAAGATAAACATATTCATCACATTGAATGCAAAATAAGTTGATTGTATGACTCAAACCATCACATTTTGGTTTTCTGCTTAAGTCATTTTAATCAGAACAGGCATCCATATGTTGCTTTGAGTAGGCATTTTGGATTGGTTGGCTTTGAAACACTAGGTGTTTGCAAAGTATATCTGATTGGGCAAATGACTTTATCACTTTTCATTTGATTTGGTGAGTGGGCTAGTAAAGGGTTTATGGCTTATACATATGTGATGTATTTGGCTATACTAGAGACTAGTATTAAAATGGGCGATAATACTTCATTATGTTGTATGACAATTCTAGTGGACATGGTTATGTCACTTAATGTATCATTATTTGCAATCCTTTAAAAAAGTTTAAAGATTTCCTAAATGAAGTATGAGAATTGCTTATTGAGATAAACTAAAGCCCTTTCGTGTGATACAAGGTGCTGAAGTTTCAATCTAAAAGTTCAGTTTTCATCGAAGAGATTATGATAAGGAAAGGAATCATACTCTACTGGTTAAGGTATAATCGATAATTCTTGAGTAAAAAGTCTTATGTTTGCTTTTAAGGGCATGTTCTTGATAATTGTCTATCTGTTCTAAGCTACTAAGAAAGACACCGTATGGGATATGGAGAGGAATTGTTCCTTGTCTGTCTGTTTTGATTTGAAGTTGCGAGAATCATCAATAGGTTTGACTTATTAGCTGTCTTGCACTCGTATCAAAAGTTTGTTCTTTATGGATTGTCCAAAAGGAACTAAAAGTTCTTCTTATGCACCCGTTCTTATCAAGAAGTGTTTATGCCTCCAAAGTTTTCTCATTAGAGACATGGTGTATCTCTAAGAGAAAGAGTGGGAGAGTTTTTATGAACTTACTGAAGTCCACGAGTCACAAACTACTTCTCCCATTCCTATCCATAACACCCCAATACTCTCACTCAAAACACTTCCTGAAAGTCAACAAGTATGAGTTGAGATTCAAATAGTTGAGGTTAAGATGGATGAGGGTCAAAAATGTTTGAGGACCAGATTCAAAGAATTGAGGTTTGGTTGGATGAAGAACTCGTGGAATAACCTTTTAGTAGGTTGGGTAGATAGGTGCATAAGCTAAAGAGATCAGGTTATCTAGTTGCCGACACCTGTGTATTACTTTTTGAAGTAATAAGTCTACCACCTACACAGCAGGCTTTGAAAGACCAGATTCTATCAAATGGCTTAGAGTCATATAATTCCGAAATGGACACCATGTAACACAACCAAGTTTTGAACTTGGAGGTCTTTCCTGAAGCGTAATAGTCATCAGGGGACCAAGTGGATCATTATGGTAATGAATCAACATGGATGGTTAATTGGATGGTTATAAGGCTTTACTGGTTGTTAGTGATCTACATTTTCAGTGATGACTTTAACCAGTAGTGGGCCCATAACCCACAAGTCCATTAGGATACTCCTGGCCATAACCACATAGTATCACTATGATAATTGGCAAGAGGACTTTGAAACTTTATTTCATCGATTCAATTCTAGAAACCGGGAGTGTATAAGACACGTCCTAGAAGTTTTGAGGTTCCCAAAATTGTTGGGAAGGTCCTCAAGCTGAGAACGGTCAGTTTTGATCGTTAACATGGACATAGAGTAAAAAGATCAATAGTTGATCAAGTGATCAAAAGAGTTTGATCTCCTAAAGAATCCCGATATTCTTGAAGTTGCAAGAAATTCAGTGGGAGCTAGTTGTCCTATTTGGTCCAGTATGTGTTGACATACTTCAAGTTGAAAATGATCTTTCAGACCTAATGCTCTAAGGCTGAAGGTACAGAGATTTTCATATTTGAAAGGACCTAGATAGTGCTCAATATAATCTTGGAGTTAAGGTCTATATAGAGAGATCGATGTGTTTAATTATTTGAATTAAACAACTTATAATGATAAGTCGCTGAAATTGTTCGACAGAACTCCAAGAAGTGGATTTGATCTATAATGGCATCATTACATCACCTGGTATAGAAGGATGTAATTGTCATCAAATCCCCGAGAGTGGATGTGAAACTTGATATATTCCTTGGAAATAGGATCAGTTATGAATGCCGAAATAAGTATTGAGCCGTCGAAAGCAAATTATCTTGAGTATGGAAAAACAAGTTTCAATTAGATTGAAACGTTGTTCTAAAGTGCTTATCATACTCAAGAGTGTAATAAAACTAAAGAGATGTCTTTGGTTTTATAGAGAGGACAAATGGAAAATGTGTAAAGTTTGTAAATAGTTACACTTATACTTAACACATAACAGGCAGTGATGGTTACCAGAATCAGTCTGGTCACGACCGTATAAAGAGGTTGTAACTTGAAGAGTTCCAAGTGGACTCCTCTTGGGGAAGTTATTTTAAGTCTAAGTACATCTTGGCTTGATTGGGAAGCTGCCTTGGTCACTGTGTGGATGAAGGAGTTCATCAGAAAACTTAGTGTCTAGTGTTGCACAGTGGAAGCGTGGTTCTCCTTTTAGGGGGGCATTGCTCGAGCTAAGCAGACTAGGACACAGAACAAGTTCGCACACGCTTGTCCCATGGAAGTCACATCACTCGAATCATGTTCGAGGTGAGTGATTAATAGATGTGCAAGGTTCCTTATAACATGAATGTCACACTTTATACCCTTGTTCTTTAGAAAGCTTAATGGTTAAGCTTATCTTAGCCTAACTTCACTTGACATAATGGTTATGTCAAGGTAATTGGCTTTAAGACGCATTAGAGAATGCAATAGGATTTGATACGCTTGTATAAACAGTTCATGAATTGCTAACGCATTACTGAATGCAGCTAACTTGCTTCTTATGTTTACGTTGTTTCACAAGTTGTATTATTCATTAATTAAACTCTAAAGGTTCAGTTCAATTAAGATTTAGAATTGAACGAATGTCCAAAAGGTTAGCTTGTTCCAAAATGGGAAGAACAGATGATGTCTGCTCTTATGAAACCCCATTCGGTGTAATTGGAAATGCTAGACCTGGTCGAATGTCGACCGAGTTCCTAATTGCAACATCATGTTGGAAAATGATGATTGTAATCAATTAGCATGAGGGATTGATGTGATGATCGAGTGTTCATGATCATAGAGACATTGGATGTCGAGAGTCAATCAAATGGGTAATATGTTGAAGAACATTTACTGAACTGACCCACGGAGAGGAGTTCTTTAAAATTATTGTAATGTCATAAGAATTCTCACCAACTCACAGAAATTCCTAAATCCTGAGTTCTTTACATTTCATACATGGTTCAGGATGACTTTGGAGCACGTCCGAAACCTTTCGTAACAGGAGGTGAAATGGGCAGTGTATAGGTTATTTTCGATTATGTAGTGATTTGTAGTTGAACAAGAAGGCATTGTCCGCCCTCTGTGAGGGATTACATGTCTCAGAGTCCACTCGATGAGTTTAGACTGGAAAGTGCTTGGCCAAGTCTGGGTGAATCAACAGTTGATCATCTGATTTTCAAGTCTTACTCGGAGATCGAAAACATTTGGGATAAGCAAGGATAGCTTTGGCTTACCTTATCCGAATCCGAGACATTAAGGAGACAAGGGAATTTGTACTTTGAACACTTGTGGGACAAGTGGGAGATTGTTGAGAGTGTCCCGACAATGTTCAAATACAACCGAGTACTCAAGCCAACGTAGCACGGTGGTTGATGTCTTTGCTAGAAGATCTCTTAACCGGTGATTGAACAGTTCAATCACAACCATGATAGTTGGTCCCACAGGGTCACACAAGCTAGTACCCTAAGGCAAGAGTATGTTAAAAAGAGGGTCGGATCAATAAGGGATTGAACCGAGAAGGCCACGATACTGCAAAAAGGGGCAAAAGAGGACACCACGGTCCGTGGTGCCCTGCCACTGTTCGTGGTGGGGGTCACCACGGTCGTGGTGCCCTTGCCATGGGTCGTGGTGCCTCCTGGGTTTGTGGTTTTGATTTTAAACCTCACCACGGTCCGTAGTGAGGCACCATGGTCCATGGTGATGCCCAGGCGCGCGTCCCACAACGGAAGTGGAACTCCATTTCCCCCTTTCTCTCTCATATATATATAGGTTTCCCTTGAGTGGAAACCTTGTCCTTCAAATCCCAAGTGACCATTTATAAAGGCTAGTCTCTATTTTGAGATTAACAGAAACCGGGAAAAGCTTTCTTAAGAAAGCTCTCGGTTTTAGGAGTCCCGGGGTGATTCCCGGGAAGCCGCCGTAAAGGGGAAGGACGGGCCGTATTTGATACGAACCAACATACTCTTTTGACCTTGGTTTTACCAGGGTTAAAACGGTCTAGCAGTCGTGCCAAAAGGTGTTGCGTGGACCTTTGTGGAGGATTCCTATTTTGGAATCTCCTACTCAACGCCGGCGCGTTCAAGAGTACAAGGCCGACCGAAGCGTTTCTATTTGAGAGACCTGAGGTAATAACTAAGCCCCTGCTATTTAGTTTATGCTATTTAGTTTATGTTATTTATTGTTTTGGGTTAGTTAGATTAGATTAGGTGAGAATCCTAATAGTTAGGATTCCTATTCCACCCCTAATCGGGGTGGTCCCGATTAGGATCGGGCCCACCACGGGCTGGTTCCGGTTAGACTGGGCCAACCTCTTCTTGTGGCCTAGATAGATCTAGACCACCCTAACCCATCAACACTTGCATGACCCGTAAAAATCAAAAGCAAAGATAGCAGACCATCCATGGATGCGCAAAGATGGTGAAATCCGGTAAATAAGGGTGACAATTCATGGCAAAGTAAATTGATTTTCATGAAGGGCGTGGTGCATTTGATGGTGGTTATGGATTTTTTGTGAAAAAAACCATTGAAGGGAAGAAGGTGGTGATAGAAGGATGAAGGGGAGGGAGAGCGAGTAGAGGATAGAGAGAAAGAAATTGGGCAGCGAGCAACAACTGAGAGAACGTACGTATGAGAGGAATCAGGGTTTGGACGGATTAAGAGGAAATTAGGGTTTTTCACATTATATGAGGAGATGTATTAAAATACAATCTCCCCCTTTTTTCTTATGTTTTTCGGTCTCAATGACCGAGTGGGCTTGGCCTATTTCGTCCTTCCCCTTCTTTTCTTCTGCTATTTATTAGGTGCTCCCGGAGCACGTGCTCCAGATTTTACAATTGTTCACTCATATGTATTAGATTGTTCACTCTGATTCATTTGATTGTTCACTCGCAAATATTTGGAGAACATGCTCCAGGTGCATCTAATACATATTGCTTTTCTTCTTTCTCTTCTTCTACTATTGAGCTTGGCCCACTTGTATGCTTACTTCGTGTTTCATCAAGTTTCAAGCGATTGTCCCTTGACTTGGTGACAAGGGCCTATCTTTTCTGCACGGTGGTCAATAGCTCAAATACCTAGCAGTTGCATTTCTCCTTTTTCTTTTTCTTTTTTTTCTCTGTTGGGCTCAGCCCATCTTGCCCTCTTCTCCTTTTATTGCTTACTGTTGTCCTTTTCTTCCACTCCACAAGGTCAGGCCCCTCTAGCTTGGTGGAAAAAGCTTCCTACTTTGACCCTGATATCAAGGATTCAACTCTTCCTTTTGCCTCTTTTTTCCCTTTTTTTTTCTAGCTGGACTTCAACAATTTTCTTTCCCTTATTCTTTTCTTCACCTTGGCTTCGACCCTTAATTCATTTCCTTATTCTTTTCTTCTTGCTTTGGGCTCCCTTCATCATCACAACATTTTATTATTTATTTTTGATAATAAATATTTATTTATTTATTTATTTATTTTTGATAAAAAAACATAACTATAAGTGTGCATGCTACTTTTCTTGTAATTTTGCACGTTATCATTTTAGCCCGACTCCTTATGGGTGCACCCTATATGTATATATGCATATTTATATGTGTACATACATATATGCACATAAGTAGGGTCTCTAAATTAAAACTTTATAGAACCGCGAACTATTGGAGAGACGAATTTCTCATGCTGTTTTCTTGTACTGAAGGGTTGATTTTGGACTGTGTATATTTTAAATCCTGATAAACGCTCTGCACACATAAAGTTGTTATTACTTCAAATGATAATTTCTTGGATAAATCCCCCGCTTAGAATTTAATCGCTATTTCCCCTCTATATATATGGTCCACCCAACATCATTTTGACCATCACCTCTACCAACTCCTTCCATTAGCCAACTCTTGATAGAGAAATATAAAAGCTAAGGCTCGAGTTTTTCACAGTCCATTAATGTCTAGAAGTAATTTCTTTTTCCATCGTAATTTGACGTTCCTTTTAATATGTCAAACATCCTTCCGCCAAGGATTAGTTTTCTCAATGTTGAGCCGCTACATTGGGACACTCTGTATTCAAAGGGTCACAGTCCCCTGAATATGCATTGCCCTCCGACCTGGTCGGAAGTATGTTGTGTCATTCCCTTAGGTAACTTTCCTACTGCAATTATGGAGTTCTCGTCCGAGTCAAGTACCGAGACCAGGCTCAGACCCATGACTAAGGTTATTCTAGACACCTGTCGAGCGACACATGGCTTCCCACTCATCATGTCTAGCCCCTGCAGGTCTTTCATGACCATATCAGTCGGATCTGGAGGACGACCCAAGTACTCACTTTACCCAGAATGGCGTAGCAACCACATGAGTAAACTTGAGGAATTCCAAACTGATCACGGGTTTGATCCGTAAGTTGTCCTCCGCCAAATTGGGTAGTCGTTTATCAATAATCCTTAGAATATGGCTTCAGGTTTCCACTCCATAATTTCACAAAAAAGATCCTTTGGAAGTATAACATCAGGATAGCCTAATTGCCCCTAATTCATGGGCGTCGATCATATCCTTCATCGCCGCTTGTGAGCCGAAATAATGCTTGAGGTGCTCCCTCAAGGAGGACGAAATGAAGTTCGTCGTTGAGGCTTTTATACTTACTCATAACATTACTAGGCACCCCAAAAGTAAGGGGGGCAAAGGGTGGTGGTTTTTTAGTAGTAAGTCAGGGTACATGTCGGTCAGAAAGAAACCATTAGCGGTACACTCTTGGAAGCATCATTTTGTGTACATTTGCAAAACGGATGGCGACCGAGACATCCCTTTACGGAATGATGGCGAGCCTCTCTCAAGTGTCAACAAACTTCCTCAGACAAAGGCTTTTAGGTTGGAATTGTATGCCATTGCCAATTACTTTAAGTATAAAATGAGGGAGAATCTGGACACAGGTAGGACAGAGAATACCTTAATCGCGGTAACTCCGACGCGCCTTTATCTATATGTTGCTATGATGCTAACTCGTTCTTATATACTCGTTTGCATTGCAGATTTAGCTCGCTTTTGGATAGACGAAGATATGGATGGAGAGCTTTCGCCGAGCAACTTAGAGAAGCCGAACGCGGAGAGGAGGATGAAAGAACTGGCCAATTTCACCATCAAGCAAGGGATGAAGCTCCATCCAGTACGTCCTCTTCCCCCCTCTTATTCTTCACAACATGCTTGCTCTAGCATTTCTCGAGCATCAAATGTTGTAATTGGACTTCCTGTTGTTCAGAAAAAGTCAGAAATTAAAGCCATGTGTGCGAGCACTCCCTCTCGCCCTAATCAAGGCGTTGGAGAGGAAGTTCATCCCGGGGGTCATAACACTTCTGGAGGCGGTTTAGGCTTTATAAGACCTAATGACACATCATGTTTTACGAGGATATCGGTTCTCAAAGGCCCTTCCCGAGAGCGCCCTCCCAAAGGCCCACCCCATGAGAAGTCTTCAAGAGTTGCACCCAGAAAGTAAGAGAAGAGGTGTAGCCTCGTCAACTAAAGAAACACCACTCTCGGATAACTTTGTTAGCTTCTTGGAGGTTGATTTCTTAACTAAGTTCTCTTGGACGGAAGAGTTAGCCCAGAGGTGGAACATCGATCCTGGACCGTATCAGGATGGGTCCTGAGTATCGATTGTCATGATCACCAAGCCTTCCGCGACCCCTCCATGAAACACGAGGAAAACGACGTCAGGGTCGGGTGCGGAATACACTTTAAGGTGGACCCGGGACCCCGAGGGCATGAGTTGAACGACATTGGGTGTGGCATCCACTTCAAATGGGACAATAGACCATGGGAGTGGAGCTATGAATTCTTATCGGGACCTACTTTGTGCCTTTAAAAGGGTTCGAAGTCCTTCAGCAAGAATAAGCGCAAAGGGGTCAACGTGGGTTATGGAAATGGACGTGCCTACAGTCATTCGACCATAACTCCTTCAATACAACTTAGATAGACTTCAAATTTTGGGAGCTTAAAGTACACACCAAGAGCTTTCCATCGATATCTTATGGGTCTAAAACGGAGCCCGGATGAAGAAGTTATGCGCGTTTGAAGTCGGCAGAAAAACTGCCCAGATCGTCACGCCCGCTACCCTCATTTGTAACGCCCGTGACGACTCATGGAAGTTTTGTTTTTTATTCCGGAAGCTCCATCACACCTGCAACAACCAATGGTCACGCTCGTGACCCTGCTCACCCAGGTCATCACGCCCGTGACGACAGACGTAATGCCTGCGACGAAGCTGATTTTTCGCGTGTTTATTGCTTGAAACGTTGTGTTTTGTTGTTAATCTTCCCTTAGTATAAATACTTGTTTAGCACATTTTCCAACGCAGTTTTGGCTGAATATGAATGTGATGCTTAAGCATTGTTATGGTTTCTCCCTTGTTCACTCAAAAATCTTGTTATCTTTATCCAATCAAGTTTGGTGGTGATTCAAGTCATTCCTTTAGTGATAACTAAGTGGATTACCTTGGATAATCATGGTGGGGTGTTAGGCCTAGAGTTGTGGTTCTCCTTGCTCAAGGTCATATCCAACCTTTGGGTGTTCAAGACCCTTGTTCTTGTTGAATATCGATCATCCATCATCACTCAAGCTAATCTTCACCCATCCACGCGACAGTAACGCTCCAGATCCCGTCCTCGAAAACGGATCGGGCAATGTTTTAGAAGCACAAGTGTGGTTGTGGGAGGTATTCCCTTTTTATTTTTATTTCTCATAATGATTACTTGACAACTTGTTGGCTTCTAGCTTTGCCTTATCATCTGTAGGGAGCAGTTAAGGCAGCCTCAACCCTCTGCTCAATGTCCACCGAGGTGCCTCAATTGCAGGAAATGCTAGCCGAATCCTAGAGGGAGACTGACGGCCTCCGCTATGAGCTCAATGTGGTGAAGCGATTGAGGGAGGAGGATGCAGCGGAATTTGAGCAGTACGAGAAGGATATGAAGCAGTACAAGAATGAGTCCAAGAAGACTTGGGTCGATTGGAAGGAACATGCTAGGTAAAGTGGCTTTGAAGGTGGGAAGGACTTTGAGCGAGACTTGATAAGCCATGCCTTCGACTTGTTTTATGATGAAGAAGACTGAGCGACTCAAAATGAAAGCCTCTTTTGGCACGCTAGCAACCTTCAAAGGGAAAAAAGGAACAATGGGAAATGGAGTATCACCGGTGTCGTGCAAGGGCGACAGCTCGGGTGTCCAACTCCAATGGTAAAGGGAAGGCCTCCCCCTCAAGTTCAGGCTCCAAGAGCAAAGGTCGTGTCGCTCGCTCTTCCCACGATGTCGAGGATAATTAATGATGAAGAATAGATCTTATCGCCATCTCCAACGTATCTCCTTAATCTCTAGTTTGTGTGATGTATCTTATGCTTAGTTTCATTCTCCGTCTATTTCTATAAGTTTCGCCCCAACGGCCTCTTGCTTTATGTGATGTATCATCACTCCTTGCTTGGCCCTTATGGCTAGGTTATTAAGGCTTGTATCTGCTTTTGTCTCAATCGTATTTCGCTTGTTGTTGTCCATCACTTGATTGGATCATATCATGTTTAATTTCGTACTTACTGGGAGTGTCATAATCCTTCTTGGGTGGGTTAATCGATGAAATAGACCGAAGAAATATAAACGCATATTGTACGACTTAAGAAAACGAATTTATTAAAAAACGATTTTTCACATTGATAAGCGCTTAAAGAAGCGTACATGAATAATGCTTACGAAGCATCGCTTAAAAGGAAAAGGTAAAATGACGCTCGCAATATGAGAAAAGGAAACTACCCTAGCAAAGAGTCCACGCCAAAGAGCCTAGCGAGAAAGAACTTTATGCCCCACATTAACAAGGAAAATTATGCAGGGGTTAAGTCCCGAAAAGTGAAAACATGTGGATTCCTTGGGCGAGCTTGTGATATGAAGTACTTCCCTATCCAACTCTGATGGCTCGTTTCGGCTCTCCTTCATGGATAGGGAATTAATTCGATGTCCATAGACGGTTTTGGGTGTGGTTGCGCATATCCTTTACTAGTGGTTAGGTATAAGGGACTCAGAGGGCTGAGAGGGAGGCTCTACCTTCGACTTCTTCCTTTTCGGGTCGATCGTTACTTGTTAATCCTTTGTTCCTCAAATATGCACTTCAAGGTCACATTGTAACATTCTTGAGCTGTCTTTTGGTCTCCGTATACTTTTCCTACCAAACTATTATCTCGTTCATATTGCAGTAAGAGCAGGTATGGGGCGATGACGGCCTTGATCTTGTGTAGCGTTAGCCATCCAAGTATCACATTGTAAGCAATGGGTACGTAGACCACTAGGAACTCAACTTCCAAGTTTCTGGCAGTTGCTTGGAGCGTACCGGGCTGGGGCCCGAGCCTCGGGATCCATGGTTTCTAAGTCTATCCGCACCCCCTCCCGAGAACACGAGCGAAACAGCTCCAAGATCGGGTGTGGAGTCCATTTTAAGGTGGACCCGGGGCTTTGGAGTCGTATTCGTGTCATCACCGGGTGTGGTATCCACTTCAAATGGGATCTCGGACCATGGGAGTGGAGCTACGGGTCCTCATCGGGACCTACTTCGGGCCTTTAAAAGGGTTTGAAGTCCTTCGGCAAGAATAAGCGCAAACGGGTCAACGTGGGTTGTTGGAATGGACGTGTCTTCACTCTTTAGGTCATAAATCCTTCAATACAACTCTGATGGGTCTTAAATTTTGGGAGCTTAAAGTACACACCGAGAGCTTTCCATCGATATCTTATGGGCCTAAAACGAAGCTTGAATGAAGAAGTTATGCGCGTTTGAAGTCGGAAGGAAAAACTGCCCCAGAAGGCGGTCGCGCCCGCGATGTATTTGTGGCACCCGCGACACTCCGCTTCCTGGATGACGCTACTGCACCCGCTTGTCGTCGCACCCGCGACGACCTGCTGCCTGCGTGTAATTTTGTGTTAAATGTTGTGTTTTGCTGTTTTAACCCCCATTAGTATAAATACCCCCTTGGCTTATTTTTCAAGTTAGTTTTTGCTGAATAGGAATGTGATGCTTAAGCATTGTTAGAGTTTCTCCCTTGTTTTCTCTCAAACCTTGTTATCTTTATCCAATTAAGTTTGGTGGTGATTCAAGTCATTCCTTTAGTGATTATTTAGTGGATTACCTTTGATAATCATGGTGCGATGTTAGGCCTAAAGTTGTGGTTCTCCTTGCTCAAGGTCATATCCAACCTTTGGGTGTTCAAGGTCATTGTTCTTGTTGAATATCGATCATCCATCATCACTCAAGATAATCTTCATCTCCATCACGCAACGGTAACGCTCCATTTTGGTATTAGAGCTTTGGTTTTTCATTTAGCTTGAGTTTTTCATTGTTCTTTCTAGTGTGTTCTCTAATGTTGGTTTTTGTGGATTGTATGCAAATATTGGTGATCCCCATTCCTTTGCAATCCAAGAGTATTTGAATAATTTATATTGTGTTTGTATTTGTTGGATTTGAAGTCATTTGGAGCTTTGAGGTGAAGTTGGAAATTAGTGCACGGAAGGTGTTCGATGAAATGTCTGAGTGAGAAAAACACAAAGAACCCTTATCCAAACACTAGCCAACCACAAGAGAACCCCCAAACTCCACAAATTCTCCCAAACAAATACTGTCCTTCACCCTTTCTTCGATATGGATGGCGATGATAGCTCCAATCGAGAAAAATCAAACCGACGCCGAAGTTCTCGAGCTCAAGTTATCGAGAACCGACTCCCCGCCTACGAGAATCGATTCTCCACCATCGTGCAAACTCTTGACAACCTTAAGGTCCAAGTGAACAACCTAGCCCAAGAGTGTCAAAGACAACCCCGAGATGAACGTCGGAGGCTCTTACGATGTCCTATCCATCCTCCTCCCTCCTACGAGTCGAGTGACGATGATAGATGCTTATTTCGACGCCATCGTCGACGGGAAGCGGCTGAAAAGTCCCTACGAGATGAATTCCTTGATATCGAGGCCAAACTTCCGGAGTTCAATGGCTATACCGGCCCAGATGATTATCGTGAATGGGTCCAAACCTTGGAGAGAATCATTGCAACTAAGGAGTATAGTGATGAACGGGCCTTCAAAATTGCAAGATTGAAAGTCACTAAGTCCGCATTTCTTTGGTTTGCGACCGTCAAATTGCAAAGGACTATGGAGGGTCGATCGGAAATCACCTCATGGACAAGGCTTAAGAGATTGATGGATCGACAATTCTTTCCTAACACTTGCAAGCGAGAGGTTAACCTTGAGACCACGTCATCACTTGGTGGGAACGGAGAAGTTAAGCAAGCAAAGGTCGATCTTGTGCCCAACGAGAGAGCTTCTTTAGGTCCTTGTGAGCCCATTAACGATGCTGTTGAAGCTTCATGCCAAGAGGAGGACGAGAACCTCGACCTTTCTCTTCCTTTCACCCTTGTTGAAGAACCCAAAGAAGAAGCACCTTCATTCATCTCACCGCCATCAATTGTTGAGCTTAGCGACAAAAGAATTGACTCCATCATCTCTTATGGCTTGACTACTTTTGACCTCCCTATTGAGAAGAATGAGGTAACTACAAACCCACCTATGAAATTCATTGACTCATGCTTGGATGTTGGGTGTTGCGATATAAAGTTCTTGGGTGAGTCGTGCATGATCTTTAGGAGACATTGGTTGTATGATGATATTTATTGGCGCGATAAGTTATATGATGAGCATGTGATGTCCACGATTGAAAATTCTCTATGTTTGGAGTGGAATGCTAAGAATCTTGGTGTTCGTTTGGTGTCTAGTGGCAAAATTGGGTTTGATGATACCTTGATTCTAGTTCAACCAATGCTTATAAGCTCGTTGTTTCTGTCGTCCCTTAATGAATATTGTTTGGAAGTTGGTCGTTGTGATATGAACTCCTTGAATGGGTCATACATGTTATTTGGTCGACATTGGATATTCGAGGATTTGTCATTGATTGAGTGCTACTGGAAATTTGGTATGCAATATTTGTGGGAGAGTATGTTAAAAGAAGGTCATTTTCTTGAATGTGGTTATTTGAATCCTTTAGCCCCACATCAAATCAAACCTTGGGTGGGAAGTGAGTTGAGGAACCTCCTATCGAGCGAAACACGGGATGAGTGTGCTCTTGGTGATGGCAAGCGATCCCTAGCTTTGTCTTTACCGAGTTGCAAGCTTAGTGAGGTTGAGTGTTCCCTAACTCCACAAAAGTTTCCTCCTTCCGTCCTTTATCCTTCACCCCCAAGCCTCTTCAAGAATTTATATGTCTTCAAGCAGGGTGGAGTTCTTAGTGTGGTCATGATCAGTTTGTTGGAGGGTTCGTGCAACGGTTGGTCGAATCATGGAACGCGCATTCATTTTAACTCCCAAGAGTTGAGGGTAACTCTTTTTTAAGAAGGGGAGTATGGAGCGTACCGGGCTGGGGCCCGAGCCTCGGGATCCATGGTTTCAAAGTATATCTGCCCGAGAACATGAGCGAAACAACTCCAAGATCGGGTGTGGATTCCATTTCAAGGTGGATCCGGGGCTTTGGAGTCGTATTCGGGTCATCACCAGGTGTGGTATCCACTTCAAATTGGATCCTGAACTATAGGAGTGGAGCTACAGATCCTCATCGGGACCTATTTCGGGTCTTTAAAGGGGATTGAAGTCCTTCGGCAAGAATAAGCGCAAATGGGTCAACGTAGGTTGTTGGAATGGACGTGCCTTCACTCTTTGGATCATAACTCTTTCAACACAACTCCGATGGGTCTCAAATTTTGGGAGCTTAAAATACACACTGAGAGCTATCCATGATATCTTATAGGCCTAAAACAGATCTCCGATAAAGAAGTTATGCGTGTTTGAAGTCGGAAGGAAAAACTGCCCCAGAAGGCGGTCGCGCCCGCGACACTCCGCTGCTCGGATGGCGTTGCTGCGACAGATCCCATCGCACCCGCAACGACCTGTTGCATGCGCGTATTTGTTTTAAATGTTGTGTTTTACTGTTTTAACCCCCATTAGTATAAATACCCCCTTGGCTTATTTTCCAAGTTAGTTTTTGCTGAATATGAATGTCATGCTTAAGCATTGTTAGGGTTTCTTCCTTGTTTTCTCTCAAACCTTGATATCTTTATCCAATCAAGTTTGGTGTTGATTCAAGTCATTCCTTTAATGATTATTTAGTGGATTACCTTTGATAATCATGGTGCGGTGTTAGGCCTACAGTTATGGTTCTCCTTGTTCAAGGTCATATCCAACCTTTGGCTGTTCAAGGTCATTGTTCTTATGGAATATCGATCATCCATGATCACTCAAGCTAATCTTCATCTCCATCACGCGACGGTAACGCTCCACTGCTTTGCCCCCACTCGGATTGGTAGGAAGATGACCCCCATAGGGTTGACAACTTGTTCTACGAATCCTAGGAGGGGCCTTGACAGCAGGATGAGGTCTTCCATCTGATACTCAAATTTTTCCAAACATTCTAGGGTGACGATGTCCACTAAGCTTCCGACATCGATAAGAATTCTCCGCATAATGGCCTTATTTATGTTAAGCTCTACAATCTGAGGATCATCGTGGGGGGATGACACTCCTCATACGTCACTGCTACTGAAGGTCATTGTGGACACCATCATGAGAGTAGGTTTCCTAGTTATCATTACTTGGCAGGCCTTGTGTATGTGAACCTTCCAAGAGGAGGACGAAGCTACCACAGCTGGTGCATCTACATAGTGGGAATAATAGAAATCCTTGCTTGTGTATGTAGATGAAGGTGGATGAATGATAGATGATGTTGTTGTTCTTTTTGTTGGATGATAATCTTGAACCCAAATGACTACAATAATCTTGTGATATAATAATATCAAATTCAAGGAACAAATCAATAATATCTTGAATCACCAAAAGAAATGGATATGATCTTGGATAAAGGAGAATCCACCACCAAGACCAAACACCCTACCATGATTATATAAAGGTGCCCACCACTAATCAATAAAGGAATGACTTGCAACACTACCATTAACAAATAGATAAAGTAAACAAGATTTTTGAGGAGAATGAAAGTCATTAGCTTCACCATTCTATTCATAAGCAATGCTTCACAAAAGTTCATTAAAAGTCCCCTGCCAAATATTAACAAGAGTTATTTATAGGAGGGGGGTTTTAAACAAAAATTAAGGACTGGACAGGGGCATCGCGGCCGTGATGCTCATTTCTTGCGAAAAGGGCCACTGGACCCGAAGGACGTCACCGACATGACCTAGGATGTCACGGGCGTGACACATGATGTCATGGGCGTGACACATGAAGTCACGATCGTGACACAGGTGCCTGTCAAAAATTGGGTCAGGAATGGAGTCGCGACCGTGACTGCTTCGTGGCAGATTTTCAACTGAACTTCCAACGCCCATAACTTCTTCGTCCGAACTTCGTTTGGGTCCATAATATATCGATGGAAATCTTTCGAGATGTCTACTTTATGCTCCCAAAATTTGAAGTCTATCGGAGTTGTATTGAAAGAGACTCAAGGAGTTATGGTTTCAAGAGTGAAGGCATGTCCATTTCAACTGTCCATGTTGACCCTTCTCATTTATTCTTGCCGACAGATTTCGAACCCCTTTACAGGCCTGAAGTAGGTCTCGATGAGGACTCGTAGCGCCATTCCATGGTCCAGGATCCCATTTATAGTGAATGTCACACCCAACGACAACCCAAATTAAATATGCCTCCAAGGTCTCGGGTCCACCTTAAAATGGACTCAACACCTAACCTTGAAGTCGTTTTGCTCGTGTTTTACGAGGGGAGTGCGGGAAGGCTTAGTGACCATGGACTTTGAAGCTCGAACCCTAGCCCGATACAGTTTAGACTCCCTTCTTGGAAAAGAGTTTACCTCAACTCTTGGGAGAAAAATCGAGGCGCCCTCCATAATTTGGCACCATAGAGCTCCTAACATCCCGATTGCCATGAGTAATCACACGAGGCACACAACAAGCATCAAACCCCACGATGTATCCATTACCAAATAAAAGAAGGTGGTTGGAGGCTTGTTGTATGGAGGTAGGGGATTCAGGGAAGGAAAGGGAGAATTTTGTGGAGTTTGGCAACACTCATACTCATTTGTCTTGCTAGTAAGTAAAGATAAGGTCATAGGTAGCCTGTCCTCACCAAGAGCACATTCATCCCGTGTTTCGCTCATTTGGAGATTCCTCATCTCACTTCCCACCTGGGGTTTGATTTGATATGGGGATAAGGGATTCAAGGAATTACAGTTAAGCAAATGATCTACATTCAACTCACACTACCACAAACATTGCATGCCAAACTTCCAAAAGCACCCAATCAACAACATATCCTCGAATAATCAATGACAACCCAATAATGATAACGACCCATTCAAAGAGTCCATATCACACCAACCAACATTCAATCAATACTCATTGAGTGATAATATAAATGATGAGCTCATAACTATTGGCCTATTGGGTGAACTAGAATCAAGGTATCATAAAACCCAAATTTGTCACTAGACACCAAATGAACATCAAGATTCTTAACATGCCAACAATCACTCTCAAAGTTTATACATGATACACTCAAGGACTTCATGCCGCAACATCCCACATCCAAGCAAGACTCTGTGAACTTCATAGGTGAGTTTGTAGCTGTCTCATTCTTCTCATTGGGAAGGTCAAAAGTGGCCAAGTTGTGAGAGGTGATGGTGCCAATTCCATTGTTGCTTGGCTCCTCAAAAAGTGATTAGTTTCTCATTGGGCTTCTTCGATATGGATGGGAGGAAGAACAAAGTCAATCTCGTCATCCTCTTCTTGGCATGAAACTCCCACAATTTCATCAATGGCCTCATAAAGTTCAAGAGGTTTTCCTACATCAGCCACGAGGACAATAATCTCATCTCTTGAACCTTCTTCCCTCTCAACCTTCTCAAATCCTCCAAGTGTGGAATTGAGATTTTTCTCATCAACTTCTTGTACCTCATCACACATATGCTCTTCCACACCAAAAGATTCTTCAATCCAAGCCCTAACCATGGCCATTTGTGGGCATTGGAAAGAATCATGTCCCTCATGGTTTCTTTTGGGAGGAATCGTCTCTTCTTCTTCCATGATGAGGTTGGTCTTGGAGACGGGCAAATATTCTCTCAAGATGAATCGTAATGGCATCAAGAGTATTTTCAATGTTCGAGAATCATCCCTCAAAATTTGGATCAGGGGTCATATGAAGAGGAAGGGTGAAGGGCGGATTGTGTTTGAAATTTTTGTGGTGCTTGGTTCTTTTGTGGTTGGTTTTTTTGTTTGGCTTTAGGGTTCTTTGTGGTTTGATGCAAAAAGAGACAAGGTAATCACAATAGGCAAGACACAACACCAACAACTCAATCATCCAAATGATCTTCATTCCCAAAGAATCCAAAATAACACAACTCCACCAACACACCAATCACCAACAATAATTCAACACCAAAACATCAAATTTGCATAGGGGTTGGGGTACCCAAATTACAATATGAACAAGTATGTCATACTTGAACACAAACACCAGATACCCAACTTCTAAGGAAGAAAAAACAGAGGAATCGATCTAAAACCCCATTAATCAGACTCGAATGTCCAAAACCAATCAGTTGCACCTAGTATCAACACCAACAATTCCAATAACCTCTAGCATGACCAAGAACACCAATAATCACCAAAACCAATCAAGAACAACAAAGGCCAAGCAAGAGATAACTTGGATGCTCTGATACCAAATGGAGTGTGGCTCGCTGGGTGAATAAGAAATAAGAGAATAATCCTCTTGCTTGATGTAATGGAGATAATGATGATGGATGATAATACACTTGATGTTCTGGAATGTAGATGATAATACTCTTGAGAATCAATATAATCACAACCCAAGTTACAAATCAACAATATCTTGAATCACCAAAAGAACTGGATATGATAACACCCCACCATAATTAGATAAAGGATTGTCCACCACTAATCAATAAAGGAATGACTTGAAACACCACCATTAACAAATGGATAAATTAAACAAGATTTTAGAGGAGAATGAAAGCCATTAGTTTCACCATTCTATTCATAAGCAAAAGTTCATCAAAAGCCCCACAAAATATTAACAAGAGTTATTTATAGGAGGGGGTTTTAAACAAAAATTAAGGACTGGATAAGGGCGTCGCGGCCGTGATGTCCATTTCTTGCGGAAGGAGCCACTGGACCCAAAGGACATCACGGGCATGACCTAGGAAGTCACGGGCATGACACTTGAGGTCACGATCGTGACAAAAGTGCCTGTCAAAAACTGGGTCAGGGGATGGAGTCGTGACCGTGACTGCTTCGGGGAAGATTTTCTGCTGAACTTCCAACTCCCAAACTTCTTAGTTCGAACTCCATTTTGGCTCCATAATATATCGATGGAAAGCTCCCAGTGACTACTTTATGCTCCCAAAATTTAAAGTCCATCAGAGTTGTATTAGAGTTATGATTTCAAGAGTGAAGGCATGTCCATTTCAACTTTCCATGTTGACCCTTCTCGTTTATTCATGCCAACAGATTTCAAACCCCTTCAACGGCTCGAGTAGGTCCTGATGAGGACTCGTAGCTCCATCCCATGGTTCGGGATCCCATTTATAGTGAATGTCACACCCAACGACAACCCAAATATGCCTCCAAGGTCCCGAGTCCACCTTAAAATAGACCCCACACCCGACCTTGAAGTCGTTTTGCTTGTGTTTTATAAAGGGGGTGCGAGAAGGCTTGGTGACCACGGATTTTGAAGCTCGGACCCTAGCCGGATGCGGTTCAATAGTAGAACCCCCAGAGATGGTATAACACCCCGGCCCCCTCCCGGGCCGTAGACATTACCGATAACTACTTTAAGGATCGCTGACTGGCCCCACAAATCACCACGAGTCTTTCCAGCGTGCTTCGTCCTCGCTCACACGCTGCCTGAGAAAACTTCCCAGGAGGTCACCCATCCTTTTGACTACTCCCAGCCAAGCACGCTTAACTGAGAAGTTCCCAACGGATGAGCTACCATAAAAGAAGGTGCACCTTGGTGATATAAGTAGTCATTTCAATCCTCTTAAGCCACACTTTAACCACATACCCGGGGTGTTACAATCACCCCCACTTAAGCACACAACGTCCTCGTTGTGCCACAATCCATTCCAGAATCTTTGCCCCGCTAGGTGACTGCCCATGGATCTCCGCCCATCGGCGCAGCCACGGTCGCGGTCGCTCGATACCATTCGTAACACCCGGCCTCCCGCCGTGGACATTACCGATAATCGCTGGGATCGCCGATCGCCCACAAATCACCACGAGTCTTTCCAGCGTGCTTCGTCCTCGCTCACACGCTGCCTGAGAAAACTTCCCAGGAGGTCACCCATCATTTTGACAACTCTCAGCCAAGCACGCTTAACTGAGAAGTTCCCAACGGATGAACTACCATAAAAGAAGGTGCACCTTGGTGATATAAGTAGTCATTTCAATCCTCTTAAGCCACACTTTAACCACATACCCGGGGTGTTACAAATGGTGTGCACTATGGGGGTGTCCTCTTCCTTCCAATTTCTTTGATGAGGGGGGTTTCCCCTTGGTATGCTCTTGAGCTCTTTTTTTAGGAAGCGATCAATTTGGCCATTGTCGGCCTACTTATTAAGTGGCTTCCTCAACTCCCGACAATTTGAAGTGTTGTGTCCGAGTTGCTCATGAAAATCACAATATTTGTTGTTGGCTTGGGCTTTCTAAGTAATGGCCATTGGAGGTGGCCTCTTTAATACAGGATGATTCTTAATCTCCATTAGAATACTCCTGGGGTCCTTGGTAAAATTATGGTCCATACATTCTCGATCGGAGACTGTATCGCCCCCAGGCCCTTTCATCGGCCTTGTTGGAAGAACGTCCCTGACCTTCCTGTGTCCCAGGTCCTCCGCACATATTTAAGTGGCCCGGATGTGATCCCTTGCCCTTCGGAGTGCCTCGGCAAGGGTACACTCTTTCGTCTCAGCGAGGGAGAAGATGAAGCGGTTGGACTAAAGTCCGTTGAGGAAAGCAGTGAAGGCTGCTCCATCATTAGGTCATGAATAAGTACTGCTTCACTATGGAACCGCTTCAAATTTCAGTCCAAGCTCTCTGTGCCGCCTTGCTTGATTTTAGAGAGATTCACGCTGGTTTTCTTTTCTCGGCAACTAGCTATGAAGTGACCAATGAATTGATCTGAGAGCTCTTGAAAGCAAGTAATACTCCCCTTCGGTAGATTGTTGAACCATCTTTGAGCTACCCCCCTCAGAGTGGCAGGGAAGCAGCGACAACTAGTCGCGTCATCCATGTCTTGGATGTACATCTGCACCTTGTAGACAGGTACGCGGTCCTCCGGGTCGGTAGTCCCATCATAGAGTTGAATAGTGAGAAGCTTTAACTTGCAGTAATGTGGAGCCCTCATGATGCCCTCATCATTGGAAGTCGTTAAAGTTGTTGTTCACTGACTCATTGAATATTGTTCACTAGCTCATTCAATGTTCTTCACTGCTATTTAATGTTGTTCACTATCATTAGAAGTCAATAAAGTGGTTGTTCACCGACATAATCAATATTGTTCACTTACCCATTTGATGTTGTTTACTATCATTATAAGTATAGGAAGAACACTGATAAATTGAATAATTAATGTATAAGGTGAACAATGATAATATCGTGAACAATGAAAACCTGTATAGTGAACAATAAGATAGTAAACAATAGAAACATTTGTGATGAACAACTATTCGCTATATGATGAACAACTATTCGCTATATGATGACGATGAACGTGATGGTGATGAAGAAGATGATGATCCAGGCTACCCATTTCAATTGTTGGGATTCTGAAGCAAAATTCGGCGTTCACTTGATGGTGATGAAGATGATGAACGTGATTATGATGAAGATGATGAACGTGATTCAGCCAGATGAAGAAGATGATGATGATGATGACGAACGTGATTCTGCCAGATGAAGATGATGATGATGATGATGATGAACGTGATTTTGATGAAGTTGATGGTGATAAGATGTTGATGATGATGAACATGATTATGCCAAACCGCAAGTTAGAGAGAGAAAGAGAGAGAGTTGCAGGTTGAGGAAGAAAATGGTTGAACGTGCATGACTTAGAGGTTATATATACAAGAAAGGGAGGTAACTGATGAATCTTTTTCCTTTTTTTTCTAAATTGCCAACATGTACATGCCACGTAGGACTTGGAACACATGCTCCAAGTGCACATAATAGGTATTGCCTTATGGTAGATCGGTCTTTGCCTGCCCCAGTGATTCTCTCCAACCGGAGTAGCTAGGGGAGCAAGCCCCGATCGCATCCCTACCGCGCCTCTTTTTGGTGACAACTCTCATGCCTCGACAGCTCGAGGGCGCGCCCTGAGTGGCAGAGCGCAGGCACCTGCTCCTGACTAGTAAGAAGGATAGGGGATACTGGCATGTGTTGTTCTGAGGGATTGGTTCGTCGCGACTTACTTTCCACGAGCAAGCAAGAGGTTTCCTCCTGATCATCGAACCACGCTGACCTTCGGTTCGAGCATGTGATGGAGTGAACCACATTATCCTTGGCCCTCTATAAAGCCCTCCTGGCCTCGATGACTTCACACGCATCACCCAGGGCGGCAGATGGTGCTACAAGTTGCCCGATGCCCGAGGGGCGAGAGTGGAGTAGTCTAGTAGAACGACCTCCTAAAGGTAGGGGGGTCTCGCCTCGGGGAGGGGCGATGCGAGAAAGCTAGGAGGAGCATATGTCGCTCCAAGGTATTCTTCACTTGGTCCTGGACCCTCCTTATCATATCATCTTGCATGACGTCCATGAAGTTCAGGAAGGCTCCAATGGTGACATAGGCCCCCGTGGTTGCTCAAAGCGGTTATCAACGAAGAGACGCGATGTATCAGTTGAATCTCCTTCCAATGGGTTATCGAGGTGAACCTCTGGTGCTTTCCCCTTATCATTGTTCTAGTTTGGCCATCTTAGAATCGAGAGCAAGTTCCGCTTACTACCATTAGTTGTCATTACTCCCCACAGACGGCGCCAATCTATTTCTGGAGAAACTAGGGTGAGATGAGTTGGAGGATCGGGTTTACGTGGATGGCGGCAAGCTGGATCTTCTCAGCGCTCCCGACCTGCAAAACAAGGCATGCCCAAGGGAACGCCCCTCCGACGCTCAAGTTAGCACGTCGCTCGAGGAAGTTAACGAAAAATAATGAAGGGTTTAAGGAGTATTTCGAGGGGGAGGGAAGTGAGATTCTGGGAACTAAAATGGAGATGAGGTGTTGCCTTGGGAGGAGAGAATATGGGCTACTTGGAAGAGTGAATGAAGAGGTTTAAGGGTAAGTCAGCCAGGTAATGTGTAAGGGAGAGAGATACTTGGGTCTTTTTTGGGCCCATTATCGTAAGTGGACTTCTACTAATGATTCAGGCCAATCAATTTCTGTCTAACCTGTCATGATGAGCTGGAAAGCAATCTAATATGTCGTCTGACATGGCATGAACAATATTTTTACCACATCAGCAACACCAGAGTCAAGCAGACAAATTACTGGTCTTATAGTTGGTTGTTTTGCTTATTAGTTATAAATTACTGTTGATTAAATTCATGTTTTTCTAGATTCAAACTACTTTTAATCAACAGGACAAATAATAAACACTGAAACTAATTTGCATTTTCTTATAGAAAAAGAAAGCTTTTGGCAACTCATCAATCATCACATATTGTGGGGGACCTCAAAAAAGTATAGCTCGGAATTTCATAGCTACAATCATGCAGTAATTATATTGTGTTGTGTGTTTTAGTCTTCTAGAGCCTATGTTTCAGTCAGTGTTAGGGCAAGAGGGGTGACTAGGAGGTTGAAGTTCGAGGTTAGGCGTCCTGCACTTAACCAGTTTGCCAAGGAATGCTCGAAAATGACAAAAGTGTAAGGTGGATCAGGGCTCGAAAAAGTGTCATTGATGCCCGTTTGCCTCCCAGCAAATACAACGCTATTTGGTGCAAAAAGGCATGGCAATCAACAGCCATGGCTCAGTTGAGCTACTACAATGACATTCACAGGCCTAGACAATGACCAAGGAAAATAGTAAATGAAAGATACATCAAATCAATGAATTCTATAAGGGGAGAAATCATATTTGCCCCTTTTATAATGTTGAATCCTACAATCCTACATTTTACTGCAAAAATTACTGTTCAAAATTTTCTGGGAGACTGCATAGCAGATTCTTACCTAACTCTGTAAAACAGCTTCAGCAGGCCTTAAAAAATAAGAGGCCTCCAGCAAAATAACGTCATTTCTCACCAAAAGTTATGAGGCACAGCAAAAGAGGAAGGTTCCTTCCTTGCAGTGGCATCCGAAGTGTGAGAATACCTCCTAGATCGGTTCAACTTCAACTTAATGGCAGGCACCTTCTTCAGCACACTCTTCCATATTAGTTGAACAGCATCATCATCTCTAGACGGATACCTGAACTCAAAGAACCTCTCAACTTCTTGAAGTTTCATCCACATGCGCGTCCACTCTTCCTTACCAATGCTCCTTATGAGATTTATGAGAAACTTGTCTTTCACAGCATCATCATTGCGCACAAAGATGCAAAATTCTGAGTAATCAATGAAATCCTCAAAGGGAAGCTCAATCTGGTCACTGATAATGACAGGGACACAGTGGCTGGCAATTGCATCAAATAGACGGTTTGATGATGGGGTGTCACCCGCTATGTTGAGGCAGAATTTAGAGGAATGCATCCCTTGGGTAGCGTTACTCACACCACCATGCTGAATGCTTCCAAAAGTAAAATGCACATCCGGCTCATCTCTTAGTAGATAATATAGTTCTTGCCTTATCAATCCACCCTGCACACAGGAAACCCACATGATGATACCCACAAAGAAAGGTGATGTCAAATGTATGAAATCGCTAGGAAATGTTTCAAGGAACATATCAACTTTCATTAGCACCTAAAACAATCCCTCTCTCTATCCCACAATTATAGTCTTGCCTGGGAAATATTTTTTTATAAAGGGGACACCATTTAATTCAAGTTTGCGTCAAAGAGAATAATTTCAATGCTATAGAAAGCTAAATGGACTACCATTCGAGACTACCACAAAAAGAAAGATGGACTATAGTTTAGGAACAAAGGGAAAAACTACAATTGCTAATGGCAGGAAAGATGCAACGGTTACAGAAGAGTTCCACCAGTAGCCAAAGGCCAATCAGCATAAAATAGTGCCATGTGCGATGGCATGTAGAGGCGAGAAAGTGCCCAAACACTAGCATTGACAAATATGTGAAACTTGATACATAAAAGGAAACACTCAAGATTTAGTCTTTTTTCTTTCGTCACTTGTTTCTCCTAGATAACTAAGCATCATTTTTCTTACAAGCAGAAAGTTTGTGGATTCCTTAAGATGTAGCAACAAATGCTTGCAATGATATCAACTAATCAACTTGAGCAGACATACCATACCAGTTGTCACACATCTTTGTGAAACACCCAGAACACATAACATTTTTTTCAAGGCAAGGAAAGTAACATGAGGAGTAGTTACAGTTTTGTCACAAAATGATCCATTTATTTACTGTGTTTGAATTCATACGTTCAGCAAACTACACAGGAAAACTTAAAATGCCACATTGCTTGGACCCTTACTGTTAAGAATTTGCAGAAGACGTCCAGCATGAAGCCATTAAGACATTAAGTACCTCAATCATATTTGAATACACATCAAGTTCATGATCTTATTTTCATATGCTAGACGCAACTCAGATGTACCGGGCAAATAAAAAAGGCAAAAGTTCACTCGGGAAGGTACCAGTCCACCTAACCCAGTTTGGAGTTGCATGTTAGATCAAACTAGATAGATAGGGGCTCCAAGTTTGAAGTAGTAAGGTAGGGTTATTCGAGTTCTCATTATATTAGCATCTGCAGCGTGTACATAAGCTAGTCCAGAAAACGCAATTAATCTTGGTAAGGAAAATTAAGTATTGGTTTTGACTTGTTTCAGTTGAGATCAGGTCAACAATGAGGTGCTTAATTTTTAGGTCTGAGTTGGGCCTGGTTCCAAGCTATGCTGGTAGGATGAACAGGAAAGCGTCAATATAGTCAACAGAAATTGAAGCAACAAAAGTCCTCTAACACTTAGCTGGCATTAAGTTCAGAAGAGGCGGTATTAGACGGCTCCAGGGGAAACAAGAGAATTATTAATGACGAACAAGAGAGAAATCATCAGACACAGTTTACCCTACCATGACAAGAACAGAAGTTTCAGGTAGAGGGCATAATCATGATCCACAAGTGACAGCAGCTTAATGAGATGAAGTTAAAGACCAATATAATCATTCCTCCATCGATTTAAAATAAAATAATCAAAACAACGGATCTTGCAGTGATTACTGTCCAGGAAAACATTATTGTCTTGCTTGCAGATGACACTTCCACCACAAAGTGGGTGTATTTTAAAAAGCAACTTACCCTAAGCCAGAAAGTAGTGAGAGTCAACAGTTGCTGCATTGCAACATATGATTCATAAATATAAATGGTTTTACTACAAGTCTTATGGTCAGACCTATGCTCATCAGCTGAATTTAGAATTCAGATCAGTGTTAACCAGCATCTAGATGCTAAACAATCTTAGTTCATGAATAACTATTCAGATTTGATACTCCAACTGTTAATCTTCAACAGATCCAAGAACAAGAAACAGAACATAAATGAATTCTTCTCAAATACAAGCTTAGGGGGTTCTAAAATGCCAACATGTTCAATTAAACATAACTCACCAAATTGACTAGCTCATAACTCCCAGCACTCTAAACCATTCAACAAGCTTACTCCTGATCTTCTAGATCCTTATCAGTTACGCTTACCCCTCACAAAACTTATATCACATCCTTAATTCAACTCCATTAAGAATGAATGAAATGTATGTCTTTCTCCTGCCGTCTTTCTCCTGCCAACACCAAAAAGAGAAGGGGAAATGTACACCCTCTTCCTCCAGATCTCATTTCTGAACAACCCAAAATAGAGCAGAATAGGAGGGTATCAATCTTATTTTCATTGTTATTTTCCTCCAAAAGTCTTTGATGCAAGATGAAAATGAGGAAAGGTATTCAGAATATAGCTCATTGGGAGATATTAGGAAGAATTTTGTATTTCTTTTGGAAAATATTGAGCGTTGGACAAAAAAAGGAGAACTAAGACATCAAATTCACTCTAATGCCGAATTGATGTGGGACACTCGGCAAGTAGCTCCTACAATTGGAAATTTTCTCTCAAAACTTAAAAAATACTCAATTTGATCAAATTCAAGATCAAGTTTGTTCTAGCAATCTAACTACACAAGGGGTCTTAAATAGATAAATGTCCTATGGGAATTAGGAAAAACTAAAGATGTCCTAAGAAATTCAAAAAACTATAATTGGATAACATATAAATCTTGTACTAAATCTCTTTATTTAGGCTATCTAAACTATATGAAAGAAAATAGAAATTATTATAAAATTTAATAAAAATACACAATCTTCTATTTTCTCCTAACAAGCTATATTCTGGATACATTCCCTCACACTCATCTTGCATCATTTTATAAACTTTATTCCCTGTCATTTCATAATATAATTTAGATAACCTATATGAAGGAGTTTAGGATTAGATTATATTTTATCATGTCAGATATGTTTAGGTGATCCAATTTAGGATTGTCATTTATTGAAAGGATTTGTTATTTAGAGGGGTAAGGTAAGGAATTAAGGATGGGCAGAGTAAGGACGGGTAAGGTTAGGTAAAAATTGCAAAGTAGTGTTTTGAAAATATGCGAAAATGAGTAAATTTGATAGGGTTAGGTAAAGTAGTTAACAACATACCTAAAGAACAAAACCTTAAGCTCCCTTGTGTAATTGGATTGAAGACCAGACTTAAATATTATTGAATTGAATTGAGTATCTGTGACTTCTTAAAGATGTTTCCACGCGAAGGAATTGTTGGTTCAGTGTCCTAAATCAAATTTGAATTACTCTGTTGGACCGTACTTTAAGTGATGGGTTTATAAGGAGGGCATTTGAGCTGATTGACACAATATAGATGATCCAACCAGCAAGCTGTACCATAAAAGGCTCCATGTGCTCAAGATTATGGCTGGAATAAGATCTTATCTTGTGATGTTGGATCTTAGCTGACGCTCTCATCTTAAATATTTTTCATTATCTCCTTTGCACCCATTAGAGGCTACCATCCACTGATCCACCTCTAATCCTCTCACACATGTATTCCATCCTTTGTGGTATTTTAGCATCTAGAAAGTGATGACTGTTTAGTAGAATTCCTAGTTTTGATACTATATGACAAACAATGTTGCCATTGGAGTATCAAATATTACTCAAAAGTCTATACACGGGTGTGTTGGAAACTTGTGCATCTTATGTCCAGTGAGTTGTCCTTTAGTGTGTTCAAATTGAGAATAAACAAGCTCTTGAAGTGCACAATGATTAGATTCCAAGCCTTGGAGGTTCTCTGAATGGTGAATTTCAAAGTACTGCACATCCAACAAGCACATGTGCCTCCAAGACATCGCTAACTCGGATTTTTTATTTTGGTATCCACGTAAAAATGTGGAGATGTCAAGACCTGCCTTTGAGTATGCTGATTTATTATCCACAAAGAATTATTCGTTGGCAAGAAATTACATCCTTTCATTGAACTGCTGTTAATTTTTGGAGAAGCTCAAATCTGAGCAGATTTCTCATCTCTATGCCAAAGTAAATTTGATCTTCCTTTGCTAGGTTTTCTTCTTGCCACCGCTCTACACAACTCAAGGTCGAATTTGAAGAATGATGGGAAATGATGCAATATGAGGTTGAAAGAAGTTATTCAGAAAATAGATGACATATTATAAGTAAATATTATACTTCTTTTGTATCAATATTATAATATAGTTTAAATAGCCTAAACATAGAGATTTCATATTATATTGACATTTTACTTTATTATAGTTTATTGGTCCCTAGAACTTTTATCTATTTAAGCCCCCTTATGTAGTTGGATTGGTAGGCTAGATTTGAAGATGATTGGATTGGATTGAATTGAGTATTTTTGAGTTTTGGGTGAATTTTTCAGGTGTAAGAATTGTTTGCTGAGCGTCCTACATCAGTTTTGTCTTTCTCCCACAAAGAGCGGTGAATTACTCAACAAGCAGGATGTCCAACAACAAAATTTACTCTTCCATCCACATTCCATTTTGTAATATCCAAGCATGGTGACATGGTGAGAGTATTCAATTCTCTCCTGCATATGCACATCTCACTTACTAGACACACAAGCATACTATAATATGCTGTTTGGCATGTGAAAGTGTGAAACACAAAAAAAATATTAAACCTTTTACCCTTCATATGTGTTGTGCAGATCTCAAACTCATCGATAGCAAAAGAGTGGCAGGGGCGTTCACCCACTTTACTTCCTAAATCCTATATATAGCACAACTATTTGAAATCAATAGCTAGCAACTAGACCAACAATTACGCACATCCATATTGTCATTGTGAACTACAAAAATAACGGAAGGGTTTACGGTATCTTTTGAAGACTTAACAGCTCAGAAGTGAACAAAGACAAACAAGACCATAAGGCCGATTAACTATGGCAGTGTTCCAAACTTTGACAGCATAACAATACGTGAACTGGCACAAATATAACAGTCAGCATATTTCACAGAAGGAGCTGAAACAGAACATCAGAAGAACTTACATCTTTTCTGTAAATGGCCCCTTGAAAATAGAGTAAGATTGGACGGCTATCAAAGGTTGAGTTGTCATTAACAAAGGATTTGATGACATGTCTGTAAGGAGCAATAACATCTTTCTGAACATTTGCGATCGTAGGCGGGTACCTCCCAAAGTCGGAAAGTATGAACATTGCAGGCCAGAGTTGATTTCTGGCATACAATAGACTATTGGGGTGATGAGCCATGATAATGTGATCCACTCCCCCTGATCTTTTCCACTGCTCTTGAGATTCCAAATACTTGACCAACTTATCCTGCATGAATTTGTCATGGCTATGTCTCTCTTGCTTCCTAGTCCTAGAATAGATGTTAAATGACAGTGCTGAGAAGAAGGGGACAAATATCACATCTGCTACACTCGAGTCATGCACTCTGACAGCTACGCGCGAAGTTGAAGGGCCCGAATATTCTGAAAAAAGGAGATCAAGTGTAAGCCAATACTCAATGCTGTGTTGCAAATTCAGACCACCCAGATAGATGGGTACATTTTTCCGAATATCTGGCCAAACACTATGTCCCTCAGGTTTCCAATTTAAAAGCCCAAAATGAAACTCGGGTGGCAAATCATACATGTATACCTTGAGAACTACTTCATTCTTATCATCATCCCATTTGGTAGCATATCCATTATAACATCCAACACTTGTTGCATTGCCATTTCCTGATACAATGCTGTTCTTGGAACTGGGCAAAAGAGCTAGGCGTGAGTGTCCTGCAGACTGCAATAGAACGAACCAAGAGAGTATGAAGAGGATGGATACCACACTGAACAAACACAGCAATGAGTTCCGACAATGAATCCCCCACCAGGGGGAACTCCTATCTGCCATTCAAGCTAATACTTGTCGACTTTTGGATCACCAATCTTTGTATGTCAGGCAACCACCATTTGTAACAAATCTACACAGCTATATATGAATGATGGGTATTCAGCAAAACACATTTGAATCATAAGAAATCGAAATCGAGATGCAACGACCCATCATATATATTCAAACTCAGCAGTCGTCAATGAGACGTGCCAAATATTGTTGGATTTCGCACAGTATCAGACCCATCATTACCAAGACAGATCTCAGAAACGGAAAGTCCGCAACCACATTGAGGAAATAATTAAATCAGATGAGGAAAGGAGTGAAAAGAATGACGAACCCATAAATATTGGGAAATACCCAAAAATATAAAAAAGAAAAGAAGATTAAGGGCGATATATTGAGGACAAAGAGATTGAAGGGTAACGGTGGAGTTGACTTGTAAACAGCGATCTCTGTCAAGTCTCACTACATAAAAGGGAGGGAAAATTACTGTTAATTGTACCACCGGGTTAATGTGTGAAGAGTGTTGAATAAGCTGCACAAGTGTTCTATTTTCCAGCTTTGTTTTTCTATTTCTTTTCTTGTATTTTCTCACGGTTAGTTAGGGTGTCTTCTCTTCTTGTTTTTCTTTTTACTCGGTCGTTAGGATCTTGGTTTTTCTCTTGTATAAATAGTCCTCATTTCCCTCGGTTAGGTATGATACAACAATAAGAAAAGCATTTTCTAATCCTATTACTCTCTTATCATGGTGTCAGAGCTTATGGTTTTATAATCCTAAACCATCCTCTGATTCCCTCTTACTGCTTTCTCTCCCATCTTTCTCTCCCATCCCAGTTCTTGCCACCATGTCTGAAACTTCTAGCACAGCTCAAAATCCTAACCAAAATCAAGAGGATTACAACAATGATCCCCTCTGTTTACACCCTTCAGATCACCCTGGAATACCACTGACGAATTTCAAATTCAATGGTTCCAACTTTCAGAAATGGGGAAAGGCAGTCAAAATTGCTCTAAAGACCAAAGTCAAGCTTGGCTTCATCGATGGAAAATGTCCCAAGCCAGCCAGCACTTCAACATCTTACCAACAATGGATCAAGGTAGACTCTATAGTTGTTAGTTGGCTGCTGAATTCCATGCTTCCTGATTTGTCAGATTCTTTTTTGTATGTTGATTATGCCAAGAACTTGTGGGATGATCTGATAGAGAGGTTTGGCCAATCTAATGGTCCATTACTGTTTCATTTGGAAAAGGAAATAACTGAGCTATACCAGAATGATGATAGTGTTGCTGTGTATTTTACCAAGCTTAAAAGGTTATGGGATGAGTTAGCAGATGTGTCTGAATTCCCAGAATGTACATGTGCAAAAACATGTCCTTCAATCAAGCAGGCTGTAGAAATTGACCAAAGAAAAAGGCTGATGCAATTCTTGATGCATCTCAGTGGAGAGTATGATGCTATAAGAGGACAGATTTTGTTGTCTAATCCTTTGCCTACTGTAAATAAAGCCTATAATATGATCGAAAGAGTTGAGAAGCAGAGGCAAATCACAGGAGGATATAATGCTATTAAAGATTTTGCAGCTCGAGTCATCAAGAGCAACACAAGCAATGAAGTAGAAGAGACAACACAGGCTTTTTTTGTCAAGAACCAAGGCAGAAGTGCTAAAGATAGCAAGAATTTAAAGGCCGAGAAATATTGTGATCATTGCAAAAGGCAAGGTCACACAATTGACCAATGTTTTCAAATAGTTGGATATCCTGATTGGTACATTGGTAAAAGAATTGGAAATAATTCAAAGCTAGCAGCAAATGTTCAGATTGCTCAGGATCAGGAAACAGATACCCCTTTGGAAATAAATACTTCTGATCAAGAATAACCCCAAACAAAATTTGACAGCAGTTTTATTCAAGCCTTGGTCCAAGAAATTGCAAGATACAACAAGAGCTCCAATGATAAATCATTTTCCCCACTTTGCAGGCTCTAGCAACTTTGCAGGTAATCCTTTTAGTATTTGTTGTTCATCACAAAACAGTAAGTCTTCTTCATGGGTCATTGACACTAGTGCCAGTGACCACATGACTTCTGATGAATCTATTTTGCAAAATCTCCAATATCTTGATAAACCCATACAAGCTATTCTCCCTGATGGATCACTAAAGCCTGTACATAAAGTAGGATAAATTCATTTAACTGACAAGATCGTCTTACATCATGTCCTTCATATCTCTGAGTTTCATTACAATCTCTTGTCAGTATATAGACTTATGAAAGATCAGAGTATATCTATTCATTTTTACCCTAACAAGTGTGATTTTCAGGAGCTTACAACTAGAGAAGTCATTGGTGTTTTCAAACCTACAGCTGGGTTGTTCACAGTGGATCTTCCTACGAGCCCGAAGAACTCAAACCCACCTCTACCTTTGCTTATGAGTTCTACAACCAGTAATCTGAATTCCTTTTACACATTACACAATAGACTAGGACATACTTCTCTATCCAAAATGAAACACATATCAGGTTGTAATGAACAATTGCCAGATAAATTTTTTTGTGAGACTTGTGTCTTAGCCAAAGGGCACAGACAACCTTTTAATAGGAGCAACATTCATACTTCTTACTGTTTTCAATTGATCCATATAGACCTTTGGGGACCTTATAAGGTTCCCAACATTGATGGTTCAAAATACTTTGTAACTTTTGTTGATGATTTCAGTAGGATAACCTGGACTCATCTCATTTCTGACAAAACCACTATCAGTACCATCATACAGAATTTTCTCAAAATGATTTCCACCCAGTTTAATGTTCATATTTCTATTATTAGAACTGATAATGGTTCAGAATTTATCAATCACACTTGTCAATCTCTCTTTTCAAAACTTGGCATTGTGCATCAAAGAACTACTCCTTATACCCCCCCCCCCCCCAACAGAATGGGGTGGTGGAAAGAAAGCACAGACATCTTCTTGACACTGCTAGGGCTATTAGATTCCATGCTAATTTGCCAAAAAAAATCTGGGGTGAATGTGTATTGGCTGCCACTCACATCATCAACCTTTTGCATGCTGCTAATCTTCACTGGAATGCCCTCATCAAATTGTATTTGGTAAAAAATTGACCTTTCTGAACTCAAAACCATTAGATGTCTATGCTTTGTTGTTGATCTAAAATATAAAGACAAGTTTGATTCAAAGTGTATTCTTCTTGGGTATACCTTTGGATGTAAAGGATACAAGTTGTATAATCTGAATTCCCACAAAGTTTTTCATAGAAGGGATGTTGTTTTCCAGGAAGACATTTTTCCCTTTTCTATTTCAGGAAAGGAAAATCAGATCAACAAGGAAGATGATTTTTTGCAACCCTGGAACAACAATCCCTATCAGCTTGGATATGATGATCCCATAAATCCTCCTACTGAAATTACCCCTCCTTACAATGAGGGCCCTACTAACATTTCAATAGTTTCTCACAGTGACTTTTCTGCTCCAAATAACAATGACATTGATCAAGATCAAAATCTTGATAGCATAGTTCCAGGTTTTGATGACAATGTTCTTACATACCAAGTGCCTACCTCATCTCAAGAAGAATCATCACAACCCAGAAGATCATCAACAATAAAGCAGCCCTCAGTTTGGCTTAAAGACTACACAACTACTATGCAGAAAAACAATTCCCACTCCAACAGCTTCCATTCACATACACAACACTCTCTTTTTTCTATTAATGATTTTTCATACTTAACTCCTGATTACATTTCTTCTTTTTCTGCAGTATTGAACACCACAGAACCATACACCTACAACCAAGCTAAGCATGATCCCAAATGGGTTGCTGCTATGAATAAGGAGTTGGAAGCTCTTGAAGCAAATGAGACATGGGAGCTCACCACTTTACCTGAAGGCAAACATGCTCTCACCTCTAAATGGGTCTTCAAAATAAAATTCAAGCCTGATGGATCAATTGAAAGATACAAAGCCAGGCTAGTCATCAGAGGACTCTTGCAAATCAAGGACAAAGATTACGAATATACTTTCTCCCCTGTGGCAAAACTTGGTACTGTCCGAGTCTTTATTGTTCTTGCTACAACAAAAAGGTGGGATCTCCACCAACTTGATATAAACAATGCCTTTCTTCATGGCTTTGTTGATGAAGAACTTTACATGCTTCCACCACAAGGTTATACCAAAGCTCAGACAGGACAAGTATGCAAACTAAGGTGATCCCTCTATGGTCTAAAACAGGCCTCGAGGCAATGGAACATCGAATTAACCAAGTTGTTTGTTCAACATGGTTTCAAACAGTCCAAAAATGACTACTCTTTATTCACTGAAATCAAAGGCACTAAAGTCATTTATATTCTAGTATATGTTGATGACTTATTGATTACAGGCAATGATTATGAAGGCATAGCTCATATCAAGAAAGTCTTGCATGATGCTTTCACCATCAAAGATCAAGGGCTAGCAAGATACTTTCTAGGAATTGAGATCTCAAGATCCAATGAAGGTACTTTTCTTCATCAAAGAAAATATATTACTGACATCTTACATGATGTTAGCCTCACAGGATCTAAGCCAGAAAAATTTCCCCTTCCTAAAGGGCTTAATTTGTCCACTGACACTGGTACTCCCTTACAAGATCCTTCTCTATATAGAAGAATCATTGGTAGACTTCTATACCTATCTTTAACTAGACCAGATGTCAACTATGTTGTGCAACACTTGTCTCAATTTCTAAAAACACCTACTGATCATCACTATTCAGTTGTCCTGCATGTCCTAAGATATCTAAAAGGAAGTATTCATCTTGGCTTGTTTTACCCCGCTCAAAATTCACTACAGCTCATTGCTTTTGCAGATGCAGACTGGGGCAGCTGCAAATTTTCAGCAAGATCGCTCACAGGCTATTGTGTTTTCCTTGGAAATTCTCTCATTTCCTGGAAGACCAAAAAACAGCATACTGTATCTAAATCTTCAGCAGAGGCAGAGTATCGAGCCATGTCTTCCACAACATCAGAATTAGAATGGCTTGACCAGCTCCTTGCTGACTTCAACATTCATATTCCTCATCCTATCACATTGCACTGCGACAACAAAGTAGCACAACACATTGCTGCAAATCCAATTTTTCACGAACGAACCAAGCATATAAGGATCGATTGTCATTACATAAGAGACAAGATTCAAGATGGCTTCCTTCAAACAGCTCATGTTTCATCTTCTGACCAACTGGCAGACATTTTAACAAAACCCCTCTCAGAATACCAACATAATCTTTTGTCTTCAAGGATGGGTTTGGCTGCTTCTCCACCAAAATCCACCTTGAGGGGGCGATGTGAAGAGTGTTGAATAAGTTGTACAGATGTTCTATTTTCCAGCTTTGTTTTTCTATTTCTTTTTCTGTATTTTCTCACAGTTAGTTAGGGTGTCTTCTCTTCTTGTTTTTCTTTTTAATCGGTTGTTAGGATCTTGGTTTTTCTCTTGTATAAATAGTCCTCATTTCCCTCGGTTAGGTATGATACAATAATAAATAAAGCATTTTCTAATCCTACTGCTCTCTTATCATAATGAGAAACCCCAAAAATGACCAAACTTGGAAGATAATAATGGGATTGAAGAGTAAGAGTTGGTGGCAGTGGTCAAATGTGTGAGTGACTGAGTGTCTATTCTGCAAGACATGCGGTTTGATTGAAGAAGCGGGAGAATAGAATAGGCCAATGGGTTCCACCCAAGGGTAATAAAGGTATTTTAATTATTGAAAATGTAAAATTAACAAATAAAAAGAGACAATGGAGTTCGGAAATTTGACACTCATTAAGGGACAGAGGAAGTATAAATGCTTCTATTTTTATCTATAAAAAATCAAAATTAATATATATTGATCAAAACATATGTTACAATAAGTAATCATATTAGTTGAAATACAAATTTGAGAAATTGGATTCTAATAATCCCTACTATCACAAATTGGATGGCAATAATCCCTACTTTCAATTTGTATTCTGGTGGTCCAAAAAAAATAAAATTGTATTCTAGTGGGACGCCGGTGAGTTGAGTGGTTGTGACTCGGTGGTTTGTTGACTTGTCACGGTGGGCTTATGTTTGACCGGGTTGACTTTAATTTTGGGTGACACATCAGCCAAAAAACACATGCTCTCTTAATTATTCTTTTTTTTTCTATTTCCAAGTTGGAAATTAAAAATTACCCCCTCCCCTTGGTTTCTCTCTCTTCTTTTCCCATTCCCGTTTTCTTCTCTGCAGTAACCCCCCCCCCCCCTCAGTTCTCTCTCTTCTTTCACTCAATTTCTCTGCAAATCCACATAAAACATCCAAATGGATATACACTTGCAGAAAGAAAACCGACCATTGAATATCAAGAACTTGAGGTTTTTGGTCCGACCATTCAAATTTGACACACACCCAAATGGATTTTTCGAAAACTCAGTTCACAAATGGATATACACTTGCAGAGAATGTTGAAGTTTGTTTGATAATGATCAAATGGGTTTTGGATTCACAAAATCTTCTTCTTCTTTTTCTACAATTCACAAAATATGGATTTCACTTTTCTAGGAATTTGATCCTTTTCATATCCTGTTCTTCTTCTACAATTCACTTTTCTGTAATTCACAAAATCTGGAATTTGAGAGAGACACAAAGATGAATGAATGATTGTGAATTGTGATTATGAACGACTTTAGCAAGATAATCCGAATGCAAATCCAAAGATGGGGTTGAAAACAAAAGATGATTTTGTGAATCCAAATTAAACCCTAATTTAACTAGCAAAAAAACTCATCCCAAATCTCCAAATTTCATACATTCATAGCAGTAGTAATAACAAGAAATCCAACCATGAGCAGAGCACCAGGAATTCAATTCAATTGAATTCAAGCCCCTTTTTCTTCTTCCCCCTCAAAAACACAATTTTGTGGTCTTCTTGCACTTCGATTCATGGAGTTATCTCCTCCTCACAACAAATTCTCCATCCTATAGCCGACACCTGCTCCAGTAGCAACACCGGCACCGGCACCAAAGACCCACGCACCGACACCTGCTCCAGTAGCCGCTTGCCCACACCGACGCCTGCTCCAGTAGCCGCACCGACCACGTAGCCGCACGCGTCGCACCGACAACCGCTCAAAGATGCGACCGGCATTCGCTCCAACCTCGGCACCTACAATGGCCCATTGACCCCACCCCAACCACCAAGGGCAGCCCAACCTGGGCTCCCTCCACTAAAGGGATTAACCCGACTGTTGTACTTCACCGAGTTTCTCACTGATTTGGTGATAACAGGGAAGGAGAGTGAGAGATAAGGATGATGCTGTGAAATTTTGAGAGAACAATATATATGAGATGATGGTGATGAGTTGTTTTCGGTGAGAGAAGAATGATGGAGATGAAGATGCGAGATGTGAATATGTAGGGAAAATTAAGGGAAAGAAGAGAGAGAAAAGAGATTATTAGATGTGTAAAGGGGTTTTTTTTTTACCCAGATCAATCAAGGGAAAGAAGAGAGAGAAAGAAGAGGGGGTAAAATTAGTTTTCCAGCATGGAAACTGAAAAAAAAAATTAGGAGAAATGTATTTTTAAGCTGAGGTGGCAACCACAACCCAGGTCAACGCGGTCAAACACATGTCCATACTACCAAGTCATCAAACCACCGAGTCACCGCCACTCAACTCGTCGGCGTCCTGCTCAAATACAATTTTTTTTTGGACCACCAGAATACAAATTGAAAGTAGGGATTATTACCATCCAATTTCTGATAGTAGAGATTATTCGAATCCAATTTCCCTATAAATTTTTACAAAATTTAGTATTTTTGAAGAGATTCTACCATAATTGATTTTTTCAACTATCAGACTTGAAAAGTGAAAATACGAATCATTTTACCATTAAAAAATCAAAATCAATGCCTGTTGATCAAAATAACTTATTACACCCAATTAGCTGAGACATAGAGGGTGTTTGGCAGGCAACTTTTTGGGATAGCTTTTAGCTTTTTGGATACTATTAGCTTTTTGACCAAGGTAAAAAAAGTTGTCTGAGATGTTTGGTAACAAGTTTTTCATATTAGCTTTTTGGACTCAATAAGTTAGTTTTCAAAAAGTTTTGATGAATCTTTTTGAAATAGTTTTTCACAGAAAGCTAGTTTATCAAACGTCTTCCTACAATCAGCTAACCCAAACAGATAAAGTCAAACCGTTAATCCAAACAACTTTCAGCTAACAGTTACCAGCTACCAACTGGTTGCCAAACAGGGTCATATATCTTTCCAACAAATGTAATTTTTTTTCCGATCCATAGTTAAAAAAAAAAATCAACTATGGTAGAATTTTCATTCTTTTTAATAGTACATCTTTTAGACTATTCTTAAAATCTCCAACTTTGGCTAACCTGACTGACACTAATTGACCCGATTCCAATCATAGTTATTAAAATCCTGATCCTGATTTACGATCCTACGATTTTATGATTCAAAATCATCGGTGTGATTCTACTATCTACATTCAGATGTACGATCCTACATGGGTTAATTCCGATCCTAATTGCCCTATGGATCTGAGCAGGATCCCAAATTTAACAACCATGATTCCAATCCATCCGAAAAATTTGGTTTGTAAACACGATTTCTAGGCCTAAACCTAAAAAATCAGAGAATTAGTGGGCCCAACCTTACCCAAACTTGTCATTCGACTCGTCTGTCAAATTAAGAAAAACCAAGGGAGTGTTTAGCAACCAGCTGCTGGCTGTCGGTTGTTTTTAGTTGTTGGTTGTTTCAGTAATTGTTTGACTTTTGACTATTTTGATAGTTGTTTGTGTCAGTTGTTTGTATCAATTGTTTGTATAAAAGAATATTTTGGTAGAGTTAATTGTTTCTAATTGTAAACTTAATTTTATTTTTAATATTTCTTAAAATTATGATTTTTTTCATTCATGTTTAGGTTTTTTTTTTTAACAAATTCAATTTTAGGTTTAACATACTGATTTTCTTTAATTCTTTTTTAGGTTTTTTCACTTGTGCTTGCATGTGATTCACCGCCCCGCTCAAAGAGGAAGACATTTTTACAATGTTTAATTTCTGTTTATTTCTCACTTAAATATTTTTTCAGACTTTCATAAATATTTCACTTTGGTGTGCTTTGACCAACAATTTCTCTCAAATGATATTTTGCAAAAGAATGACTACGTCTAACATTATATATATTCCATTAATGATTATCAATATATGCACAACATAAAAGAGTAGTAATATATTTTTTTTTTTATAATGAGAGGATAACACTTTTAAGTAGGGAAATTTTATTCTAATAACATGAACTTTTGGTCATATAAGACTTAATAATACGAACTTTCGATTTGGTTCTGAATAATGTGAACTTTGACCCCCTATTGCCCACAGTAACACGCCACCGAGTTAAGATGAACTTAACTCGATGGAGGGATGACGTGCCAACCGGAAAATTTTAATTTGACTTATTTTGTTAGTTTGACTGCCAAATGGATAATATGTTATCATTTTATTTTATTTTTTATAAAAAAACTTCCTCTCTCCCTCTTCCTTCCTCTCTCTCTTCCTTCCTCTCCATCATCCCCACCCTTTTTTTCTCTTTCTAAAAATCCAGATTCCTCTTCAATCTACTCCAAATTCAAACATATACGCATTAACATTCATCAATTCTTCAACAAATAACATCAAATTCGTTCCCCCTTTTCTTCTTCTCAATAGAGGCCGAGGGAAAGGATGTTGTGGTATCGATAAAATCGCACATCGAGGACAACAAGTATATATGCAGAAAAGATGGGGTTCAAGAAGTGGGTTTATGACAACAATGTCATCGAGTTGATGGATTGGTACACTTCTGAATGCTATGAAACACTTTTGGGAAGAAATCAAAAGGAAACACCACAAAAATTCACTGCAAAAACTTCAACAAAACCCAACTCCTTCAGTTCAACAATCTCTCCTTCTTCTTCATCTTCTTCATCATCTTCATCTTCTTGTGTTTATTTAGGGTTGATTGAAGGAGAAGATGCGAAGGGCCATATGAATGTGTTCAAAGAGCTTGCGACAGTGAGACTCACCGACCAATTCGAGGCTCCCTCATTCAGGAAATCTTCAGGTCTAATTCTCATTTTGTTTGTTTTCTGAATTTCAATTCGATTTCTCATTTTTGTGTGTTTTCTCGATTTCAATTCGATTTTCATCTTTGTTTGTTTTCTGATTGAAATTCGATTTTTCATTCTTGCTCGATTTCTCATGTTTGTTTGTTAACTGAATTTCAATTCGATTTCTCATCTTGGTTTGTTTTCTGATTTCTCATTTTTGTTTCAATTCGAGTTCTCATTTTTGTTTGTTTACAGATGAGCTTGGCCCCTATCTTTGAGAAGAATTTTAGCCTTTTGGGTGTTGAGGGACGGAAGGATTCCCCATTGTTGCTTAAAGAAGGTTAGAATCTAGAAAATGTATGAAAGAAGAAATTAAAAGATGAGGCAAGAAGGAGAAAAGGGGAACGAATTTGGAGTTATTTGTTGAAGAATTGATGAACGTTAATGGGTAGGTATACGTTTGGATTTGGAGAAGATTGAAGGGGAATCTGGAATTTTAGAGAGAGAAAAAAAAGGGATGGGGATATGGAGAGGAAGGAAGAGAGAGTAGAGGAATTTTAAAAAAAAAAAATAAAATAAAATGATGACATGTTATCCACTTGGCAGTCAACCTAACAAAATAAGTCAAATTAAAATTTTCCGGTTGCCACGTCATCTCGCCACCGAGTTAAGTTCATCTTAACTCGGTGGCGTGTTACTGGCGGCAACAGGGGGTCAAAGTTCGTGTAATTCAAAACAAAATCGAAAGTTCGTATTATTAAGTCTTACATGCATGTTATTAGAATCCAATTCCCCTTTTAAGTATCATTGTATATGTAGAAAAAATTAACAATAATTAAAGTTTTTAAAATTTAATTTTACATGAATATATCAAGATAAGATAAAATGGGAAGGAAATAGTGGTGTAATTTCGCAGAACCTGAGACCTTAGTAAGATTAGGACTTAGCAGGAGTATACAAAAAACTCCAACACATCTGAGTTGTCACAAATAAATCCGTGTTAATCTGCCGTAGAAAATACTACTATTCAGCAAAATGGGGATCTTCAAACACGCATTACTACTACGTTTAATCCCAATCTATGCAATACAGAATTTTCCAGCATCATAACTAATGCTTCCTGAGCAGATCTACAGCCAGACAGACATAAGCGACGTCTCACTTTATATCACTTTATATCAGGAAAACGAAAGTTGAATATCGGGGTTTGAATGAAACATGGGGTAATCAAATAAGGATCAGGTATCATTGGAGAAACCCGATTAAAATGAAATAAGGATCAGAACTGGAACAACATTTCAGGGGTGTAACCGAGTTCCTCAAGGTGAGCAGCCATAGCCTTGTTCATTGGCGGTGGACCACATCTCAATATCTGCACAAATTACCCGTAAAAATAGAAAACATTATAGATCTTGCTAATTAATTGTAAGATATAAAAAGGCCATTCCTGTAGCCACATTTCCACAGAAGAAAAGAAGTAAAATCACCTGGATGTCGGCTGCTGGTGGTGGACAGTTCTCTTTGATCATTTCCTTGCTCACAAATCCAACACCGCCTTTCCATCCTTCTGGTGGCTGTAGATCACAACCCAACACAGAATGCATGACTCAGGTCACGTTGAAAGCAATCACATAATGAAGAACAATATTTGCAGATGATTCAAAATTAAACCCAAGTAAAATTAGTAACAACATAGTGGTATTCTCATATCGATATGTTGCGTGGGCTGATAGCCTAATACATTAGCTGTCAACCAGTCCTGATGCAAAGCCTTTTAACTGAACTTATTATTGAAGAGAAGAGTAGCGTATTATCACCCAAAGAAGAGATAAGGTCATGAGACCCATTGTTAGTTGGTTACCAAAGGACATGCACAAGGAAGAACCTCTGTTCACTGAATCACCAACAAAAGGTGCACAGATTGTCATGATTGCATCCCTAATCCAGTAGTGCCCCATGATGAACATGACAATTATATCGAAATTAGATTTCACGTGTGTTCGTTCGAGGGTAGATTTAGCCTAGGGAATTTTTGGTAAATATGATTGGCAAAGTATTGGGAAAACGTGTAAAATTTTGGAAAAATGGTGTAACATGAGTATTTGCTATATATTTTGTAAAATTTTCAAAATTTTACATGTTTTCAGTTTTTCCAATACTTTGACAACCAAAATTGTACATGTTTTTCCAATACTTTCCTTTTGCATTAGCACATAACCAAGATTATTGTGGATATCTCAGGTTAAACCAGCAACCGACCTGGTTAAGGACATAATATACACTGAAGCGATCAGGGTAACTCTTGGCCATGCTGTCCAGTTCTTCCTGCAAAGTCAGATGCAAATGTCATTTTGATATCACAAGCACTTGTAACAAACAGGAGAAACTACAAACCCCTCACATCTGTTTTGTTTGTCCTGAATCTCATTATATTCATTGCAGTTAGAAGGAAACAGTAAGAAGTAGAAATTTGTAGGAGGGGAGAACCCCGTAAAGATTAAACAAAGACACGACAATTGTCATCCTATATGTGGTATATAAGTAAACATGTCAGTACCAGAACACAACCCCGCCCTCATGCGAAGGAGTCAAGGAGACCTAGGATCCAGGTAGTGATTGAGAACTTTATCTACCTCTAGTTTTGTGATGAATGAAGAATCCCACTTTTAGTACAAAATCAGAGTTTTGCTTACACGGAAGGGCCACGCTTGATCTGAACCTAAGCTGTTAGGTGAAGCAGATCTAAGGGCAAACACTAGACCACACCACACAAGTAAAACAGTGGGGAGACTTTTCCTCTTGTTTTCCTGAGAAAAAGTACCCAAATGTCTCAACATTCACAGCCTGTCTCTTCAATCTCAAACATCCTCCCCGTGCCTACATATGGCATAAGCACTAGCTACCATAGCCATCACCTTAAAGGAGACAAAAGACAGAATGCACAAAAGGTGTCAAGGCATGGCATATATGGTCTTGGCTGATGCAACCTAGGCACCAGGATGAGCGTGGAACTTTTGCAGCAAAAACAAATGTCAACGGCAATATTTGTGCACATGTCAGATCAGCTGAAGCATGCCATATTGCCATTGTTACAAAAGAAAATTTAGAGAGGGAGTGCTACGAGGAGATGAGAGAATGGCAGCAAGTGCGTGTGTTCCGGGATAAGGCAGGAATGAATGAGTTGGAAATAGCCTTCATTGACTATTTTGGCTGCTAAGTTAATACTTCAAGATTAAAACATGTTTGACCATGTTTCCATCGTATCCACTTAATCTATGAATCAAGACATCACTGGCAAACATCTAATTCACTTCTATAATCATCAATGTTTGAAGCTAAACCTTAACTTTAAGTAATAGATAAGATAGATATGTTAATTGGGTGAAAGCTATTTTCCTTGAGAATAATAAAAAGGAGAAGTGAGAGGTCAAAGTCCACCCTCTAAGAGCCACCATGGTTGTCAGAACTGGGAAGTTGCAAATCCCCAACAGCATCTACATCTAGCACCAGTGCTCCCCCACTAGAACCAGAATTCTGAATTCCGTTCTTTTATACGGTGTGGTAATGGTGCGGTACGGTGAAAAAGTGCGGTGAGTTGTGGTGGGTTGGGGTGAGTTGCGGTGGGAGTTGCGGTAGGTGGGATAGGTGAGGAGAGAGAATGTAAAAAGTAGATGAGAAAAGTGATGCGAGAGAAAAGTAAGAAGATATTTTGATAATGATTGTGGTAAAGTGTGATGGAGTGTGGTGGGGTGTGTTAGAATATTAAGTAGTGCGGTGTGGTGCGGTACCGCACCGCAATTCACCGCATAAAAGAATGGGGATGCTAGTAGCAGTGAACTCATTTGAACAAGAAAGAAAGTACGTTACTGGTTTGACAATGTGCAAATAAGAGAACTTATGTAAGTCTTAAAAGCTCAATAGTGGCAATAACAACCACTATGAAATGCTCATCCGTGGTTATTAGCCCGTATGTTTAGTTCGATATAAGAAACTTTTGTTCCAGCTAGGAACCACAAAATACCACCAACAAAGGCTCACCAGTCACTAATGAACCATTTTGCGTGATCATTTGAGGTGGCCAGATGGATAACACGGGAAGGGGAGCGCAAAAGGACTAACAAAAGGAAAGAAAGAGGTAGTACCCCGTGACCAGGCCTCCCCACATGAGAGAGTTAGGGCAAGGTGCAGTTGCAATCCAACATGAGTAAAATGGGTCAATTGAACTGACTAAACGGAGAGCAGATGGCATAAACAGTTTCATCTTCTCAATTTCTAACCGGCATTGCACATAACAACATTTTGTAGATTTTAAGGGTAGGAGAACAAAAGAAGGTACTTTAACATCTAGAGTCAAAGAGGCACCATAAATTTTCTTTGACAAAATTACAAAAAGCTCCTAAAAAAAATAAGAATCCGGGTCTATTGTTGCTAGTTTTCAATAGGAAAGACAAAAATTTGGCTGCAAAGATCATCAGATAATCCACACTAAGATTGGGAACAATAAGACTTCTTTTCCCCCATTTCTTCCACTTCTCTTAGTTTGGCTAATTGCCTTACACAAGGTTCGTTGTATGTTGTATGGTTCCGAGATCTATACTTGTGGCATATTGACAAAGTGCAAATTTTAATTTCTTGCCATATTCAGTACATGATCAAATCATAATGTACCACCTACCGCAGCAGATAAAACCAGAACACATCAGCTTAATATCCAAGAAGGCAAGAAATAGGGCCAACTTTCCGATTTTAAAAAGCAAACAGAAAAGGAAAAAAGAATCCCATGTACAAAGAACTTTCGTGAAGCAAGATACAGAGACGCTTAGGCTCTACAAAGGTAAGGTTTTTGGCCTAAAACAACAAAATGTAGATTTCTTCAGAGGAATGAGAGAAATTGTGCAAATTCTAGAATAGCACTAGTACAAGTAAGGCACATTAGTCAATTACCTTCAAAAGAATGTCTTCATAGGTCACATTGGCATATATTAGATACACTTTTGTTTTGTCTTTTGGGTTTTCCAATATGGCTCTGGCAACCTGAGGTGAGAACAAAACTTAGTAAAATGCAGCTTTCAAAATACAAAATAACAAATAATAAAAATGAGTACAGGAAAACAGTGAGCACATACTTGGAACATGGGAGTGATGCCCGAACCTCCAGCAATCATTCCAAATGCTCTAACTTGACCAGGTTGATACTTGAAACGCCCCTGGAAACCACAGAAGGTGAGCAAGAATGTTAAAACCTTGCCTGGTTAACATTTGAAGCAGCAAACTTGTCATAGATACAAAGAAGGAATCACACCTTGGGTCCTCTTACGGACAGATAATCACCAACTTTCATCTGCCGAAAATGGTGTGACATTCTTCCTTGGGGATACATCTACATTCAACAAAGACTTTATCAGTAAGGTTGTAAAAAGAAAGTCTGCAATGCCAAAATAGGAAAAGGAGATGAACTCGAGCACGTAGAGAAATCTAAAACATGCCTTGATGACCAATTCGAAGCGTCCTACGTCTGAATCCAATGTAGTTGGGGTGTAAGGCTTAATGACTTCTTCACCTTGGCTATCCTTTCCCCTGTTTTGGAACAAAGCACAAGATTTCTCTCTTTTTTAAGTTTTGCCCAAAAAAGGAAAAGGCACAACACACAATTGAACACAATGCACACTTTAGGCATTAGCTTATTGATATCTGAGACTACTGCAAGAATCAGCTCATAAAGTGTTACTGGAATCTGTGCCAGGTATAGGGACCTATGTTCACATCACACCTGCATAGACCTTTCACTCTGACTGTCCTAAATTCCTAATTAGTTGGACAAAACTACAACTTTACCCAAAAAAAGAAAAGAAAAGCCCTTCCACTACTCCTGCACAACTGCTACACTTTTTACTGTACCCAAAAAGTCATCTAGAATAATTGATCCATCCATAATCAACCCATACATTATTAACATTAAAAACAATACAGATCCCAGTTAATATCAAACCAAGAAAGAACACTGGAAAACAACGTAACGTAGAGTAGATCAATGAAACCTGCAACTGATGTGTTGACCAATGGGAAGACCAAACACTGAAGTAGGAGTTGGGAGTGCGAAAGTGAACTTGGCCACATTATGGCTAATGTCGTCCTTCTTTACCAGCTTAAATTCCTTGAAATTCTCAGGATCCAAAGAACCTATCATTGTGAAAACACAAACCCAAAACCCAGATACCAGACATAATCGATCAATAAATGGAATGTTTCGGATAGAGAACTCAGAAATCTAATCAAACCCATGAAGATTGGAACAGATGAAACAGACCTTTGGGTTTCTTCTTACTGGACACAAAATAAGCAGCTGTAACAGCAACGACGACAACTGCCACCCCAATGCCTACAAATTTCATCTCAGGAGAGCCTAAAAGATCCATTTTGAGAAAATGTTTCTAGGCAAAGGGGGAAGGAAGGAAGAGGATTTGTTAGGTGGGAGGAAAATGGGTGATTTCGGCTTATTTATTATTATGACTATTATTATACCGGGGGTTTTAGTCTCATAAAGATTTGATAGGGGGAAGGAAGTGATGGGATACTGTGGGCGGGTTTTAGGTGGCCAATTGGTCAAATTGGTTGGGTTGATAATATCGAAATGGGCATTCCCTTGAATGTAAGGGACAAAAAGATAGTAGTTGAGCTCCTGGTGGTAGGTAGCGGCATTGGTTAAAAGTTAACTGGAGATTGCCAATATTATCCTACCTACCCCACACTCGATGGTTGGAAACTTTGGCCATTTTCTGTGTTAGGGCGTGTGTCATAGTTCAAAATTAAATTTTGGTAATTTTTAATAATGTTAGAAAATTTATATTAATATATCAAAATTATTTTTTAAAAAAAATTGGTCATTTTTTATAAATTTTGGTAAATTTAAGCAAAAATTGATACAGTGTGGTAAACTAAAGTTACTCATGAATTTGACAGACTCTTAGTGTAAGGTCTAGTGATTGAATAAAAATGTCATTCAATTTTCCATTTTAGTAAAAAAAATCACTAATTTTTAAAAGGGGTATTGGATGACAATATACCGACCTTTAGGTGTATTGGATTGAAATATACCGACCTTTATTATTGGATAACATAAGATTGAAGCAGGTTAATTTGGGGTATGATGCATACGGGGGACTTCACAGTAAAGACAACTTATAAGATGGCTATGGAGATGGAGAATGGAAGGAGTGTAAGTATGGAATCGGGATCCCGAGATAATGAAGGATCAAGCAAGTTTCTTTGGCATACGAAGGCGCTTCCAAGAGTGAAACACTGTGTATGGAGGGCCTGGAGGGATGCCCTACCAATAAAGGTGAATATGACAAAAAGGGGGTAGATGTTGATATGGTCTGCACAAGTTGTGGAGATGGAATGGAGACACACAATCACATTTTTCTTGACTACACAGTGGCCAATCTACTTTGGAAATGCAGTGTCTTCCGGATTGAAACGGAAAATCGAAATCAGGTGGATTTTGGAAGATGGGTGGAGGAGCAGTTGCAAGGAATGGAAGCTGAACACCGAGGCTATTTTGCTATCATGATTTGGGTGTTATGGCAGGCACGGAACAAGCGGGTTTTTGACAGGGTTGTGTTGGACCCTCTGACAATTGTGAATTGGGCAATAGATGTCCACAACAGTTATGTGTAGGCCCAAGAAATTGAGGAAACAAATGTTGACTTGATAAAGGAGAATAAGAGATGGGTAAAGCCAGCAATGGGATTGTACAAGGTCAACACAGATGCGACAATAGATCGAAATGGCCACGGAGTGTAACACCCTCAGGATACTAATCATCAGCTTAAGTTAATACCTTACTTAACCTAATGATTAGCGCAGCGAAAATACTCACCTGAGGGCATTACCGCCGTCCACAGAAGTGGACAAGGCTAAAACCTACCCCAAACACACATCCATGTATAAACCATCATAAACTTTACAACTTACCACAAACATGCTTAACCTAGCCACTTCACAACATAACTCATAACTTAGATATATTACAAACACCATAGCAACAACTCCTTTACACATAAGCCAGATTGGTCTCTCAAATCACCTTCGTCGCCTTACGTGACCTAGGGGTTCGTCCTTCCGATGTCTTGCCTTTACTCTTAGTCGTGCTCCACAATTCACTCTTGTGCTCTTAAACCTTCAATCACCACCCCTTAATCTTAGCACCACTTGATTAAATTTCACAAAAATGAAGAAAAAAAGAAGGAAAGATGATGATGGAGGTGCGGTGGTGTGATGGTGGTGGCGCAGTGGCCGGAGAATTCACCGGCGATGGTTGGTGGTGGCGGTCAGCAGAGGGAGGCAGCTGGGGGTTGCCCGGATGAAGGGACAGTGGAGAGGAAGCAAGAGTTAGAGAGATAAAGATCACAATTTATGCTTCATAAAACCCACTTAACCCTTACTAGCATCTATATATCCATCTCTAAGATAATTAAGGCCCAAATGAACCAAAAACCCCCCTCTCTTCTCTCTATTTGGCCGGCTAAAACACATACTTGGTTAGAAAAAAAATGTTGGAACACGCGCTTAAATTATTCATGATTTATTCTTAACCTTGATTATTTAAACTAATTAATATGTAATAAGGAGTGATTTCATTGGGTTATTACAAGAAGCTTGGGGAAGACCATCAAGGAGTTGTACATAGTGCAACATTCAAGTTTCGGGAACAGGGGTGGTCAATAGAGGCAATGGAAGCATGGGCAGTTAAAGAAGGAATGTAAATGGCATGGGAGCTCGGTCTGAAAGATATTGATGTTGAATTGGACTGCAAGCAAGTCCACTCAAGCCTTCAGGGGAAACATATAGTGGAGCCAATGACAGGAGTAATTATTGGTGATTGCATACGTCTAGCAGCAAACTTTGATTCAGTGCATTTTTTTTTTATATACTAGTAGGGAGTGTAATAAGGTAGCTCATACCATTAGTAGATTTGCTACTGATAAGCTTTGTTCAAAAACCTGGATTGGTGTATGCCCGTCGGAAGTTGCTGAATTGGTAGCCTCCGATGTGGCAATTTCAGTTACAAATTAATGATCGGTCGTGACGGATTTCCTCAAGAAAAAAAACAATATTCCTAACCTTTATACTTAGGTGAGATTATTATACCAACAGTGACTAAGAGGGTGGTGACTGGTTAACTGGTCTATGTTTTGACGTGACAGGTGGAGGGAAAATAACCGGTCATTGCCCGATAACCTCGTTAACCCCTCTATTTTCCTCAATAACTTATGTTAAAAAAAATCGGCCCTAACACAGTCATTAAGGGGGCGGTGCACCGGTTTTCGTACTGACGTGACATACAACCAATCAATGTCTTATAATGTGGCTTAGTGAGGAAATTGGAGGGGTTAACGGTATTATTGGCTTGGGACAGTTTTTTTCCCTCCACCAGCCATGTCACCGGCCATGGAGATCAGTTTACCACCCCCTTAGTTATTCTTGGTATAATAATGTCACCTCGATATAAATGTCAGAGATATTGCTATCCAATAATAAAGGTTGGTATATTACAATCCAACACCTCCAAAGGTCGGTATATTATCATCCAAAAAACCCTTTTTAAAAACTATACTCAACTTTCCAAATTAGTCAAAACTATCATTGAAACCTGCTATAGCAGGTTGTAAACTGAATAATAAATTGCATGGATAAAAATGTCACTTAAGTTTCTAGACAAGTAAAAAAAAAAGCCGCTCAATTTTCCCAAAAAGTTTAAAATGTCACTACCATCAATCAAAATAGAAAAAATGTAAAACCCCGAGTTTTTGGTTAAGGCCGCCGTTAGTTCCGTCTGGCAGGCCGTTGGTGTTAAGTTTAAGTTTCGAGGACGAAACTTCTTTTAAGAAGGTAATGATGTAAAACCTTGAGTTTTAGGAGGAATGAAACCGTTAGTTTCCTTACCGGACCGTTAGGGTTAAGTTTAAGTTTCGAGGACGAAACTTCTTTTAAGAAGGTAATGATGTAAAACCCCGAAAAATCCAACGATATTGACCGTGACGTCGTTAATAGAATAGGTTTGACTTCGTGTTTTATTATTATTCGTTTGTGTCTATTTTTGCTAACGCTTGAGCTCGTAGGACCGTTGAGGGGCTAACAAGGGTAGAATAGTAATTTCCGCTGGTTAATATTATTATGTGGATAATTATGTGAATATTATTCGTTATGTGACTATATGTTTATTAAAATTAATATTATTATTACTATTATTAGAATTATTAGGTTTTTAGAAAAATCAGTTTTAACTGTTAAATGGGTTGGATTAGGATTAGTTTTGGGCCTAAATTGGGTATTAATATAAAAACCCCCCTAAACCCTTCTCAAACCCTAAAACCTAATAATCCCTCCCTCAAACCCTAGCTCTCTCCTCTCTCCCTTCTCTTCTCTCTCTGCCGTCCACCCAGCCGCGCCGTCGCAGCCGCCGGCAACCACCGCGAACCACCCAGACCACCTCAACCACTCCCTCTCTCTCTTTCTTCCTTTCGTTCTTCTTCTTCTTTCTTTCTTCCTCTCTCTCGCTGCACCGCACCCCAACCGAGGCCACCACCGGACGTCGCTACCCCCACCGTCGTCGCCGCCGTCGCATCGCCCGACGGACCGTGCCAGCCCTTTTCCTTCTCTCTTTTCTCTCTCCGATCTCTCTTTCTCTCACCGTTTCTCTTTCTTGAGCGTCCGACGCCGCCGTCTGTCGCGGCCACGTCCATCATCGCCGCCGTCATTGCCCGACCACCGACGACCCTCGCCTGCCCGCCCTAACGTCGCCGAGTCGCCACGGTCGAAGGCCGCTCGAGTTTTATTTGGTGAGTTGTTGCTCGAAATCGACGTCGACCACCCTCCTCAGAGCCCACGGCCGACGCCGCCACTGCGACCCGACGCACCCCTCCGACCGCCGTCGCGCCGCCTAATCTCTGCGTAAAACCCTAACCCTAACCCTAACCCTAACCCTAACCCTAAACTGTTTTATTTCTTTATTTTCTTTTCTTTTTCCTTTTTCTTTTCTTGTTTTATTATTATCTGTTTTATATATTTGTAATTATTATTGTTATTAATTTCTGTAATTTTTGTATTTAGGAAAATTAATTGTAACTAATTATTCTTGTTTGTAATTTTTGTAACTTGTTAGTTATGATGTGTAAATTGTTTATATTTCTTTATATGTGATCTTTTATGTGCAATTTGTAATTTTATGATGTAAATTGTAATTAGTTTTTAGGTTGTAATAGTTAATTGTTAAGGTTAAATTATTTTATTGTTCTTTAATTTATAAATCATGTTAGGTTAGATCACAATGTTATTGTATGCACGAATTCGATAACTAAATTATCTAGGTTAAATTCTTGACTAATAAATTAAGTTGGTTAATTTAAATTCAATCTTTATTAGTATTTCGTTTCTTGTTTAATACTTGTTTAATAAGTTACGTTGAGATTATTGTTTATTAGTTCTTGGTTCTTGTTTTAAGCTTGTTTAAAAGAAATTAGTTTGTTTAAGATTCTTGTTTTATAGTTTAAATATTTATTTGTCCTTTGTTTTCTTTTAAAGGTTATTCATGATTAAGTGGTTAAATAAATTAGTTAACCTAATAAAAGTACAATTCTTGTTTAGTAATTCATGAGTCTTGTTTGAGTTTAGTAAAAGAATTAGTTGTTAGGGTTCTCGACTAGTAATTACATGTATATTGTACTTTATGTTGTATTTCCTTAAGTTCTTCTTGATTCTTGAAAGTAAATTAGAGTCCTTGTTTTGGTTAAGTTAAAAATTACATGTTCTTTAAATTCCTTGTTTCTTGATTAAAGAAAATCATATGTTTAACCACCCTTAAGGTTTCTTGAAATTCTTGAATTTTGTTATAATTTTTACTTGTTAATGGTCCATGATGGTCTTTAGATTCTTGATTAAGTAATTCATGTTTAGTATTAATATTCTTGTGTGACTTGGGATAAATTAGAATTTATTAAAGTGTCTTCCATGTTTCCTAAATTAGGTTTAATGTTGCGAGTTTAATTGTTGGACCTAAGTTAAGATGGACTCCATATCTTAGACCCTAGCTACTGTTTCGAGTCCAAAGTAGAACCCCGAGACCGATGGGTAAAAGTTAGAACCAAAATAGCAAATTAAATAAAGACCGGTAACGGGACAGTTTTGTTAATGTCTAAAGATTGGTTCACCCCGGATAGTAGAGTCGTCTTTTGACCAAACCCTTTTTACTGGAGGTTCCTTTGGATGTTAGGAACCATAGGAATTTTACGGATCGAACGTTTGACTTGTATAACCCGAGTTATAGTCGTTTTACTAAAACCTGTCAGTTCTGGACCAATTAGAAAGATGGAAGTTTTTAGAGTCCTTCGGGATTGTTTTCGGTTTAGACGTCAACATGGAAGTTTTAGTCGACATTCTGAGGTTTCCGAAAAGTCCAGAACCAGACCCGTAGGATGTCGGGAAGTCGTTTTATGAACCGTTTTGTGAAAACGTTATATTCTGTCCCTGTTGCCTTTATACATGTAAATTGTTGATTAAATTTCTATGCATGCTTTGTCCTATGTTTCCTAAGTGTACTAAGTGTAATATTTTAATTGATAGGAACCTAAGTGTTCCTAGGGGATGGGTTAGATAGTTGGTAGTTAATACTAACCTCGCTAGAATGCGTGTTGATTAGATAATTATTTTTTTTCTAGGCCCGAGTTAGTACGTGCCGGTAGTGAGCTCAAGTGTGCCCTTCGTTACTACTATCTTGTGAAGTATTCAGATAATTGTCTATGCTCTAATCCCCACCGGGATGCTCTTTAAATGTGTTTTGATGTTTTATAATCTGTTTTGAGAATTGCATCCCGAAAGGGGACTTTTGTGGAAATACGACCATCTGTTTTGATAATCTTTGATTCGATTGTGATCTTGGTTTATTTGAGTTGAGAAATTGGATGGTCTTTTATTCGAAGTTTTGTTAATGGTTTTGATAACTTGGGATGGTTTGACTTGAGAGTCGTGAGTTGAGTTTTGCATAAGATACTAATAATTCAAAGTGAAACGTTAAGCGGGTTTCGGGGGATAACCTGTTGTGCAGGCGTAACAACCTGCAGGGTTATGGACCAGGAGATCGGGGCTTCCTTCCCTGATATAGAATAGTATTTTTAATGCCTTTGGTGGGCGAATGTTATTATGCCTTTAGTGGGCGAATGTTTCGATATGCCTTTGGTGGGCGAATGTTATTATGCCTTTGGTGGGCGAATGTTATTATGCCTTTGGTGGGCGAATGTTTCGATATGCCTTTGGTGGGCGAATGTTATAATGCCTTTGGTGGGCGATTGTTTGATGCCTTTGGTGGGCAAATGTTACTTTAAGGGATTTGGTATCCCGCCCGCAAATTAAAATATGGATTGGATGGGTTAAGGAAACAGTATGGGATTAAAGATTTCTAAACGCTTGTTTGATCCTCTCCCAAAATGAATTGAAATGAACTTAAACTGTTTTAAACGTTAGGGGTAGACATTATTGAGATTTCCCCCTCATTTTCTGAAATGTTTTGATTTCAGGTGAAGATCTAAATGCTGGGGACGGGAATTAGAAGTGAGGACGACGAGTTTAGAAGTCCTTGAATCTTTTATATTGTTTTCGTTATGAATTCTTAAAGTTTGTTGAGTTGTTAGTAGTTGTCGTTAGCAGACAGTTGTGTTTTCCTTTCTCGCCTTGTATTCCTTCGGGGATACGGCAGTGACGCCCAAACTAAATTTGAAGTCTTCCGCTAAGTTTTGTCTGTTAACGTTAGTTTGACTTTGACTTTCTATAATTGAATTTCCGGGGCGTTACAAAAAAATGTCACTAGCTTTCGTTTATTTAGATTAATATATAAAAATATTCAAGATTCAACGGAAGATTTGTTTAAAAAATAAAGGGAAATTTCAAATAGTAGGCATCAACTATTGGCTATTTCAAGTAATTATCAATATGTTTTTACTATATTCCAAATGGTAGGCTTAAAAACAAACTTATTCCAAATCGTGGGCCTGGATGAAACTGTCGTTAGAAAATTAGAAAAATAAATGAAAGGAAAAGGGTTGTGTTTTGAATTCAGAAGGCTTCGACAAAAAGCAGACATTCAGAAATCATCCCCAAAAAATCACTCACAGGCTCAAATGCTCAACTCTGTCATTGAAATCGTTCATTTCCTTCTCCGGTCGGTCACAGGTCGTTCGCTGACACTCAACCTATTTCCGTCGACAACGAGTACAATTTCCGACGCATGCCATTCCAGTTGATGACCCAGAAGTTGGACGAAATTAGGGTTTTTTTTGGGGCGAAATTTTCATTGAGCCTCTCAATCTCACTCTCAGGAACATACAGGTATGGTTTTCTTACAATTTTAGGGTTCGAATTCGGGGGTGAAATGTTCAGAATTTAGGTAGGAGTATGGCAAATTTTTAGTGGATGATTTTCATATCCAACACTTGTTCACTGTCAACATTAAGGTTGAATGTTGAATTCCGGAGTCCAAAATTTGGGTTTGAACTCAATTGTGATGCTTGCAGCTTGTAAAATTATTGATTATCTAGCAGTGAACATTGTAATAGTGAGACATATATATCTGTTATTCCTTGTCAAAGTCCATGTCGAAGCCTTCTGATTTCAAAACACAACCCCTTTTCTTTTTAAATTTTCTAACGGTAGTTTCATCCAGGCCTACAATTTGGAATAAGTTTGTTTTTAAGCCTACCTTTTGGAATACAGTAAAAACAGGTTGACAACTTGGAATAGCCAATAGTTGGTGCCTAGCATTTGGAATTTCCCGAAAATAAAATTTTTATTTATAAATCATGTAATAATAAATTAATTTTTTTTACCATTAGGATTTTATATAGTAATGTTGAATTTTTTATGTTTTGACTGTAAAATTGTATTTTAATGTATTCTTAAAATATTATAATAAATATTCACTCTATGACTTGTTCTCTATCACATTTGTCTAATTATAGGCAACACATCACTTTATATAGGGAGCGAATTCAGTATGAAGAGAGTTTAGGTAGGAAGGTGAGAAGAGCAAATCACAACTCTTGATTTTGCATCTAACGGTGTGAGGTCATGGATATGTGGGAGTGTGGTCATGGAATTCCGTGAGTGTGATCATGGATCTAAGGGATTGTGATAACGAAATCCAGTCTTTGGTGATCATGTAAGCACGGTTGGATATTTGGTGGATACCAAGTATTGTTTTCGTGGATATCAAGTATGAAAGGTGGACATCAACAGTTGATGTCTCCCAAGCAAAATCTTTATATTCCTTTGCTTATTTAATGTCCATGAAAATAGTAATTAATGTCCACCAAGCGAGATCTTTATAATCCTTTGTGGAGTCGCATGTCGAGATCAATATTGGAGGAGTAGAAAGGTTTTATTTAAACTTAAAAATCCCCAATAGCGAAAAAGGACAACCTATGGTAATTCTTAAGATTTATTTGTTTTGTAAATCTTATTCTCAAGTCAATGTAAACAATTCAAAATAATTGACAAATTAAAAGGAGACAGAAAACTAACCATGGAAATTGTATTGGGAATGAAATGAACCGTAGAAATGAAGGGCATAACTGCAGAGTGTAGCCGACCGATTACGCGCCAGAGTCTTGCAATTTGTAACCGGTCGAATGTTTATTAGGAGATCTAAAACCTTTCTAGCGTAACCTGTCGGTTACCTCTTGAATTTCCATATCTTAATCAGTCGTAATATAATTCACATTAATTTTTTCATCCCTCTTAAGTTGCTAATTGTATGAGTTATTATTCATAAATTCGAGAATAAGATTATGCAAATTAAGCAAATCAAAAGTCATTAGTCAGTTTTAAGGGAGACTAACAAACTAAAAAGATAAATTCATCTTGTGAACACTATTGCCTATTTTAGCATCCGTGTTAGGCCTAGGCAGGCGCATGGGCGTAGACTTTGGGCTTTTGGGGAGGATTTTCTTCTTCTTTTGTTCATCTTCTGATCCACATGGACATCAACACTTTATTTTAGCTTGGTTTTTCTTCATCTCTCCTCAAATTTCCTAGAAAAATATATCAAACTCCAACCAAGCATAAAATGAGAAATTCGAGTATAAATAATATAAACATATCGAAAATCACCCAAATTTTTATCAAACCATCCAGGTTTACACATATACAAATGACACTCATTACCTCTCCAGTACCATACCCATGAAGGCCAAGAGAGAAACAAAATCCTTCAAAAACGTGACCTACTCTGGAGTGAACAAGTAGACATAGTCGCGCTATTTGAAACAAACTTTCCTAGCCCCTCCCATCTCCAACACCTAGGCCTCGCCGCTTTTCTTCAAGGCGATGAGTTTTGCTATTCCTGCCAGGTCAAACTGTTTTTAGACCAATCTCCAGAAAATCATTGTCAGAAACCACGTCTATTGGACCACCAAGATCCTAGATCAAGAGATCACCCTTACTCCTTCCACCCTAGAGCGCATATAACACTTCACTCCCGACTTTGCAAAGCTTCCCAAATCCTCTCTGTCCATCAATGACATCCTCCTCCAATTTCTATCCAAGTATGCCCCCTCCATCACCACCAAGCCCAAGAATCTCTCCTACACCTCCCTTCGTTATGATGTCCACTTTCTTTATTTCATTCTCGTCCATACCATCTAAAAAAAGGTACCTCCCATAAAACCCTCAATGAAACTTCCATTGAACTTATCTTCAATCTCCTTGAAGGAAAGAATCCTGACATTGGAGAAATTATGCTTAAAGAAATAACTCGTACATCTGTTCTTGTCCATCTCCTCTTCCCTATTGCAACCTCATCACTGAAATTTTCCAACCTTCAACATCCCCTTGGACAGTGAACCCATTTAATTGAAAAGGCTCAAACCCATTGATTTGAGTGTCATCCAAGAGATTGGCTTCGTCCCTCAGCCATCAAGCACTTGGGTGCATTAATTTGAAATCCCAGAGATTGACAAGGGATATGCTTCCACGCCCTCTCTCCCCACGGCTAGCATTAAGGCCTTCTGTGATGAACTAAAGGCTGTTGCGGCTCATCGGGATGTAGACTTCAAGATTGTCAAAGAATTGCTCTCCGACCAACCAGTTAACCTGGACACCATCCATAACTCCCTTGGTCAGATTGCATCCTAGCTCTCCAGCGTTGAGAACCTGCTTCAAGCGCCAGCCCCTGCTCCTGCCAATCCCTTCGCTGACCCTAAGGACAAGAATTCTGCTGAGCAAGTGCCCCCAACCCTATTCCTCTTCAAGTCATTTCCCCTCCTCCTAGTATCTAGGCCTTCTCTTCTATATATTTTTTTAAATTTTCTTGCCAAACATTTTGCACTCCCTTCTTGAATGCAGACAAAAAGAGGGAGAAAAATTGAGTCTGTAATAACATTTAAATCTTTAGTTTGCTAATTATTTGTACTTGTGATTGCCTATCTTACATGCTTTGTAGACTATATGGAATTTTGTCTTTCATGCAATAAGGGGAAGATCAAAGACTATATCAAAATCCCTCATCAATCCCACGATATGTCCTGAAAAACGATTGACACGTTTTGAAATGAAAATGCCAAAATTCCAACTACATTGGGATGACATTAAAGAGCCACGCACAAATGCCTCAATCGATGACAGGGCCGCAAGCGCACGGGTACGATGTAGCACATCAAGGTCGATCCCACAGGGACTCAATCTAGTAACCTAGTGAACTAGCCCTCTACTTTATTGCTAAGTTCATCAGGTTTTAGACTTTGGAAGCTTAAGTGAACTAATTGAAACTAATAAAAACAAGGAAATTAATCTAGGATTAAATCAATGGAAAGAAACTTCTAGGGAATTGCTTTCCTAACAACGAGTTTGACTATTAAAGCCTAGTTCATGCAGTTACTCTTTCAATCGAATCAAGAATCGATAACCACAAGAATTTTATCGTTCTTTCGATGCTTAATAGAACTACTCTAATTAACCTAACAAGCAACTTTTGTATGCTTTCCAAGTTAATCAAATTAGAAGGCCTCAAATTATCTGATTATCAAAGTGATTCCCTAGCTAGTTTACTGGTCTTTTCTCAACTTTCGCAAAACTAGGAAGCAAAGTTGGTAGTAGGATTATTCTAATTCACCTTTCAGTACTTCTTATATTAATCTCAAATCACAAGCATTCAAGGCCTTACAAATCCTCATGAACATGAAGAACACAACTCAAACTTCATTGTTCCGGTTTGCAAAACCCTAGAAAACTAAAATCTACTCACTCATAGTCATCGAAAGCATGAAATAAGTTCCAAACATGATAATCAAACCTCAAAACAAAAGGGAATACAAAAAGGATTGAACGAACTACGGAGAGGATTCCATTGAGTCTTTCGATCCCGAAGTGGAACCTTCTCCGCGAATGCAGCTAATTTCTTCTCGAATTCCGGTTCTTACCTCTCTTGGTTTGATTCAATGTTGATTCTTGATGGAGTTTGGAAGAAGAGGAGCAATGGAAGGGTTAGAAACTTCCTTCTCTCCATGTTCCGTAATGAATGAATCCCGAAAAATGACTCTTTCTCTTCCTTTTCCGCCGAAAAAATCTGACGGCGGGTGTAACAGCAAACCACCACGGTCCGTGGGTAGCCACCACGGTCCATGGTCTCCACCATGGGAAGATCGTGGTGGCTACTGTTTTCCTCCTCTTTGCTTTGTTTCTCCTGAAATTCGTACCACGACTTGATCATCCGTGGTGGAGGTACGTGGTACCCTAGGTCTTGCGAGAATTGTTCCCAAAACCAGTGTTTACTTCCAAATCTGTAAGTTTTTACCAAAAAAAAGAAGACCAAGCATAATAGATAAATATGGGAGTACATATACGTTTTCAATCTAAAACTTCCCTAACTACTATCAAAGCTCTTTAAGATCAAGGCAAACCATGCACTTATCAGTCGAAACCCAATATGGTAACTATTCGTTCAAATAAAATCCTTGATTGACTAATTATCTTTTATCTTATTTTGGAAGATAATCTGGGATAAACCAAAAAGGGATAACCAAGAAGATATATAACAGAGCCGTGAAAGAAGGAAGTCAAATTCAGATGCACCAGACACTGAAATTGGAAACTATGAGAGCATTGATTCTCCTTCTCTTTGCATCAAAAGATCCACGCTCCAATCAAAGAAGAGCCAACAATCATAAACTCTTCTTCAAGTATAAATCAAAGATGAACAAAGAAGAATAAGATTATCGACTTGCGCTTTAGCATACAAAGCCACAATATACTCCCTTTGTTAATCCTATATTCCCTCTACTGTGTTTCTGTAATTGTAGTTAAGGCTTAGTGAGTCAAATTTGTAGCTAAGTGTTGAGGCTTAGTGAGTTGAAATTGTAACTAAGCAGTGAGCATGGTGAGTGTACATGAATTGAGTCAAGTTCAGGGAGTCAGTGAGTGAGTCGCCAAGTAGGAAGACTTGGTGAGTTTGTTAAGTGTACTTGGACAACAATCCTCCAGGGAATGATCTGGTTGATAGTTTATAAAGACGCATTGGTTAAGAACTGATTGTAATCTCACTTTGAATCAGGTGCTAAAGCTGAGTTAAGGAGATTGGTGAATCTTCCTGACGCATTTTAGATCATGGCCAATCTGCCTGATTGAGTCTCCTCCAATTCAATCTGTTAAGCTTTTATATTATCATTGGATTAAAGTTGGTATATTTGATTTTCAGGTTAATTGATCTTGTTGATTTGTTGCTACACTAATGTATCTTTGTGAGATTGTTATAACATTGGTAGGAAAAATTCAACAACCCCATTCACCTCCCTCTATAAGGTTATTTGAATTAGTGGCTTGAGGTTCTTGATTGGAAGGCTGATCGAGGTCTCCTCGTTCACAATTCTCACTGGTAAGGTCTTACTATGATTGACTTTCTATACCTCTATCTACACCGAGGAACCTTCATATCATTATATTGGTAGTGGTCATGGCGGCAGCAATGATCATCGTTCTTCTGGTAGTTGGTCTTCTGAATGTTGGTGTTCCAGTCGCTGTTATTCTTCGATAAGAGTATTCAAATGGAAGATTTGGAGCATTCTATGTTGGTATGTCACTTACGTGTCATATCCTAGATCCATTAGGAGGCAACCTTTCACTTGGACAACAAGCTTTCCCGAGTATGACGGTTCGGTTAAGATGCCTCCTAGGACCAATCAATCTCCTTGGTATTAGGAGGTTCTTGACACCTCTTTTGTTAGGAATAATGGGTTTACTCATCTTGTGCTTTAACGATATCCTTCAAGAAAGGGTAGTACTCCACGTGTGTCTTGGATAGAACAACTCAAGGGTTGTCATAATACTAGCGGCGCAAACAACCAGTATAACCCTAATTATGGTTCTCAGGTAGGTACAAGCCAATCTGGAGGTGTAAGAGAAAGTGGATACTATCAAGGCGACAAATATGGAAATGGGTCGTGCTTGCGGCTCAACTATAGTGATGGCTATTCTATTGACAGTGACTACCACAAATTCATCAGATGATTCATGTATTGCCATTTGAATTACCACATCATTCATATTAATAGATTAGTGGTAATTAATGAGTTTTCTTCCCATTCACATACCTTTATTTTTCTCAATCGCATGAAACAAACTTGAGAATTTACCACATATTCTTCTATTTCCATTTATACTATCCATTAATTCTCATATATCAAATGACTAATAAATCAAAACTAAGAGCATACCAAGTATAATTACCACCTCTCCTATGGTACCTCCATGATGTTGGAACTATTGTAGAGCATCTCTATTTTACAATATATTCGTTAGTGACATCATTTACATGGTAACTATTAATGACAGTGATTTCACAAGTTTCGAGGATTCAGATAAGAAATCCGTAGGAAAGGCAAGGTAATTAACAACTATAAGGTACCTTTTTTTTATTTTACAGAGAAAATGTTTCGAAGAATATTCAACATCCTAGAGTTAAATTTGTTATCAAAATTTAAGGCTCTGATAATTATTTATTCAAAAACTTAGGTACTCTAGAGTTATTAACTAAATTTTGTTTTCAAATTCTAAAAATTTTAACCAAAATCACTTGAACTTACAACAAACTCTCCGTCATTATCAATTACCACAAAAATAATATTATGTACAAATATATTGTGAAAACAAAGGACCTGTACAATAATTTTTGTATAACGGAGAGATTTAAGAATATGGGTTGAGTCTGGGTTTTTCCAAAACCGGACCCAAACCTACTAAGACCCGATTTTTTTCAAAAACCTAGATTAAATTACAATGAATTACAATATGAAATTACCTCAATTGTAATTTTTAGTAAAGTATTTTTCTGATGATGGTAATTTCATATTGTAGCCCATTGTATTTATAAGTAATTAATAATCAAAATTTAGTCAAAGTGTCAATTAATATGGAACGAACGGAGTAACAGACACGCTGGTCTGAAAATATTAGACCCAGACCCATGTCCACTTAATTGGGCGGGTCCCTCGGATATTGGATCGGGTCCAAGATCCATGGTCCTCGCTTCCGCGTCTGCTTCTGCTTCCGCTTTCGTCTTCACTTTATTTATTTACTAGTTTCGATATACACCCTAAGCGTGTATGAGTTTCAAAAACAACATGTTTAATATTGGTCCAACCCCGGGTAAAGATAAATATTAGCTATCTCGTGCGATTAAAATTATCTTTCTTGTAATTTTTTTTTTCAAAACTAAATAAAAAAAAGATGAGGCAATCATGTGAATGAGGGAAAGACTACATACATCTAGATCCCTTCAAACCCCGCATCAGCGAGACTATATTGAGGACCGTTGTTGTACATAAATAAAAAAAGACAAATGTTAATCCTTTGTCGAAAATGGAATGTTTTATGTAAAAAACAGTTGATATTATTGATTTTGTTTAAAAATAAAATCTTGAATAATAATTTGACTTTGCATTAGAGGGTTAGTGGTATAGAAATTGGAGGTTTTCCTTTGCGTTAGAGGTTCAAATCTTAGTGACAATAATTTCTTTAATAATCATTTTGGTGCACATAAAAAATATTATAATTACTATTATATCTTTATAATTTATATATTAGATAGATTTATTTATGGGTTAATTGCTTTGTGGTGTTGGGCTTAAGATTTATTTACAATGAGCGACTTCCTTTACAGCTTGGTGTTGCCATCAATCAAACTCACATTTGACCAAAAAATATTTGCAGTTAGGTGTTATTTAGTAGAGCCCAACCCTATTGCGTAGGTGTACTGTTGGGAAATGAATATTTAACAAATAAAACTGCGTTGAGTGGGCAATTTTTAAGCGGGAAAAGGAGGCTTCTCCTGGAAGATTATTCAATTGTCAAACCCTATTCGTTTTGTAATTGTGTATTCGTTTGCAAGTGCGCTTAAAACCTAACAGAGGATTGTCTGCTGGAATTTCAAAATAATTTGAAAACGAAGATTGTTGATTCACAATTTTGCGGGAGAAGTGAAGTTAATTGCAATTCCAGTGGAGGAGTAAAAGATTAGTGTAAGTTGCTATTAACATTTTCAATTTTTGCTTCCTGTGCAAGAGCTTTTACGATTATTTTGTGTTTAATTGGGATGTCATGGTAGGATTGTATCATGTTAATCTCGTACAATGATAATCGGCTATAATGGTAGTCAAAATTCAGGAGGTGAATATGTATGGTTTATTGTGATGTTCGTTAGGCTTAATTTTGTAGGAAAAGGTGACTTTGATTGGTATGGTAAGGTTTGAAACGATGATAGGTTGCTTTGGCATTGGTAAGTTGTTTGAAGTGTATTGTTATATGGTGCAAACTTGTTGGTTTCATAATTATTTTTGGTTTAAGAGAGCTGGTCAGTAATATTAAGTAGTAGCTGAATAAGCTGAATGTACGTTGTCAATGTATAATTGTTGTTTCATTTGTAAATATGTTGATATATGAATGTTGGTGAAGCACAATTTGGGGTGGTGGAAAAACGTGAAATGCCTGTATATGTTCTATATGGTGGTAAACTGAAGGATGAAGTAGGTAGAGTTGGATATGTTGGTGGTGAGAAGGGATGTATTTGGGTAGATGATACAATGGGGGTAGAAGATGTTGTTAAAATGGGATATGATATGACAGAAAAGAACTTACATGGGAGGGACATCTTCTATACTTTGAAGTGTGATAGGACAATGATGATTCGGTTCGGCAAGGACAGAGACGTGTTAAAAATGTTTAGAGGAAGTGATAGAGTTAGTTATTTATATGTAACAGATCGTTCATCATTGAATGATGGCCTTTCGGAGGCGCAGGGTGTGGAAAATAGATGGGACAATTATGCTGCTATATACATGAAAATTGAGAGTCATGCTGATATATGCATGGAAAGGGAGAGTCATGTATTGGAGGCTGGAACGTCAAAGGAGCGCGAAGCAGTCAACGAAAATGATGTGAAAAGGTAAGTGTACCATAGCGTAATGCATTGAAGTTGTTGACAATATTAAATGTTGATGTGTGTGATGTTGTATCTTGTTTGAATATGTAGGAAAAAAATTGCAAAGTTGCCAAAGAAATTGGATGAATTGAATGACGTTGACCTTGTTGGCTATATGGATGATCCTCCAGTCTGGGAGGAAGGTTACAATAGTGATATGGATGGGATGGAAGAGGAATGGAGAATGAAGGTGGAGGCTTGATCTAGCCGAAGACAGGTGGAAACTGTGAGGCATCAACACCCGGCTGTGTGCTTGGAAAAATGAGTTGACAGGGAAAGGGCAGTTGTTCCCTAGTCAAGTAGCGTTCCGGGAAAGTGTATTCAAATACTGTGTTGCACACAGGTTTGGGTATAGGTTTGAACGTAACTGCCGATAGAGGATCGTTGTTTGGTGTGTTGTTGACGGTTTTCCGTTTTATGTCTGTGCTAGGGGTAGTGCAAAAAGTGAAGGCATTTATGTTAAGGAATTTGTGGGTAATCATGAGCACTTCGCTGGGGATGAGTGCAACATGGGGATGTAGAAGAGGAAACGATTGAGGGCATCTATGTTAGGGTCATTGATCGATGGGAAGCTAAGGATGTCCTCGGATTACTCCCCAACTTCAATACTAAAAGATGTTATGCTCGAGTTTGGTATTAATGCTACATACCATCAGTGTTGGCGGTCGAGGGAGTATGTTCGGATGTTGGCTGTTGGGAAGGCTGAAGACTAGTACAAGCTACTTCCGTGGTTATGTGCATCCATCAGTAAAGCGAACAAAGGCTCTTATGCGTATGTTGAGGTTGATGGGAATGTGTTCAGCTGGATGTTTGTGTCTTACCCCCCCAGCTGTGGAGGCGTTTGTTAGTTGTTGTAGAAAAATTTTGTTCGTTGATGGAATCCATCTGAGTGGTCCATATGGCGGTACATTGTTGTCTGTAGTTGCGTTGGATGTAGACAACCATCTGTTGGACATTGCATATGCAGTTGTCGGTGGGGAGGACGATAACAACTGGGACTGGTTCCTAAGGAATCTTAGAGAGTATACTGGGTTCACTGACACGGTTGTAATGACTGATAGGTATGGATCTTGACTGAAATATGTGCCTAAATATTTTGGCATAGAGTTCCACTCTTATTGCCTAAGGCATTTGACCAAGAACTTTTCTCAGTTCATTGCGATGAAAGGAGAGCAGAGCACAGCCGGTAAGGAGATGTTGTGTAGAATAGCTTATGCTATCACAGAGGAGGGTTACAATGCTGGTAAGTTTCAAATGTGCAGTAATCATGTGAAGTTGTTTATAAAATGCTTATATGTGATGCTTAATGATGGAACTTGTTGTTTTATTTTTGAAGCGATGGAGAAGTTACGTGCACATAATCCTTTGTATTCAAAATGGGTTGAGGACAACGAACGTGCTCAATAGGCACAAAGCAAATTCAAGAAGGACCGTTGGGGAAGGTTGAACAGCAACCCAATTGAACTGGAATAATTGGATGAAAGGTCTCGGAAACATGCACATTCCATGGTTAGTGTTTAGCCATTTACAGAAGGTTAGGCAAAAGTATGAGAGGAGGAACAATGAACTTAACCGGTGGAAAACAGTTGTTGGTCCTAGAGTTGATGACAAGTTGAAGGACACAATTGTAAAATGCGATTTAGAGAGCCGTGTGCAATTGTTGTGTTCTGAGGGGGGTGAATATTGCGTTGACATGTCAAACAGCAGGAGGGTTGTTGTGAACATAAAGTCGTGGACATGCACATGCCAGTGGTTCCAGCTGATAGGATTGCGTTGTGTACATGCTATGGCTGTTATTCAAAGGGTTGGCCTTCCATTGTATGATTTTGTGAGTGACTATTACAAGAAGAATACGTAGACAATGATTTATGTGGCAGGGATACAACCCATGGTCAGTGAGGGTAATCCATCAGTGGATCTTGCAACTGGGAAAGTGGTAGGGGGGACAATATTGATCAAGGATTTTACAGGGAAATACTTCCCCCAAAGAATCCGAGGCAAGCAGGACGTTCTCGAAAGAGAAGGCATGAGTCTCAGAGGCAAGATAAGCAGATGCACCGTTGCTCAAACTGCCATTATACTGGTCATCATAGGAACACTTGTACCAAAACCCAGGTGTACATGTATGCAGATGTCCACGACGACCAACAACTTGTCGATGAAGAATTTGTTAATGGAAACCGAGAGTAAAAGTTTCTTGCATTGGGTGCCCGGTTTTACGATGCGAACATCATTCACATTATTATGTTTAGGGCAAGGTTATTAAAATTGGGATCCTAACTCGGAACTATGGGGAAGTTAGGATCGGAATTTAGCCCATGTAGAATCGTGGATCGTGTGTAAATAGTAGAATCGTATCGACAATTTTGGACCATAAAATCGCAGGATCATAAATCAAGATCGGGATTTTAATAACTACGGTTTAGGGATGACCTTTGATTGATGATTTTTATGGATACAAAGGATTTGTGAGATGTTACATTAATTTGTGTTTGTAACACGGTTAATGTCATATAGCAAATTTTGTCTGCTTCATAGTTTAGGGTTTTTGGATATTGAAGGATGTAGCAAAGGTTGTTAACCAAAATTGCAGAAAATAGTTTATTAATACACTACATCCGTTACATATACTCCATAATAATTTACTTTTGATTAATGTTCATGGATTATGGGCCCAACATTTGGTGAATGTGGTAACCCAGGATATGTAGGGCGTTGATAAATAGGGCCCAAACTGCGTACAATTTATTTTGTATATTTGTTTGGGGCTAAGAGGGACAAAGATGTATGTATGTATTGGCCCAAGAACTCCCTTATAAATATGACGCTTTCAGTCAATCATCTTCATTGGAAAAGATTTAATTGGCATTAGGGTTTCCCTTTAACCTTAAAAATTTTAAACTTACCTTCCTTAATGCTTGAAGTAATGAACAAGGATAGGGCCATCTACCCAACAACCGCATTAATTGACGGATTTTGAATGACATGAAGGAGCTAGTTGTCTATAAAGTTACTGGAGCTGAAGCAGGAGGACATATCAAAAGGTGGTTGAATTTCCATATCTTCGCGTTGTTAACTGAAATGAATCATCCACGGTGCTAATGTGGTGTTGAACCTGTGTTAGTAGAGTCAGGTGGTTTGTACAGACGTCGATATGCAAAATGTCCAAAAAGGGTACAACATGCATGATATTTGTGGCTATTTTTTCGACAATGAGATGAAGTAATTACATACTAAATGTTGGTTAATTTTGATGCAGGGTGAACATGCATGCAATTATTATGCACCATTCGATCCCCCTTACACTAATAGAGCAATAGAGGTGATTAAAGAGCTGGACGGTCAGATGTGGGAAATTCAAGAAACTATTCGGAATGAGCAACAGGAGAATAGGTTTAACACTGAGTTTGGTGTTCAACGAATGAAAGCTGCAGCAAGAACAGTTGCTGCAACTAAGAGGAAGGTGCAAATCGCTGCGGCTGTCATTTGTGTATTGTCGATTGTTCTCATGTGTATTTCATAAAATCCCAGGATGTCTGGATTAGTAAGCATGTTTGTTTCTGGTTTATGGTATCAGTGTTTAATCTTTAATTTAATATGAATTTGTACTAGTGTGTTTTAATGTTCAGTAGTTTGAAAACATTGTACTATTTCTACTATGGTATTATGTTCGGTCTCGTTCCGAACCGAATTTCTTCTCTTTTATAGGGTATATTTGCTTGTTTTAACCCCTATTTATATATTAGATATAATGATTTGGTGTTTTGTAGGAAAATAAGGAGTTAGAAGAAGTTTGGGCTTAATTGAAGGTTTTTAGGGAATCCCGAGCTATTTTCCGAGTCAAACCAAGTCAACCCGAGCCGAGATCCGAGTCAAACCAAGTCAAACCGAGCCAAGAGCCGAGGCGAAACCGAAGCCGGAAATTCCATATCAAGATTGGCGCAAAACAGGGGAACGGTACAAACTCAAAGGTTTGAAATACGTGTGCCTTCACCCTTTGGGTCATAACTCCTTCGTTACAACTCCGATTGGTCTGAAATTTTGGGAGCTTAAAGTACACACCGAGAGATTTCCATCGATATCTTACGGGCCTAAAACGGAGTTCGGATGAAGAAGTTATCCGCGTTTGAAGTAGGCAGGGAAAAGCTGCCCAGAACAGTGGCTCGCCCGAGCCAGGCTTCTGGGGCAACAAAGACAAGCCAGGAGAGCTGGACAGAACGCTTGCTCGCCCGAGCCAGGGGGTGGCTCGCCCGAGCCACTCTATCTGCAGACGCGCGTGCTGCGATTTGTTCTAGGATTTTGGGTTGTATTTTTCCTTCTTCTATAAATACCCACTTGTATTAATCCAACAAGATATCAATTAGCCTAGGTAGTTTAGGAGTAGAATTAGATTTATTGCTTTCCTTTATTTGCTTTAATCTCTCTTTAATTGTTCTTCAAGTTTTCAATTGTTCTTCATTGTTCTTCACACTTTCTTTGATTTCTAGCATTTGTATTCAACTTTCTCAAGCTTTCTCAATCTCTCTCAAGCTCTCTCTTGTCTTCATTGAAGTGTTTTACAAGTTTTCTCTCTCTCTCTCTCTCTCTAATCTCCATTGTTGACTTGTTTTCCAAGCTTTATAGTGTTAGCCACAATCAACTCCATTTTTAGTGGGGAGGAGGGTCAAGGAACTCCAATTCTACTTACTAGTGAGAATTTGGGGAATTCTTGGTAATCCAAACAACAATTTCTTGTTTGTTCGAGGGAAATTCAAGTGTAGATTGAAGGTTTATTGAAGACTAGTCATCAAAGGTATAATTTCTCGTTCCCAATTTCATTGTTCATTCATTGTCTTCAATCATGCCTTTTAATTGCTTTCATCTTTAAGTGCTTTCTTTTAATTGCTTTCTTTATTATTATCATGTCTAGGTTAGATTTAAATGCTTTCTTTACATAATTTATCGCTTTCCGCACTAGAGAAAAACCCCTTTACACGAACCGATTACCTTAATCAAGCCTCACACTCATCCCTGTGGACCGACAACCTTAACTCATAAAACCACAAAAATTACAACCGAACAATGGCGCCGTTGCTGGGGATGGCGTTATTTGGTAGATTAGGCTATTGGTTTGTGTGTACATAGTTTAATTGCTTTCTTGATTATGTTAGAAAAATGTAGCGAAAAAAATTGAATATCAAAAGAAAAAAAAACAAAAAAAAACAAAAAAAATTTAAAAAAAAAGAAAAAAAAGAGATGGCATGTTTTAGCTTCCCTCAAAATGAGCAAGAATTATTTTATGATTATCGTGATAGATTAAATGATTATCTTTCTTATTGGGCCCCTCATGGTTATATTTATTCTAATTGGGAAGTGTTAGTTGTTACTAATGAGGGATTGAACTTCGTGACCCGTTCTCTTTTGAATTACTTTGATTTCAATGTTGAAAATGAGTATCGGGCTTGGGAATTATTTGATTGGTTGTACACAGATACTCGTCAATTTGGGGAGACTTTTTATTCATCGGGTTCTTGTTTTGGCAATCCGTGTGCTCTTCATGCTCAATTGCACTATGAGAAACGTTATGATCTTTCTCCATGTGATGATGTTGAGTCTCGTCATTTGTGTGTGCATTGTGAATCTCCGTCTCATGCTTCCGAATCTTGTAGACTAGATAAAATTGGTGCTGAAATAGTTGGTTTACAAGATAGGATGAATAAATGCATGCAAGAATTTGAACACGTACTTAAACCTAGGGTGGAAACTTATCTTGCACAATTGGTTGATTCGAATGTTGAAATAGGTCATTCATCGTCTTTGAGTCCTGAAATGCATGACGATTCTTCTGTGTATGATTATGATTATGATGATGATTACTGTAATGGACATAGTTTTGTAAGGAGGATTAGTGATTCCTTAGCTCTAGCCCCACCTTGTGAGCATGAGGAACATGATGATGCTGTGTGTGATGATGAAGAACTGGATGATTACATGCTTGATGATGAACCATTGTCCACACCGTTGTCCATGCCTTTGTGTGAAGAAAATAATGAGTTTATTGAATGCTATGATGCTTGTGATATAATTGAGCATGATCTTGTTGAGAGTGAAATTGAATCCTTGGTGATTGAATGTGTGCTTGATACCGATTTGTTCACTTTCATTGAGAATTATTGCATTAGCAAGGCATTAGCTACCCTTGTATGTGACTCCATTGATATGCATTCTTGTGATGATGAGCTTGAGTCTATGGGGATTGATCCTAAGTGTTTGAACTTGGTTTGTGACAAAGATATTTTTGATGGTGATATGCTTTATGAGTCGTTGTTTGCATCCAAGTCTTCGCATGAGCATGTCCATGAAAGTGTTGTATTGCACCCTCCCGTTGATTTGTATACCCAATCTCCATTTACGAGTCAATGGAAGGAGCCTTTTGTCACGTCTTCTTTCACTATGCCTATGCCTAGGAAAGTCTTGTATATTCATACATTTCATCATTTCTATGACTTTTCTAAGGCATTTGATAAATTGTTAAGGGCACTAATGTTTGTTTATGTGCTATTGTGAGTATGCTCTTACCACCACCATTATGAGATGCATGAGAGGATGCATGATTTGTTACTCCGGGCGTTGAATGGTTATGACTTGGTGCCCGATATCGTGAGGTGAGAAGGAATGATTTCTTGATAAAACACCTTCTATGTAATATCCTTCCTCACCTTTTGTGTATATTTAATGAGTCAGCTTTCTTTTCTTCTTTTTGTGTGTTTCTTTTTCTTTAATTTTGGGGTGCTTGCTTACCTTTTTCTTTTTCCATTTTGAGGACACGACAACCTATTTGTGTTGGAGTGGGAGGGTAGTATGCATTCCGGTATTCGAGACTAAGAAAAGAAAAAAAAGAGTTGTTTTGTAAATATTTTAGTTTGTTTTCTTAGTTCTTTAGTTCCTAGTGTCTGGTATAGTTTGTTTTTCCTTTTGATCTTGCATACGAACCATAACACATAGTATGCTTTTCTTGTTTATTTCTAACCTATGTGTGATGTTCTTTGGATCTTGGATCGAGTTGCTTTTATTGAAAAATTATGAGGTAACCCCTTTCCACCCTCTCTTTATATGAATATATCATTGATCCATGATGCATGCTTGATTTTATTTTTGGGTGGCGAACCCTTTGAATGAGAATGTTGAATATATTTTGTTGTTGGAGCCATGTGGGCTCGGGTCGCCACCACTTTTTATGCGATAAGTGTTTTGTATTTATGTTTTTCTTGGTTTTCTACCTCGCTTGTGACACCCTTCTTCTCACAATGGGGACATTGTAGTATTTTGTGTTGGAGTGGTGGGGGTGATATCTTTCATTGTTCATGGGTAGACCACCTAGTTTTCGAGTCTTTGTTTTCGTTTTTCGTAGTTTGTGTCTAAAATCTAAAAATATTTTGTGTGTAAAAGAAAAAAAAGGGGAGAGATGTTGTGAAAAACCCAAAAGTTTCTTTTTCTTTTTGAAGATGTTTTCGTTCACAGTTGTGTAGATAGTTGTCTAATCAGTTGGTTCAATCAGTTAGAAGCGGCCGGCATGAATAATGACAGGCCTTAGGAAGGATTTTTGTCATGACTTATCTCTATTAGACCTCTACATTGAATGGGAAAGCGGAATCCTCAAATCTTACACGCTTTGACTGTGAATTCTTACCTAAGTTAGACGGTTTTAGTTGTTCAATTGCTTAAGCTCTTAATTAATGCATTAAATAATTACTGTCGGGCCTACCGTCATGGGTTGGTTTGGGTGGATCGGCACCCTATGCCCCTTAAGTGCAATGACTCGCGTATGGAGAAACCCAGCAGGGAGGGTAACCCTTTGCGAAGGCTGGTGCTTAAATCCTGCAAAACCCGACACAAACACTCTAAAAGACACAAAACTGATTGAGTGTAAAGAAAAGAGCGTAGGTTTTGAAAAAGAAAGAAAAGAGTGAAGCAAGAAAAAGAAAAAAAAGAGTTGAGCAAAATAATGGTAAGAAAGTGAAAAGTAAAAAAAAAAAAAAAGAAAGAAAGAAAAAGAAAGAAAAGAGTGGTGTAAGAAAAAGAAAGAAAAGAGAGGTTGAAAGAAAAACCAAGAGTGAAGTAGGATAGATAATCCCGAGCTTGAGCATGAGAACAACTCTGATTGTCTGGTTTAGGATAGGAAGGACCGACTAGAGCCCACTTGCACATATGCACAAGGTGTTTTGCTCATCAGGAAGTGTTTTGGTTCAAAATCTCAAAGATTGGCAGTTTTCCAACCTTCGTGTCTTAATTTGTTTATACTTGCTTCTTCCAATTGATTGTTGAGGCGGGTTTGGGAACTAGGTGCATGATTGGGGACGGGAATATCTTCTTTGCTTTTGTTTTATTTCGTTTTTCGGTTTTCATTTCTTTTTCTTTCCCCTTTTTCTTTTCTCGTGGCTTTTGTGGGTATAGTTGCTATAAACCCTCACGAGACCTACCTCGTCCACCGGCCAAGAGGTTTAAAGGGCTTGATGCATATGCTAAATGCATCCGCGATTCCTGCGAAAGTGAGTTAGGGTTTTTAGTTTTTCTTTTTAGTCCTTTTCTTTGTTTTTAGTTTGCTCGGGGCGAGCAAACCCTTGTGTTGGAGTGGTGTTCGGTCTCGTTCCGAACCGAATTTCTTCTCTTTTATAGGGTATATTTGCTTGTTTTAACCCCTATTTATATATTAGATATAATGATTTGGTGTTTTGTAGGAAAATAAGGAGTTAGAAGAAGTTTGGGCTTAATTGAAGGTTTTTAGGGAATCCCGAGCTATTTCCCAAGTCAAACCAAGTCAACCCGAGCCGAGATCCGAGTCAAACCAAGTCAAACCGAGCCGAGAGCCTAGGCGAAACCGAAGCCGGAAATTCCATATCAAGATTGGCGCAAAACAGGGGAACGGTACAAACTCAAAGGTTTGAAATACGTGTGCCTTCACCCTTTGGGTCATAAATCCTTCGTTACAACTCTGATTGGTCTAAACTTTTGGGAGCTTAAAGTACACACGGAGAGCTTTCCATCGATATCTTACGGGCCTAAAACGGAGTTCGGATGAAGAAGTTATGCGCGTTTGAAGTCGACAGGGAAAAGCTGCCCAGAAAAGTGGCTCGCCCGAGCCAGGCTTCTGGGGCAACACAGACAAGCCAGGAGAGCTGGACAGAACGCTTGCTCGCCCGAGCCAGGGGGTGGCTCGCCCGAGCCACTCTATCTGCAGACGCGCGTGCTGCGATTTGTTCTAGGGTTTTGGGTTGTATTTTTCCTTCTTCTATAAATACCCACTTGTATTAATCCAACAAGATATCAATTAGCCTAGGTAGTTTAGGAGTAGAATTAGATTTATTGCTTTCCTTTATTTGCTTTAATCTCTCTTTAATTGTTCTTCAAATTTTCAATTGTTCTTCATTGTTCTTCAAACTTTCTTTGATTTCTAGCATTTGTAATCAACTTTCTCAAGCTTTCTCAATCTCTCTCAAGCTCTCTCTTGTCTTCATTGAAGTGTTTTACAAGTTTTCTCTCTCTCTCTCTCTCTCTCCTCTCTAATCTCCATTGTTGACTTGTTTTCCAAGCTTTATAGTGTTAGCCACAATCAACTCCATTTTTAGTGGGGAGGAGGGTCAAGGAACTCCAATTCTACTTACTAGTGAGAATTTGGGGGATTCTTGGTAATCCAAACCACAATTTCTTGTTTGTTCGAGGGAAATTCAAGTGTAGATTGAAGGTTTATTGAAGACTAGTCATCAAAGGTATAATTTCTCGTTCCCAATTTCATTGTTCATTCATTGTCTTCATTCATGCCTTTTAATTGCTTTCATCTTTAAGTGCTTTCTTTTAATTGCTTTCTTTATTATTATCATGTCTAGGTTAGATTTAAATGCTTTCTTTACATAATTTATCGCTTTCCGCACTTGAGAAAAACCCCTTTACACGAACCGATTACCTTAATCAAGCCTCACACCCATCCCTGTGGACCGACAACCTTAACTCATAAAACCACAAAAATTACAACCGAACAATGGCGCCGTTGCCGGGGATGGCGTTATTTGGTAGATTAGGCTATTGGTTTGTGTGTACATAGTTTAATTGCTTTCTTGATTATGTTAGAAAAATGTAGCGAAAAAAATTGAATATCGAAAGAAAAAAAACAAAAAAAAATAAAACAAAAAAAGGGAAAAAAAGAGATGGCATGTTTTAGCTTCCCTCAAAATGAGCAAGAATTATTTTGTGATTATCGTGATAGATTAAATGATTATCTTTCTTATTGGGCCCCTCATGGTTATATTTATTCTAATTGGAAAGTGTTAGTTGTTACTAATGAGGGATTGAACTTCGTGACCCGTTCTCTTCTGAATTACTTTGATTTCAATGTTGAAAATGAGTATCGGGCTTGGGAATTATTTGATTGGTTGTACACAGATACTCGTCAATTTGGAGAGACTTTTTATTCATCGGGTTCTTGTTTTGGCAATCCGTGTACTCTTCATGCTCAATTGCACTATGAGAAACGTTATGATCTTTCTCCATGTGATGATGTTGAGTCTCGTCATTTGTGTGTGCATTGTGAATCTCCGTCTCATGCTTTCGAATCTTGTAGACTAGATAAAATTGGTGCTGAAATAGTTGGTTTACAAGATAGGATGAATAAATGCATGCAAGAATTTGAACACGTGCTTAAACCTAGGGTGGAAACTTATCTTGCACAATTGGTTGATTCGAATGTTGAAATAGGTCATTCATCGTCTTTGAGTCCTGAAATGCATGACGATTCTTCTGTGTATGATTATGATTATGATGATGATTACTGTAATGGACATAGTTTTGTAAGGAGGATTAGTGATTCCTTAGCTCTAGCCCCACCTTGTGAGCATGAGGAACATGATGATTCTGTGTGTGATGATGAAGAACTAGATGATTACATGCTTGATGATGAACCATTGTCCACACCGTTGTCCATGCCTTTGTGTGAAGAGAATAATGAGTTTATTGAATGCTATGATGCTTGTGATATAATTGAGCATGATCTTGTTGAGAGTGAAATTGAATCCTTGGTGATTGAATGTGTGCTTGATACCGATTTGTTCACTTTCATTGAGAATTATTGCATTAGCAAGGCATTAGTTACCCTTGTATGTGACTCCATTGATATGCATTCTTGTGATGATGAGCTTGAGTCTATGGGTAGGTGGTTGTTTGGTGTCCTGATTGCGCTTTGCTGTATTCTATGAACTGTGCACCTTACCTATCATTGTTGTTTTGTTAGTTTCATACAGTGAGCCATGTTACTACAAATGATTTGTCTTAAGCACCACAACATGAAGAAAATTTGTATACCATTAATGTTATGACTTATGAGTAAGGTTAAATTGTATGTTTAAGTTGAACATATAAACTAATTGAAACATGAATTATGGTTACAATTAAATACACTATGGTGACATCATGGTTTAGGGTTATGATGGTAGCCCATAAGGGTTATGATGCTAACATAAAGCACTCAACATGGACATAGATGGACAGTTAACCCACAACAAGTTCATGTTAATGTACTGTATTGTGGGTGGATTAACCTACAATGAAGTTGACCTTCTCCTAACCCATACTTAGAACATAACCTTTGCATACTGAAATTGGTAACAACTAAAGTACAACTGCATAAGTTAGGCTTTAGGGTTTTGAAGGATGTAGGGTTCAGGATAATAAGATAAAGGAGTCAACATGGACACCATGGATGATTAACCCATGACAAGTTCATGTGCAGCAACTTATGTCTTGGTTAACGACCTCATTTATGTGGGTTAATTTACTACGAAGTTGAGTGACTCGTAACCCAGAGTTAGAACAGTTTGCATATTGAAATTGGTAACTACTAGTACTAAAGTACAACATCATAAGGAATGCATTAGGGTTTTTTTGAAGGGTAATTGAAGGTTTACACATGATGTGACATTCAACCACCTATTTAGTTGTATTCAATACTCCACATTCAATGCCACTATAAATGTTGGGGTTATAGCAAAACACATATTTCCATGGACGCTACTTCTTTAAATACCCAAGTTCCCAAAGCTGATGCCAACCACTGAAGAAGATTTTTTTAGCATTACATTTAATTGAATGTTTTCAAGGAAACCCTAAAGCTATACAAACTTTACACCTTTATGATGAGCGACAGTTCAGATAGCTCATTTGGAAGGTATGTGTATTACGAAAGTTTTTCTGAGTCAGAGATAGAAGTTGTTGATCTATTAGATCCAGTCATCCGATGCAACCATGGAATGGTGTGTGTCCTTGAGAGCATTGAAAATGAATATGGTTGGCGATATTATGTTTGTCCCATGCAAGTTAGTTACCATATTTTGAACTAAGTTTATGTCACTCAAAATGTGTTGTATTATTATGAAATTTGTTCAGAGTCAATCCGTTTTGTATTGTGTTAGTCAACCTATCAACTTCCGCTTTGTTTAGAATGACACGCTGATTCAACAATGGGATGGAGTGTGTTTGGGAAATTATTATGAGTCGACTGGTTTTGTATTATGTCACTCAACATATGAACTTCTACAAGGACCGGTTAGATGTGGGTGTATGATGCCTTATGAGCCAGAATTCACGGCCAAGTCGATAGAGGTCTTGAAGACTACAGGACGGAGATTGAAACTCTGTAATCTAGTCTTGAAAGAATGCGATCAACCGAAAACCTAAGTATGTTAACTCAACGTGACATTCTAAACAAAGCGAAAGGTGATTTGGGAAGACTTACAACGTTGCTGAAGTTGTTGGTGGTAGTCCTTTTTATTTTGAGTTCATACATTGTCTCTGCAATTATGAAGGCGTACTAGTTTTACTCCAGAACCTTAACTCCTGGGTGGACCTGATGTAAGTTTTAAATGACTATGATGTCTTTATTTCCGGCATTTATTTTGTGATTGGGATTTAGTTGTTGTAAGTTTCAATGTGGTAAGTGAACTGGTTGTAAGTTTGTCAAGGGGCCGGATTTAGTTGTTGTAAGTTTATCTCCATCAACCTTAGTAGTGTATCTTCGTTCACCTTTTGCAGTGGGAAGTTCAAGTTCAACCCTATGAATGTGTTCGTCAGATAACATAAAATGAAAGTGTTGTTCCCATGTTAACTGCATTTGTGTTAAATTTGTTTTTTAATGTCCAAACTCATAACCACAAGATGAACCCCTAAACATATGGCGTTATTTAATGAGAACGTGACCTTCATCCTCCACTATGAGGTGCATGGTACCAATTGACAATCCGCCAAACATTTCCGTATGACGTGCCCCATACGTAACATTAATTAATTATGATTTGACATGGTTTAAAGCATTTCACAGTAACTTTTGCCATACAACCGGATAAAATTCATTAAAATAACTGAAGTAAGGCATCAAATCCACTACGTAAGGATGATAGTTGTAATCATTGTATCAAATTGGCGGGAACATTGGCGCCAATAATAATCGGCAATTTACTATACATATAGAACCATGAGGTTTCTCCAATTAATGCCACCCATTATCATATTTTAGGGCAACCAAAAACACAACTGTAACCCATCCAATATACCTACATTTAATTCCTTACAATTGGGGGAGATTATTTTCCAAATGCCGGATAAGGTAACTGTCCGAGTGGATGACAACGGTGTAATTATATGCGAATGTGGCTTACGGGTCCAATTAATGATTTCACCAGATGACGAACTACGCCTTCAATCAACATGCTCATCAGTAAGTTATACGTAGTACTAGTTTATAGTAACAACTTGGCACAATGAACTTATGTATGTAGTTTCTGTCAATATCTTTTGTCCCTAAACTAATAATTGTATTATGTGCGGTTTTAATTATATCAATTGCAGGGAAGATGAGATCATTTCATGTGGGTTGGAGGTCAACCGAGTAGATCGGACCGTATTTGTCTGAAGTTACTCATACGAGATAATATGGAACTGAAATCCCAACTGAACTTATGTAGAGGTGACGTCAGGGCACTAGAATTTAACAACAACAAGAAGTTTACGACAACCATCAAGTTTGCTTTCTACAATCAACTCTTCATAATGGGGTCTACTGCGGTGTAGATGCTCAGGATGTTTACCAGGTTAATGGGGGTCACTAAGAAGTAAGTTAAATTGAAATATCCCAAGTGGAGCATTCAAGATTACCCTAACTTTTGATTGATGATATTGTGCCCATGTGTTTTTTTGTAAGCGTTCCACTTGATGTGAACAGTGTAGGGTTCAGTTTTGGTATTACAATGTATGTCAGTAGACCTTGTTTTGTTTGGCCACATCATGCAAGTTGTATCATTGTTTCCCAAAACGGTGGAACTTGCAATATGTGACCACTAGGTATTTTCGTAAACATATGTATCAATTAATGGAAATTAATATGTGTAATCTAGTTTAAGGTTTAGTTTGTATGACGTTATGACTTAACGATATTGATAACAATATTAGGTGTAAATAATCTGTTTATTTAATATGCTTATTTTTCTGTCAACATTTAATCTTAAAATTTTTTAAATTAATACACATAATGTACTCCGTCATCCACTATCACGAGTATGCATGTAATTAATGGGACAGTCCAATGCATGTCATTTCATGCAGAACAAGTGCAACGTCTAGCTATGCATCTAACCTATCATTTTTCTTTCATCACAAACACTTCATTACTCCCTCCATCCCTAATTAATTAACACTTTAATTTAATTTTCACCATTACTTACTCACAAATTATAATTAGTTATAATATTAAATTATAATTTATCATCATTGGAAATATACTTTGGTAAAAATTACAATGATGGTAATTTCCTATTGTAAGTGATTATAGTTTGTGAATAATTATTTATGAAAATATAGTCAAACTATGTTTCTGATGAAAATATAGTCAAACTATGGTAATTTCCAAATTCGCGGGCATCTGCAACTGCTGGTCATCCTACCCAAATTAATGGCATTATCAAACCAATGTCACTGTTACCCTACGATTGACGCCTTTACGCCCCTTCCCTGAACGACGACCATGCTCAATAGGATTTCAAATAAAAGGGTGATCCTTACTACTTACTCAAGATGTTCTACGAAGAAGTTGTTTCAGAAGCTAGACAATACAATTTGCTTGAAGAGGGACCAATAGTGGATGATATACTATTTCGTATCCATGGGAGACAGTGGGTTTACTTGACATGATGGTTTGAAGGGCTCAAGTTCCCATTATTACTTGCCGAACTTGACAATCTCCCAGATTACGCTCCAACCAGGCCGCCGATCCCGCTTTTCCCTGAATGGGCATCCATATGCCCCCATTTTGATCTGGTCAGGTACAACGACATTGCAGTGAGGAACAGTAAACCATAGATTGTCTAGATGATGTTCTCCATCAAAACAATTGGTGTCGGTCTTCGTCATAGGTTGTTAACACAAGAAAGTGCAGAGGAAATGGTGACGAAAGTCGCCAATTGTGATTTCTAGCCTGCTGAAGTTTGGATTATAAACTCTAAGTGGGCCCTAAAGGAGGCAAGCATGAACCATTAAATATTGTTGGATTTGTTTTTTCTTTTCATGTCTTAATGTTATGGAATGAATGACTCAGGTAGTTTTAATTTAGTGTCTCCTATATTTTGATTATGTTATTCAATGTATGGACAAATTCCTTCTGTCTAGGTTTTTCATATGCTTCACCTGTTATGTATTGCATGTATTTATATGTTTATGTCAGTTGTGATTATGTTATGTAATCTTGGAACAATTTCGTTTTGTGTACCTTTTTCCCATGTTTCAATTTTTGTCTACAACAATATTATTCTTATATGAATTAAATGCTCATATTATAGTTTAGGGTTATGAATGTAGGCCATATGGGTTTCTGGGTTAACATGAAGTACTTAACATGAACACCAAGAACGGTTAACCCAGAACAAGTTCATGTTAACCAAGTGATGTATGAGTTAACCACCCCATTCATCTCGGTTATCATTCACAAAACTTTAGGTAGGTTTGCATACTGAAATTTGTAAGTTGTCTAGCACAACAACTTAATTTACGTTTTAGGGTTATGAATGTAGGCCATATGGGTTTCTTGGTTAATATGAAGTACTCAACATGAACACCAAGAACAGTTAACCCAGAACAAAATCAAGTTAACCAAGTGATGTCTGGGTTAACCACCCCATTCATCTCGGTATCATTCACAAAACGTCTTGGTTTGCATACTGAAATTTGTAAGTTTTCTAGTACAATAACTTAATTTACGTTTTAGGGCTATGAATGTAGACCATATGGGTTTCTGGGTTAATATGAAGTACTCAACATGAACACCAAGAACAGTTAACCGAGAACAAGTTCAAGTTAACCAAGTGATGTCTGGGTTAACCACCCCATTCATCTTGGTTATCATTCACAAAATGTCTTGGTTTACATACTGAAATTTGTAAGTTGTTGTAACATGGTTTGTGAGACCTCGGTTTTTATCGTTCTTCTCAGGGAGTTGGTGGCCTTGGTCATAGAAACTAGGTCTAAGGTCGGGACAAGATTGCTAAGGTAAGGCAATGGGTTGAAAAAGGCGGTCACAAAGCAACAAATAAATCTAAGGTCGGTCAAGAGATGTAAAATGGGCTTCGGAGGCTTTTCGGGATGCAAACGGGGATGAGGAAATGGGTTTTGCAACAAGGGAATAACAAGGAGGGAGAATAAAGTGGCAATTCCGTTAGAAAATACCCATCGAGCTTCCTCTTCCGTGGATAGTCCGGATTAACTTCCCCAAAGTCCATTGACAGACCCGGAGGGTTAATGAAACGGAATTTCCTAGTTAGCCTCTATTCACTTCCGTGAGTAGAGTACTAGCTATCCCAATTCCAACCTTCCAACATAAGTGTTGGATGTATTCGGGAGCTTTCGAACCCGAATACATCCCACTTGAGGGAAGGAAAGGAATGGGAAATTGATTTCCCAACTAATTATTCACTAATATTGCTAACCCAAACCTAATCACCTATTCACACCCTTAATTACCCCCTAACCCATAGGGTTTCTAGCCACTAATCATGATACTAACTATGCTAACAACATCCAAACCAAACCTAAACATGATTTCTAACATCCAAGAATCAAGAATAAGCAAAACAATTGAAATAACAAGCAAGCAATTAAAGAGCAATGAAAGTAATTAGCAAAGTAATTAATGGAAGAGTTAAAGGAAGAGAATACTTATCAAAGTGCTGTAGATGAACAAAGGAAAGCAATAAAAAGTTGATCCAACAATCTCTCAATTGTTTGAATACCCAAATCTTCAATAATAAACACAAATCTCCAAAACCCTAGATTAATCTCTCACTAATCTCTCTCTAAAATCCACTAATTACAAAGCTGGAAATTTTCTAAGTCTATCCTAGATGCCCCCTAAGAAATCGTCAACAAGGAGTATATACAAGGAAAAATCGTTGGCCAAAACGCAGCACTTCAAGCCGAAAACACGCGCAGGACATAGGGAGACCGTGGGAACGGTCTAGGAGACTGTGGATACGGTCTCGTTCTGTCCAGCGAAATCTGTATGGCGATTTTTTTTCCTTCGAGAGACCATAGGTACGTTCCTGGGACACCGTAGGTACGGTCCTGCTCTTAGACCAGGGGGTCGCGGGCACTACCCCTATGTTACGCTCATGGTGGCAGGGGCTACGTTGTGCTTTCCTTCCCTTTGTTTCTTCCTTCTTTCCGAAGCATTTAACGCCCGTTTCGAGGGTCGTAGCGGGTGTTACCTCACTAATTGGCACCAAAGGTTGGGAGTGTGGTCCCGGGTCAACTTCGCCTCGGCTTCCGGTCCGGCTCGGCTCGGGAAATCATCAAAAAGTGCTATAAAAAGGCCCGTTTTGCTACGTTTTGAGTAAAAACTCCAAAATCTACAAAATAACCAAAAACGCATTAAAAACTATGAAATTAAACCACGAAACGAGTTAAAAGCTTAAGGATTTAGGCGGTATTTAGACACAAAAGGTCTAAACAGTTGTCTAGTACAACAACTTAATTTACGTTTTACAATTATGAATGTAGGCCATATTGGTTACTGGGTTAATATAAGGTACTCAACATGAATACCCAGAACGGTTAACCCAGAATAAGTTCAAGTTAACCAAGTGATGTATGGGTTAACAACCCCATTCATCTCGGTTATCATTCACAAAACGTCTTGGTTTGCATACTGAAATTTGTAAGTTCCCTAGTACAATAACTTAATTTACGTTTTAGGGTTATGAATGTAGGCCATATGGGTTACTGGGTTAATATGAAGTACTCAACATGAACACCAAGAACGGTTAACTCGGAACAAGTTCATGTTAACCAAGTGATGCCTGGGTTAACCACCCTATTCTTCTCGGTTATCATTCACAAAACTTTAGGTTTACCTTGAACGAGGTTGATGTATTCCCATGTCCACCCATAGTGTAAACCCTAAATATTTTTGCTAATACATATGATGTTTTAACTATGTTTATTACCATAAACTAGAATGTAGTCCGTCTATTTTTTTTTTGCATGCGGTCGTTCACGGTTATCAGTGTAAATCTTTAATGAATAAGTAAATGGAACTTAAAATTATATTCAACAACAATATCATAATATAATTTTCTCATAGTATTTTTATTTTAATTCTAATGACATCAGTATAGTACGATTATTCAGCAAAATTTTTTGCTTATTGTTAAAGTAAGAGCTTTTTTTATGGTTTTTTTGTAAGATTGTCGGTCCACGAGGATGGGTATTTAGACTTGACAAGGTAATCGGTTTGCGTTTGGGGTTTTTCAATCGCGGAAAGCGGTAAATTATGTAAGTGAAGCAATTAAACTAATCTAGACATGATAATAATCAAGAAAGCAATAAAGATGAAAGCAATTAAAAAGCAAGAAATAGGAAAGCAATAAAACTACAACTAGTAATGAAATTGGGAACAAGAGATTTCCTCCGAACAAACAAGAAATTGTGGATTGGATTACCAAGGATCCCCAAATTCTCATTAGGAAGTAGAATTGGTGACCCTTGACCCTCATCCCCACTAAAAGTGGATTGGGTGTGGCTATCACTAGAAATCTTGGAAAACAAATCAACAATGACACTTGAAAGGGGAGAGAGAGAGAGAGAGTGAGAGAGAGAGAGAGAAAGCTTGTAAACTTCAATGGAAACTTGCTTGAATTGAGAAAGCTTGAGGAAAGTTTGAATACAAATGCAAGAAATCAAAGAAAGCTTGAAGAACAATTGAAAACTTGAAGAAAGATTAAAGCAAGATTAAAGGAAATCAATTAAATCTAATTCTAATCCTACTCCTAAAACTATGAAAAACTAGATAAAAGATTAGCTAAAAAGATCAAAGATCCCCCTTAGGTCTGAATTACAATGGGTATTTATAGAAGGAGAAAAAATACAACCCAAAACCCTATAACTAATCCCGCAGAATCTGGGTTGGTCGCGGGCGAGTCAGTCGTCTGCCCCGTTCCATCCATCGGCTTTTCATGTCTGTCGCGGGCGCTATCCCAAGGATCGCGGGCGCGACCTTGATCTGTCTCGGGCGCGGCAGCACCACTCTCGAGCATGACCAGCGACTGTCCGCCGGTATCGTCTCCTTCCAACAAATGGTCGCGAGCGCGACGGCTGGGGTCGCGGGCGCGACCTCCGCTGCTTGGCTTGGTTGATGTATTGGCGCGCTAGGACGTTGTCACGGGTGTGATCGGACGTGACTCGGCCGTGACTTCATTCTGGTCCATTCCTCTGTTTTGCGCCAATTAAGGAGATGAAGTTCCCGGGTTGGTCTCGCCTTGGTCTCCGGCTCGGGTTGACTCGGGAAATCGCTCAAGATTCCCTAAAAAGCCTCAATTAAGCCCGATTTCCTTTTAACTCTTTATTTTCCTACAAAACACAAAATTATCATAACTAATATATAATTACGGGGTTGGAACAAGTAAAAACACCTTATAAAAGAGAAGAATTCGGCTCGGAACGAGACCGAACACTGCAAGCGTGCAAACACCGTATTGTCAAATGACCCCAACCCATCAAATATCTGCAGTCGGCCCGTCTTATCAATGATTGACAAGAACTTGAATCGTCCACTCGAAATTCAATGGGGATGGTTGAAACAAGAAGCTACCGTCATGTTCTGTGATATTATTTCAATTTATTTATGGTAAACAAATTTTTTTAAAGGCAAAATAACATATTTAAATTTCATGCAGCGTATAAATAATAAATCTTTTATCTTTTATGATGTCTTTTTGTCATCCTTTCACTAAATGAAGTTTCATTTTGTATACTCCCCTTGTTCCAAATTAATTTATGGATTTCAAGTTTTATAACATACTGATATATAACTAATAAACCCATAAGTAAAAAATGTCAATATCAGTTCACTTTAATTGGTGGAATACCCAAAAGAAAATTATTTTTTCAACAAACAAAGTAAGTTAAAGTGTCAATTAATATGAAATAGAGACATACCAACAACCGAAAACAATAAAAAAATTATATTATGAACAAAAAACAATCTTATATAATAATGATTTTCTCTTTCTTAACATACTCTCTCTCTCATCCCCATACGTGTTTCTCTTGTAGCCTTTCCAAGTAGGGTAACTCATATGCTATCAATTTGCATTTTTTCATTTTGTTTCACTCTCTCTCTCCTCCATTCTTACCCCAAAAGTATGTCATTGCTGATAGCCAGATATATGAATGGACAATAAAAAAGGTCAGTTGAAATGACAATAATTGAATGGAAATTGTGGGAAGTTGCCATAAATAGTGTCACCACTATATAACATACACAATCAGCACAAAAATAGAAATCTGAGAACTCTCAGACACAAGATACATCGGATTGGTCCTTCTAGTTTGTCTACTTTTATATTTTGTTTTTTTTTTGTTATAAAAGTACTCCCTCCGTTTTTTAATAATTGTTGCCCTGTCTTTCGTGTTATCAACTTTGACCGTAAATTTTTCGAGTTATATAATGATTCATCATACAAAATTGATGCCTTTAGATTCGTACTGAAAAATACTTTCGGAAATTATAAATTAAAATTTATTTGTAAAATTTTAAATGTAAATTTATTGTAGAAAGATAAACATTGAAAAGCGTGCAAGTAAGTTATTTAGAAACAGAGGGACTAAATATATTTCATTTCAAAAAATAAAATCGGAAAAGGAAATTCATGGGAGGTTAAACAGTAATTTCCAATAAATGTAATAAAAACATATGTGAAATTACTAACAATGTATCCAGTGAAAGGTCAATATGTTACTTGTGCCAAGAGTAATTATTAACCCATGTCAGATTTTTTCCAATAAACATAGCAAAAATCCAAGGTGACATACCAAAGGCTGATTTGAGACAATGCAAAAATAAATAAATGAAAAGGACACAAACAAAATTGGTGCAGCGTTCTCTCATCATACCTTGTAGGGGATGGGTACATGATAGGTTGACAGAACTAAAATGAACTCAAATATGGAACAAAATATTCAATGTTAACCCAGATTTGTGTACGTCACAATCATTGTGGCTTAAGGAGTGTACATCGGGTAATTCTACAAGTGATAACAATACCCATCAAACTAGGATTAGATTCATATTATATCTTCTAATTGCGGACAAAAGTAAATAAATGGGATAATAATGTGTGATCAAATGAGCCTCTTCTTGTGCACCTACTTGCCGGGGTTAGGTAACAACATCAGTGGACGATGAAATTTGTCACAGCATCCCCTAAAAGTTTCAATTAAAAATATGTTTAGGCTTATCACAGACAAATTTTGTTTGATGACAAAATTATTAGTTAATGTTAAATTACCTTAACGACAAAGCAAAGCTCTGTGTCATCTGAAACAGTCACGACCGCATATACCTTTGCCGGATCCCAAATTATTTCCATACCACCCACAAATCCAATCGCATTCACACAATAGAAGTCAATGCTTTTAATAGAACTCAATAATTCAACTACGTTTGAACCACTAACCCTTGTTTCCGTTGCTGTAGACACCGGATTTTGTACCGGGACAAGTGTACAAATCAAGCATAACAACAAAAGAGGCTAGCATGAAAGAAAATTCAGTGGGCCTTCCTCAATCAAGAGTTACCGGGCCAACCCACCACAAAAGCCTTCATTTTCTACCCTTTCCACATACGTATGCCCACCATTTCGAATCCCATTTTTTTTCCACAAGTCTCATTGGCCCTATTTCTTTTGATGAGAGTAAAATACACATCATAAGCTTTCCAACACCTTTCGAACTGCCTCAATCGGAGTCCGAATGAAAGAGTTATGGTCGTTCGAAGTTGCACTTAGCAATTTCAAAACCCGCGCGGGTTTTAATAATTCTCAGGCCCAAAACAAAGGCAGCCCAGAAACAGAACTAGCCCAAGGCGCGCCCCGGCCCAGCTGCTTCAAAACCCGTACGGGTTTTAAACCGCCTAAACGCGTCGTTTTGCCGTCCACGTCAGCGATCCGTATGCCTGGATATTATAAAACCCGCGTGGGTTTTCTGTTTGAATCCGGCGCCAAAAATCTTGATCATCCCCATGATATTATCCCATGTACATTTGACTTTGCCTTTGACTTGGATAATTCATGATTGCGTGGGATGGAGGGCATGATCCAAGGGATGTGTCTCCTCCATTCCCCTCCTAAACACCACCTTACTCACTTATAAATACCCCCCTCCATTCCATTCATTATCACCAACTACTCTCATAAACCACCTCTATTATTCTCATTTCATCAACTAATACTCTTCTCATATTATCATTCCCCTTACTCTACCAAAGTCATCACTCAAATACTATTCTACTATCATTCTCACATTCCCCTTCCAATCCTCAAGTCAAGGCAAAGTCAAGGATTTCAACCGGCGCATTCGGGCTCCTAAATCAAAAGAGGTTCGATTCTTTGTTTTCTTATTGTCATTGTTTAAATCATGTAATTTGTACTTTAATTTTGTTATTTGTACACCTTTTGTAAATCATAAACCTCATTTTATATTGCATGATGAGAATATAATTTCGTGAAATTAATTAAACTTCTCCCCGCTCTTTTTCATTTTAATGTCGATTTTAGTAGAGTCTGTTTTCTAACAGGGGAATTCGAGCGTTCTTATAATTCTCGAATTCCTAACCTTACCCCCGAACTTAGAATCGGGTTTCGTAGACCGGGGTTATTTTTATTATTTTTTTACGGTTTGTCAGTTTTCTTAAATCGGCTGGCGACTCTTAATTCTTTTGTAATCCGTTTAACTATTTTAAACATACGGATTTACACCAAAATATTTAAAAATGGTTTAATATTTTCCATACACTAACCCAAGGTCAAAACCGAGAGAAAATGGGTCAGAAGTTGATAAAAACCCACGCGGGTTTTATCAATTTTAACCTATCTTCTCTGGCCCACAAAAGCGCACGGTTCGGCCCATGGAGTATTAAAATCCGCGCGGGTTTTAGCCCTCTATGGCGGCCCGTTTGCCTTCTGTGGGGCCAAGGTCGAGTTTTTGGTCGTTATTTAATTATTTCTTAAAGTATTTCGGTATAATTTCGAGTGTAAATAAATAAAAACGGATTTATAAATAAATAAAGTTTCATTCCCGCGAAAATGAATTTCGAAAATAAAAATATCCTTACTTAACAATTAAGCAACCTTAGTCGGCTTCCGATCATTAAGTAGCGCATCCGAAACCAATTTCCCCGAATGAGAATTTTCCGGGTCCTACACATTGGCGACTCCACTGGGGACTTAAACTTAAAAAGAGGGTAAAACTTGAAAAAATCGAATTAAATTGAAATTGTAAAAGGGAGAAGTTGATTTATTTCACGATTTTATAATTCTTTTTAGGCATCCTTTGTATATCAGGCCACTAATCGCGTCTTTTGACACGTTAGCACAAAGGCGACGGTTAAGGTATACCTAGGTGATTCCCTCGAGAGCGGGTAGGCCACTACTTGTGTGATGCACCCTACATCGCCAAGCATTTAGTCTCTCCTCTCCCCGCGTTACACTCAAAGGGCTTCCTTGAAGTTCTTTGAGCAATACCTCACACCCCTTACCTAAGGGTATGGAGCAGCGTGGTGAGAACGTGCGGTAGGCCATGTAATCCAACCATAGAAATCCATGAACATAGAACCTTGGTTTAGGGTGTCCCTTCATTTTGTATGCTATGTGTGTCCCCTCCCCTTTTATTTTTTGTTTTAGAGTCGACCCTAGTTTAGAGGTTTTGTCATAGTCCATATAAAATTCATTGGGTTGAGAAAATGATTATTCATCAATTAAAATAATTAACCCAAAAAGCATCATGGTTAGCCTAAGTGGAAGGGCCAATTTATGCTTGAAGGATGATTATTTTAATTAATAAATAAAAATTGACTCGCCTTTGATGATATTATGGGGCCCTTTACGAAATTCTCTTAACAAAGGTCCAAAAATTAATTTAAAAGTCCAACAAAGTTAATGGATATCGTTTTAGACTGTATAATAGTCACTAGGCTTGAGTAAATTAATTTATCGATTTAATTAATAAATCCATCATATTTATGGTCGGCCCGTTGTTAGGCCCAACCATATTGGATTTGTCAATTAGCCCATGAATTAATTATAACTCGCTTATTGTAGGCTTTATCCAATCCTTTACAATATCCATTTTCCTTGAGTAAATAAATAAACCTTAAATTTTATGGTCGGCCCGGTAGTGGGGCCCATCCATTTTAAAGGTTAATTATCCTTGTTTGTCGATTCATTTTAACTCACCTTTGATGATTTTATTCGGCCCTTCTCAATATTCTCTTACTCATGGTCCAAAGAAAATTGATTAATAATAAACAAATTCAGTGTGTGTTGTTCTAGCCCGCATAATAGTCTCAAGGTTAGAGAAGATAAATTCATAAACTTGATCATTAAGTCTAACAAATCCATGGTCGGCCCGTTGTTAAGCCCATCCATGGTGGAATTAATAATTGAGTTTATAAGTCTGTTTTTACTCGCCTTTTGACGGCTTTATTCGGTACTTTACAACATCCACTTTCCATGAGTTAAATAAATAAATGTGTTACGTCACCAAAAAAAAAAAGATAGAAAAACGGGTCGTCGATTTTGTCAAGCATTATTCTAGTCCGCATAATAGCCAATAAAGCTCGAGTTGTCTGAGTTGTTGGGCCAAGTTACGGGTTCTCCTTAAAACGGTCGGCCTGTGGATTAGGCCCATCCGAATTGAGAAACACTGACTTATGCTTTCCAACTTATGTCGACTCGCTATATTTGACTTTATCCGGCCCTTTATAATGCTCTTGTTGTAAAAAAGTGTTGTTGAGTTGCTTCATGAGTCAGTGTATAGGTGTCTTACATGTTAGGAGGTATCATATATGGTCTAGTAAACCCAGGTCATAGATGAGTCTTTGTTTTAGAGTCTACATGTAAATGTCTTTCAGTCTTTAGAAAGTCTCATACAAGGTCATGTCATATGTGAATCTTTTCTTAAGTCAATATGTGTGTTTTGTTTTTGAAAGTCTAAACCCGGGTCATGGGTGAGTCTTTAGTCTAGGTCATAAGTGGGTCTTTTCCTAGGTTAATGTGTGTTTGTCTCTTTTAGAAAATCCAGTGTAAACCCAGGTCATGGGTGAGTCTTTGTCAGGATATGAGTGTCTTTTTCTTTAGAAAGCATCATATAAGGTCTAGGATGAGTCATTGTGTTAGTATCTACATGTAAGCGTCTTGCGTTCTTTAGAAAGTCTCATATAGGTTCGTAGGGAATGGGTGAGTCCTTTTCCAAAGTCCACATATGAATGTCTTGCATTATAAAAGTGTCCTATAGGGTCTACGTCATGCTAACCCATGTCATGGGTGAGTCGTTAAGTCTTTCTCTTGAGTTAGCATGTAAGCGTCTTGCATTCTTTAGAAAGTCTCATTTAGGTCCATAGGTCATGAATACCTATGTCGTGGGTGAGTCTGTGTCTAGAGTCATTATATAAATATCTGTCTTTCTTTAGAAGTCTAACACAACCCCATGTCATAGGTTAGTCTTTCCGGGTCAGCATATAAGCATTTGCACTTTAGGAGGTCTCATATAGAACATATAGACCCATGTCGTGGGTAAGTCTTTTCCTTGTGTCGGCATATGGCAGTCTTGCATCCTAGGAAGTCCCATATAGATCGGTTAGCTCTTTCAAACCCATGTCCTGGGTGAGTCTCTCCCGAGTCAGCATATAGGCATTTGCACTTTAGGAAGTCCCATATAGAATTTAGACATGTAGTCCGATGTCGTAGGTAAGTCTTTTCCTTAAGTTGGCATATAGCAGTCTTGCATCCTAGGAAGTCTCATCTATATCAGTTAGCACTTTCAAACCCATGTCCTGGGTGAGTCTCTCCCGCGTCAGCATATAGGCGTTTTTTTTTCATTTCAGGAAGTCCATATAGGTCATTTAGGTCATGCATGCTCCGGGATGGGTTTTTCTTTATTTGTCTAGTGTCAGGGTCAAGGCCTGAGCTAACCATAAAGGGAATATTTAGATGATGAGAAATTCTGCAGCTACCATAGATCCCGAGGGAACAACATAGAGCATTGTTAGAGTTTGGAGCACATGATCCAGTCAGGGAAACTGCCCCCACAGAAAGCAGCACAGAGGACCAGACATAACACAGATTCCCCATAAGAGGACAAGGAGGGCACATCATCAAAGGAGCTTTAGAAGTAGCTACAGTACTAGTTGTCAAGCATTTCATGCTCAGAGTCTGTTATAGTCAGTCTTCCTTCATTTCTTTGCTCTTGTTGTTGTGTGATCAAACAGAATTTCGTGCTTGAGCTTTTGACTTGAGTTGAGAAGTTCTCTCATCTATCCATCATCCGTACAAACCAAGTCTGACAAATTTCATTCTCCTTCCATCTTTGCTGTATACCTCGTTCTCATCTTTTATTTTATCGAATCCAGGGTTTAATTAAAGAAAAAAAACAAGAGAAAAATGAAAAAAGAGAGAAGCCAGTCTACATTCATCAGCAGGCTGGGCAAAAGGAGAGAAGACCAAAATCATCAGTCTCTTGAAAATGGACATCTCTATGCTCCTAGATCAGCAGCTTGAACAAAACGTACCTAAGACAGGGGGCTACCGCCTCACCACCCACATCACCATCTGTGTCATCGGTTACCTTCTCATTCGCCCCAACATGTATCCCTATTTACCAAATCATCCCTCTTTGCATGACTCATAACATGCATCGTTACAAAAAAAAAAAAAAAAAAAAAACCCTTAGCCTTGACCAACCTGGTCATTCTCCTCATGACCAATCCATATCTACCCCAAAGCCAAAGCGTGTGTTGTGACTAATATCATCAAAATGAGAACAGGAGTCAATCCCATGGAGAAGAAAGTTGAAAACGAGGAAGAAAGCGAAAAAAAAAAAGAAAGGGAGGATGAAAAAAAGAAAAAAAACAAGGAAAGACGATGATGCACACCTCAGAAAATCTCATCTCAAACCTTCATCTCATCATCCCTACACTTCAGCCTTCTATAGCCTTCACAAACCTTTCATCCATCCATAACCTGCATATGAACCCTCAAACCTTCATGACCATCTTTTCGAGCCGTTAAGCCTTCCTCGAGGCACTATCCATTAAAGTTGCGCTTTAAGAACTACGACTGGCCTGATTCACCTTGGATACGTAGGAAAACCTCTTTGAGGCCCGGCCACTACAAGGAGCATCCTTTGTCCTCAAAATGTTGGTCTTTGAGAGAAAAAAAAAGGCTAGCTTGGGATCCCAGGCTAGGCAAAAGGAGAGTGAGAGAATAAGAGAGGCTAGCCTGAAAAGCCGTCAGGGCATGTTAGGCAAAAGGAGAGGAAACCCCGGATTCTATCTATCATCGTCATCAACCCTCCATCTTCCTTCCGTCAGACTTGGACATTATTCCATAACCATGTTTCAACCTTTTCCGAAGAGATGATGTCTATCCCTTTGACCATTTCTTCAAGACACGATCAATCTTGAGTGTCTCCCTATCTCATTCATCAATAAAGTCTCATCTACCATCCTCTTCAGCCCTTTCTCAAGAGATAATGTCTATCCGATTTGACCATCTCTTCTCCCTTCAAGACACGATCATTCTTAAGTGTCTCCACATTCCATTCACCATCGTCCAACGTCTCTTTCCCCAAACATCTTCCAGCCCTTTTCAGCCTTCCCATCCCATCTCACCCTTTGGGGACTTTTCAGCTCAGTCATTAGTGCAAGTATGAGGCTCTGTTCTTAATGCCCACTCTTAGCACACCTAAGTGTGGCTTACTTCTCAGCAAGAGCAAAATCCGTCCACATCAAATCAGCGGCTAATTCTAAACCACATGATCATGAACAGAATCAGAAACAAGCTACTCTAAACTGGGGGCTCGCGCTACCTTTGTGACATCGTTCAAGACATAGCTTCAAAGAGGGACACTTATTCCCCATCCTACAAGGTCCTGCATCCTCATTCTCATAGACGTCTGACAGACCTAAAACATATAGGTGTCTGTGTACCGCAAGTGTATGGGTCTGTGTAGTAATAAAAATATCGTTCTCTCTCAGGGACTTGTGTTCAACTACGCACTAAACTAGTTCACTACAAAGGATGCTAGGTCGATCAAAAGGTTGTTGTAATGGTTCAGATAATTAACTAAGGAAGCAGGAAATTAAAGGATTTAACCAAGTAATTAAAGGTGTTCAGGGGAGTCCACTCTAGTAACTTAATCAATTAAGCGGTGATTCTAGTTCTAGGTAATTTTAGTAGTGTCGGGGTCTATAATCTTTCTAAGCCTTATCACTTCGATCTTTCGATCCGAGGTCAGTTACAGTGATTAAACTATCATTATTTCTAACTATTTAATCTAATCTAAGATAAAGAACTGATTATAACACGACCCTAGGCAAGAATCATTATGTCTAACTATTTTCTAAACCTATATTCAATCTACGCAATCCAATTCAAGACTCAAACTGTCGTTCTGTTGTCGAGAATCTAAAACCAAGTACAGGGTCAAATTGTCGTTCTGTTGCCAAATTACCATGACATACAATACACGCAGATTAAACGACTGTATGAAAACCTAAAATTGAAATTACACACTATAAATTAATTAAAGAACATCGACTTTATCCCCTAAACAAGGAATCTAAGCACTCATAATAATAAAAACAAGGAAAACAATAATAAAATCTGAATAACGAAACATAACGTAAATAGAAATTAAACCGAACGTTCGAGTCGTCGAATTCGATCTCTTCGTGTCACTCGATTCGATCTCCTTCTCCTCCTCTTTCGTTCCTAATCTACTAGAACGGCTCCCCGAAGGGAGGAATTACAGAGAAAACCCTAAGGCTAAACGGCGGAAATAAAACTCTCAATAGTTAATAATTGTCCAATTGAACGACGAAATAGTCCTTTTATAATGCGCGTTTAGGGCACAAAACGCGGCTTGCGTTTTGCCCAAAAAGTGAAGTTCTCCGTGAGAGGGCGCTGGCTGTGCCCCAAAAACGCGGCTTGCGTTTTGATTCTTTTCGATTGCCAAACTCTCTGGACGAGGCGTGGGTTGCGTTTCTAAAACGCTGCCTGCGCCTTGTTCTTCCGACCTAATTGGGTTTGGGTCGTGTGATTTTGGGTCGTTCTCCATCCTTCCTTTCTTTCTCTTCAACACCTTTTTTTTATTTTCCATGATTTTTGCTATTTCTTCTCCAATTCTTCATGCTTCTTGATATAATTCCACCAATTCCTGTAAAACATACCAAACTCGCGAACAAGTGTATAAATCACGGAATTTGACATAAAAATACTAGATATCGGATATAAAAAGCATGAAACTGATATGTTTTGAGCCCTAAAAACTCTATATAAAAACAACTTATCAACTTCCTAATAGTGGTCTCATCAAAAAAAAAAGAGAGAAAAAAAAAGAAAGAAAAAATAAAACAAGAAAAAAAGAAAAAAAAGAGGGGCTAACTTGAAAGCCCTTTGGGCAAGTTAGGCAAAAGGAGAGATTGAGACTCACTACCAAGGACGATGCCTCCTCCTATTTTATGGTCCCCATGCATCATCTCGTTAATCCACATCGAAACTGGGGGCTTGCAAATCTCCAAGGTGCTCTCCAAAGCAGGACAGTGTCATCAAGAGTCTACGCCGAACCGTGGGCTTGTCATACATAAGCATACATTTGCAAGCAATCAAGGTCATCTACATGGTCATTCAAGAAACGCGTCCTTCAGGCCTGTTGCCTCCATTATTGTTCCCTATTCCATGGACGAAACATTACTCATCCTGAATTTTCCTGAAATTCCCCACGAGCGGCCTTAATCCTTAGAAAGCATTGTCTTAGGGAGTCATGGTTTTAGGAAAGCATTATCTTAGAGAATCTTTGTCTAAAGTCGGAGGGTTTCCTGCATATAGAATTGCATGTGTAGAATAACATAAAGCATCATACGTATAATAGGTTTGCATTGCATTCATATGTCAGAGTCAAAAAGAGTCGGTCTGTCATGCATTGAGTCAGTCTGTTGTGCACTGAGTCAGTCTGTCATGCATTGAGTCAATTTGTCATGCATCAAGTCAGTCTGTCATCAAGTCAGTCTATCATGCATTGAGTCAGTCTGTTGTGCATTAAGTCGGTCTGGCATGTATCGAGCCAGTTTGTCATACATTGAGTTAGTATGTCATACGTCAAGTCAGCCCGTTGTGTATCGAGTCAGTTTATCGTGCATCGAGCCAGTTTGTCGTACATAAAGTCGATAGTCGTGCATAAATGCATGAGTGCAAGAATGCTTGTGTCAAAAACAAAACAAAGTTGCATTGTTTGTGCAAGAGTTTAGTAGACTAGTTGCATGCATACCCGCATATATGAAAATAAAAAAATAAAAAAAGAGAAAGAAGAAGAAGCAAGGAAGTGCTACATCGTTGCTCCATAATGCAACACTGGGGGCTACTTAAGCCCATATGCTATCTCAATCAGACCGATCGACATGGTTTCCAGTCACTGAGAGCAAGATTAGAGCAATCTCTAATCCAACTCTTGCTGGACAAGTTAGCATCCAGTCAAGTGCATGCATACTCATCGAGAAAAGAAGGACAATCAAAGGCTCAGACTTGACTACTAATCATCAAGAGCAAGATTAGAGAAGTCTCTAATCACACTCTAGATGACTTCTATCCATCATCCGAAGCTCATCCTCATGACGATCTCTAGTCTGTCAGGGACGCCACTAACACAATCATCCGCATCGGGCAAATCAGATTCGCCTCGGGAAAATCCGTTGGGCATCACCATCAACGTCGGGAAAATCCGATCTACATCGGGAAAATTCGATTCGCCTAGGGAAAATCCATTAGGCATCATCAACATCGATTCGCCTCGGGAAGATCTGTTGGCCATCATCAACTATATTAGGAAAATTCGATCTACCTCGGGAAAATCCAATGGGCATCATCGAAACCGGGAAAGACTGGGACATCGACAGAAACAAAGGAGAAAGGGATATCAGCCGCGATCAATATGCCAGATGAGGGAGCTATCACTAACACCAGGTCACCGCTAAAAGGCGCCATCATCATCCATCTTCCGGTCGCCACATAAAAGAGCACTGACATCATCAATCCACACAACCCAAAACTGATGGCCCAAAGACTGCGGCCCAAGGGTTTCCAAAGCTCAGGTAAAAATCTGAACCTCCTCACATGTCGATAAAACTAATACTTGATTTTCTTGTGATTTCCAGGTCGCCGTTAAAAGGGACCTTGCACCATTCAGTTGCCGCATAAAAGAGCACCATTCAGGTCACCGCTAAAAAGGGACCACACATCATCCGGTTGCCACATAAAAGAGCGCCATCATCAACAACAGTCGTCGAACGGATGCCGCTTAAAGGTCTCCGACAATGTTGGCAGCAACAGTCGTCCAACGGATGCCACTTAAAGGCCTCTGATGATGTTAGCAAACAGAAGTCGTCCAACGGTTGCCACGTAAAGGTTACCGACGGCATCATCATCAGCATCAGTCGTCCAACGGTTGCCACCTAAAGTCCTCTAACGACTTCATCAGCATCAGTCGTCCAACGGTTCCCACCTAAAGGCCTCCAACGACTTCATCAGCATCAGTCGTCCAACGGTTGCCACTTAAAGGCCTCCAACAACATCGTCAGCATCAGTCGTCCAACGGTTGCCACCTAAAGGCCTTCAACTACATCGTCAGCATCAGTCGTCCAACGGTTGCCGCCTAAAGGCCTCCAACGACTTCATCAGCATCAGTCGTCCAACAGTTGCCACCTAAAGGCCTCCAACGACTTCATCAACATCAGTCATCCAACGGTTACCACCTAAAGGTCTCCAACAACATCAACAACATCATCCGGTCGCCCTGTAAAGGAGCACGACGACATCAGCAACATCATCTGGTCGCCCTTTAAAGGAGTACCTACAACATCCATCTTCAAGTCAGACGTCAAGCAGTCAACAGCTCAGGCTACTTTGACCTTCGTCCTATTCGGGCTCGATCAAAGTGGGGGCTCTCTGTAGACACCAAATTTTGTACCGGGACAAGTGTACAAATCAAGCATAACAAGAAAAGAGGCTAGCATGAACGAAAATCCAATGGGCCTTCCTCAATCAAGAGTTACCGGGCCAACCCACCACAAAAGCCTTCATTTTCCACCCTTTCCACATACGTATGCCCACCATTTCGAATCCCATTTTTTTCCTCCATTCCCCTCCTAAACACCACCTCACTCACCTATAAATACCCCCTCCATTCCATTCATTATCACCAACTACTCTCATAAACCACCTCTATTATTCTCATTTCATCAACTAATACTCTTCTCATATTATCATTCCCCTTACTCTACCAAAGTCATCACTCATATACTATCCTACTATCATTCTCACATTCCCCTTCCAATCCTCAAGTCAAGGCAAAGTCAAGGATTTCAACCGGCGCATTCGGGCTCCTAAATTAAAAGAGGTTCGATTCTTTGTTTTCTTATTGTCATTGTTTAAATCATGTAATTCGTACTTTAATTTCGTTACATGTACATCTTTTGTAAATCAAAAACCTCATTTTATATTGCATGATGAGAATATAATTTCGTGAAATTAATTAAACTTCTCCCCGCTCTTTTTCATTTTAATGTCGATTTTAGTAGAGTCTGTTTTCTAACAGGGGAATTCGAGAGTTCTTATAATTCTCGAATTCGTAACCTTACCCCCGAACTTAGAATCGGGTTTCGTAGACCGGAGTTATTTTTATTTTATTTTTACGTTTTGTCGGTTTCCTTAAATCGGCTGGCAACTCTTAATTCTTTTATAACCCGTTTAATTAATTTAAACATACGGATTTACATCAAAATATTTAAAAATGGTTTAATATTTTCCATACACTAATCCAAGGTTAAAACCGAGAGAAAATGGGCCAGAAGTTGATAAAAACCCCCGCGAGTTTTATCAATTTTAACCTATCTTCTCTGGCCCACAAAAGCGCATGGTTCGGCCCATGGAGTATTAAAACCCGCGCGGGTTTTAGCCCTCTATGGCGGCCCGTTTGCCTTATGTTGGGCCTGGGTCGAGTGTTTGGTCGATATTGAATTATTTCTAAAATATTTCGGTGTAATTTCGAGTGTTTAAATAAATAAAAACGGATTTATAAATAAATAAAGTTTCATTCCCCCGAAAATGAATTTCGAAAATAAAAATATCCTTATTTAACGATTAAGCAACCTTAGTCGGCTCCCGATCATTAAGTAGCTCATCCGAAAACAATTTCCCCGAACGGGAATTTTCCGGGTTCTACAGTTGCTATGACGACAGACGCTTCACTTAGCTGCATAATAGTGTGCAAGTTAGGCCTGAAAGATGCACGGGTCACACCTCTACAATTCCATATAAAATTGGAACCTGGGCACAATAAATCCGCCGTTTTTCTTTCGGTAAATCGGCAGATGAAGGAACCATTTTGCCTCTGACATTGTACACCACACCATCGAGTTGCTCACTGGGGATGAGGAAAATGAGTAACTCACCCATAGTGCGACCAGGTGGGAGGTAGAACAAGTATGTGTTGTCTATCCATCCGCTGTAGTTAACTTCCTCGTAGGCAGAAGTTAGTGACATCCTCAATTGAGGAATGTATATGACCGTTGGGACTGTAGGACCCGGAAAAAACCTCCATTTAGGAAATTGTTTCGGATGCGCTACTTTAATGATCAGGAGCCGACTAAGGTTGCTTAATCCTTAAATAAGGATATTTTTAATTTTCGAAATTCATTTTCGGGGTGATGAAACTTTATTTATTTACAAACCCATTTTTTAGAATTTAAATTATTCGAATTTGCATAAAATATTTTAATAATAATTTAATCCCGACCCACTTAATAAACCAGGCCCAAGAAACAAGCGGGCCACCAAAATTCGTTAAAACTCGCCTATGTTTTAACGATTTCTGGGCTAGACCTCTCGCCTCCAGGCCCAGAGGGAAAGTGGGTTGAAATTGATAAAACCCCCCTAGTTTTTATTAATTTCTGGCCCATTTCTCCTCGGGCCTAGCCTAGAATGAGTGTCGGGCATGGATTAAACTATTATTTTAAATTATTTTTATGCAAGAAATCGAATACTTTAAATAATTAAACGAATTTGTAAAATGTTAAGGAGTCGCAAGCCGATTTAAGGAAATCGACAAACCATAAAATAAAAAATGAAAGACTCCGGTCTACGAACCCGATTTCTAGATTCGGGGGTAAAGTTACGGGTTTGAGCGTTATAAGAACTCTCAAATCCACCTGTTATAAAACAGACTCTACTAGAATCGACATTGAAAAGAAAGAGAGCGGGGAGAAGTTTGGTTAATTTCGTGGAATTATTATTCAAAACATGCAAGACAAAACATGATGTTTACTTTTTACAAAATATGTACAAGTAAAGGAATTGAAGAATGAATTACATGATTAATCACAACAATATGAACAACGAAATCGAACCTTGCTTAAAGGTGGCGGATGCGATGAATTTGATCCCTTGAGTTGCCCTTGACTTGAAGCTTGGATGAGATACCGTGAGTGATTTGGAAAAGTGGAAAATAATCCCTTGAGTGTGATTAGGAGGGGGTTAGAAATGAATATGGATGATGAAGTTTTGAGAGGATCGGAGTATAGTATGGGAATAGATGATGATAGTTGATGATGGGAATGATTATGGAAGTATGAAATTTTGAAAGAGGATTTAAGTAGAGTATGAGTGTAGTGGAGGATAGTTGATAAGAGTAGTTGATAGTAGTTGAAATGAGGGTAGAGTAATGGTAGTAGATGATGAGAATGGTTGACGAAATGAGGATAGAGTAAGTGTATTAGATTATAGTAATTGATGGGAGTGAAGGTGAAATGGATGGGGTATTTATAGGTGAGGGAGTGAGAGATTTAGAGGGAAAATGGAGGGATCATATCCCACAAATCATGTCATCCAAAGACAAAAACCTAGGCGGGTTTTGGGAGGTCAAGCGCAAGGTCAAACACGTGGGCAAAAATAAGGGGATTACGTGCATGCATGTAGATTTTGGCGCCAGATTACTCAAAACCTAGGCAGGTTTTGATTTGATTATCACGCGAATCGCTGACATGGCACCAAACGACGACGTCCGCTATTCCGCTCAAAACCTAGGCGGGTTTTGAGCTCTCTGGACCGGGGCACGCTTTGCTGGGCCAGATTTCTGGGCCTGGAAAATGTTAAAACCCGCTTGGGTTTTAAAACTGGCTAAGTGCAACTTCGAACGGCCATAACTCTTTCATCCGGACTCTGATTGAGGCAATTCAAAAGGCGTTAGAAAGGTTATGATGTATACTTTACTCCGCTTGGGTTGGCCCGATAGCTTTTGATTGAGTTAGTCCCTTTGGATTTTCTTTCATGCTAGTCTCTTTTCTTGTTATGCTTCATTTGTACACTTGTCCCGGTACAAAATCCGGTGTCTACAGGGACCGGATCAATATCAAACGCTTCAACCATGTCATCTTCCTCAAAAACATGTTCAAGCCGGAAGCACCGTCGGCCATCATGAAAAAAGGCCTCTCTTCTGGACATTGACCAATTCTCATCGAACTCAATGACAAGTGGTATTTGACTAGGAACAATTCTACCAGAAGGCAACTGACATTTGAGATTGATAAACCGTTCCCGATTTTATTCACTGAAATCAGACCAAAAGCGACATGGAAAATCCATAACTACTTTCAACGTTAAATTGTCAAGTGGGTGAAATGTAGAACCTACAACCCACCCAACTGAGATGTAAGTATGATTTTGCGGTACCTCCATAATGTATTAAGAAAGACTGGTGATTGGATGGGTATTGTGTCAACAGGTTATACATATACAAGGAACCATGTGCAGTCCAGTTGGAATCCTAAGTCAGCAAAGTGAACACCATTACATGACGTCCACGTGTTAGTTTCATCCAGTGGAACCTACAAATCCAACATAAATCATGGGTCAAAAACCATGTTCACGTGGGGTTTATTTTTATGTGTAAATTATGCATTGAATGTGTGACTTTTTCTATGAAATCCACATATTGCATATAAATATAAAATACAAGATAAGATATTACAAAATGTTTATCAGACAACAATGTGTAAACAAACCACTATTTGAAATTGTCATAATACATATGAAATAATATTTGATTTTTGTATAGTGTCAATTTAATTTCCTTAATTTTAAGTTAATCAGTTTTGGCTAAATATTATTTTTACAAAATTGTAAACCCTAAAACCTAAAACCTTAAATAAAATTTTATAGCAAATTGAAATAAAATCTTTTACAAAATCAATTTTCAAAATATTTCATTTATTGGAATACATAAGGAACCAAAAAAATAAAAAAATAAGAAACAAAACAAAGCCAAAAAGTTGGGAATTTTGGTGAGATAAAATGTTGGAAGAGCCAGTTTGGAATACTGACAATATATGAAAAAGAAGGGAAACAAAACATAAGAAAGGGATCAAAAAGGAAAAAGATAACAAAATTAAGTAATTAATGTTGTGTCAGTTCTTGGGGCCTGCAACCTGAGGAGATGGACTCTATTCCTAGCGCGTGTTGCCAAGCTCGTGATTGCATATACTCCAATTATATCATACGCTTTGTTTTTTATCCCAAATTTTTTGATTTATTGACTTTTTACTCTCTCCTGCGTTGTCACCGTACCCAAGTATGCATATTTTTTTATTTTTTATTTTATTTCCATTCTCTCTCCTCCATTGTTGGAACACCATTGCTGTCACCACAATCTACTTTGTGAATTTTAATTTATATTTCTATAAATAATTAAACTTTATCTATTTGACCCATTTCTCAACAACTTTACAATTATTAACACTAAAACCCTCCACTACATTATGTTCACGTGGGTTGTATTATGTGTAAAATATGGTTTTTTAGGGTTACTTTCTGCATGAAATTAATACCAAGTTTACGTGACATGACATTATCAAATAGATTTGGATTAAATTAATTAAACTTTTAATCAAACACTTCTTAATTGCTTGGGAATATGTAATAATGTCTTCACTTTTCACTGTGGGTAAGGTTATTTATCCAAGCGTTGGAATATTGAAGGATATTCAATTATGAACAACACAACTTCACTTTAAATTGTTAAATGCCACATGTAAATGGGGTAATTAAACTGTACGGCGATACTTGTTTTCGAGAATGTTCTGTTGCCGCTATATAACCACCCTTCCCCTCCAAATCCTGCCAAGACATTAACCACTCTAACCAATTTAATTCCTTACCCCAAAACCCCTTTCCTTCCTTCACCCTACACACAAACCTACTCCCTGCAACCAAAAGAAAAGAACAACCTTCCTTATGGTTGGAGGATGTATGCCCAGCGCTCAACGAAGCATGGGCGAAGGAAGAGGCGAAAGAAATGAACGATTCCCTCTTCATGGTAGACATGTTCTACTCAGATGTCATTTATGAATCCCAAAAATTCGAACTGATTAATGAAATTGTTTTCGGACAATTGACGGACGCCCTCGTGACGAGGGACTGGGATGTACTGTCTGGGTTTTTCATGGGGGTCAAATTTCAACTTCTGAAGTGCCAACTCGAAGCCCTCCCAGATTATGAACCACCCACCTCGCCATGGACACTACCGGACGACTGTGATTTAATTCGTCCCATGTTCGATCGGTACACATTTGAATGCATTGCAAATCATGTTGGAAAACCTTGGATAGTTCTAATGATGTTCTTGATTTATTGCCTCGGCGGGGATGCTCAGTCATGCAGCCGCCAAAGAGATGGCCACATCTGTTGCAGACTACAAGTTCAACACCGCCCAATGGTGGGTGCACAACAGAAAGTGGTTACTCAAAGCGGCAACCACTGTCGCTCTTTAAGGGCAATGGTTAGGGTTTATAATTAGGGGGTGTTTTGGTGGTTCGTACATGGGGGCACCGGTAAGTTTTGATGTCATTGTCAGTGGTTAATATTTTATCAAAATCTATGTTTAGGGTTTATTCAATTGACCCTTGTTGTAGTATGTATGTTGCATATTTTGGGGGAACATATAATTTTCAATGCAATGAAGTAATGTTGTACTGAAGGGATTATGTAAGTATTTTCATGTGTGTAATGAAATGATTCGTGTAATCTTCTTTTGGTGCATTTTAAATTAACTTTGACATGCATAAGTACACTACGAAAATAACACAATGCTTTGTCCATGTCAAGAAAACAACATATATATTAACTGGGTTAAAAAGATCTGTGCTTGGTTTACAATCCATGCTTCCGGTGTCGCGTATTTGATATACTTTGTTGTCCACTTTTCATAATTCAAACCCTAAATATTGCCAAAATAAATTAGTAGTACATGACAACATATGTTTCCCCCTTCCCTATTAAAGTCAATAACAACAGTGACTGTATTGCAACGTTTTGTCAGCATAAGAAGTAATAATTGCAAACGTCTTACACTCAACCTGACTAATGTGAACAATTACACACCATTATAAGTCTATTAGAATGATGCCGTTAACCCACAAAGCATGGGCGGTTAACCAAAATGAGTATGGGTTAATGTAAAGTATATGTGGAATAACAATCAATGTATGAAGACTTATGTTGTTGTACTTAATTAATTACAAAATAAATATGTAAATAATATGTTGGGAATATGGTTGGATAAAGGAAACCCCAAGTAAATGTATGGTATACCCAGAGAAGTTAGCCGGTTATCCCAGAAGTTACCAGGTTAACCTGCATAATTTAGTGGGTATACCGCCCAAGGAGTCGATGTTTACTAGTTAGGGTATCCGGTTATTATCCACAAAGCAAAACTTAATTACCAACCAAGGAAACCCTAAGTACAAGGATGGTTAAGCCAGACCATTAAGTAGGTTAACCCGGAAGTGACCACGTTAACCTGCAGTTTTGATTGGGTCTACATGATATGGAGTCTTTGTTTACTAGTAAGGGGATCCGGTTAATAACCATAAAGCAAAAATTTTGGTGTACAACAGTTCTTAATTACCAACCAAGGAAAGCCTAAGTACATGGATGGTTAAACCAGACTATTAAGTAGGTTAACCTCGAAGTGATCAGGTTAACCTCAACTTTAACTGGATAAACTGCCCATGGGGTGGATGCTCAGGAGTTAGGGTTTAGGGTTTATGACATATAATGTTAACCCTGATCCTTTACTATGTTAACCCGTACGTCATCAGGTAAACTTGAACTTTGACTGGATTAACTGCCAATTGTGTTGACGTTTAGGGTTTATAACGGGGAAGGTTAATCATGATAATTCAGGCATTTACCCCCGAAGTGACCAGATTAACCTAAACATTTACTGGATTAACCGCCCATTGTTTAGACGTTCAAAAGATAGGGTTTAGGTTTTATAACAGGGAAGGTTAACACAGACAATTTAGGTGGTTAACCCTAAATAGGGACCAGGTTAATCTAATCATTTTGTTGGTGAACCGGCCATAGTGTGGATGTTTAGGATTTACGGTTTATGGATGTTTAGGTGTTATGGTTTTGGGTTTACGGTTTATTAGCCTAAATCATTACCTAAGTTCTACCTTGGTACTTAATTACTAACCAAGGATAGATCTCAATGAATACAATCAGATTTATGGCTACACAAACCGTTGAGGGTAGTTCTAGATCTCGTCCAAAACCTACTATCGTAGGGGCTTTGTTGAAACCATTGAATTCGGAATATGGTAAAGTAGCTCCCGGATGGGGAACTACTCCTTTGATGGGAGTTGCAATGGCTTTATTTGCAATATTCTTATGTATTATTTTGGAAATTTATAATTCTTCTGTTTCTTGGATGGAATTTCAATGAATTAAATCCACAAGAAAATGAAATCCAAAAGAACCAGGAACAGAAAGTTCTAGCTTTTCAATACAATACAAAATGACAAAATGAATCCCGAATTCTATTTCTAACCCTCCCCTTTTTTTGGTAGTTCAATCGCGGAATTATTTTTCTTTTTGTATTTCCGGAATATGAGTGTGTGACTTGTTATAATTGATCCTATTGATTATACAGAAAATGAGTCTGTCATCTTATCCTCATAGAGATGGTTCTATCTCGTCGGATATTCATCCTGGTATCTGGAACACAGAATATATAAAATATAGCAAGAAATTTTTGAACTATGATTCATATTTAATATTCAGACCTCTCGATCGGATTCAAAAAAAATTTCTTTTCAAAGAAAGAATTTAGAAGTTATTACTAATTTATGGAACCCTAAATCCAAACCATACAAAAAATTACTCGGAGGTACCCCCTAATATTTGGGGAAACTATTTTTCGGTACCCCAACTTTTCAAAACTCATTTTGAGGTACCCTTACTTTTTGGGTTAGTAATTATTTGGTGCTTTTCCGGCCATCAATTTTATTAAGTGACCGAAATACCCTTATTCTTCTTCTTTAAGGGTATTTCTTAAAAAATGGAAGAACAAGGGTATTTCGGTCACTTAACCAAATTGATGACCGAAAAAGCACCTAATAATTTCTAACCCAAAAAGTAAGGGTACCCCAAAATGAGTTTTGAAAAGTCGGGGTACCTGAAAAACATTTCACCAAAAGTTAGGGTACTTCCGAGTAATTTTTTGCAAACCATGTTAAAATATTACTGGCCTGATTATGTGGGCTAACATTGAAAGCACACTCAATCGAATGACTTTCATTTAATTGTTCTAATAATTTGTATACTAGTTACATCAGCCCAAAAATGGGCCAGTATGCATGAGCCCAACAAGGCATTTCTGCATGTGTAGTAGTTACATTTGAAGACAGTTGATCCATGAACAACAATATACATAGCATTGTTGCAACCATTTAAAATCTGGTGTACTTCTAAATTTATCGTTGCATAATATATTATATACAATAAATATTACATTACACAACATCTTCCATACAATATCAAGTGCGTACATATTACATACATGACTCCAATGTCTTATGTCACCACTCCATTATACATAAAGATCTGTTAACATAAAGTCGTTTAATCTACATCCACCGGGGAAGTGAAATATGTATGACTGCAAGTTTCACCCTTATTGTTCTGCACTTGAAGTCCCGTGTGGGAAATGAAGTATCTTCCCCTTCAATATTGACAATAAGCGTTTGTCACGGTATAGGTCGACATAATCTTGACAGAATTCAACCGTCTCTCCATGAATTGTCAATAGATCCATGCACCCTATGATGAAAACCCCACAATCATGGCCAATGTACATCACATTGGAGACATATATTACCCATATTAGTCTGTTATGTACTTATTTCTAGTAACCAACACTATACACATCAACATACTTACTTATCTTGCTCCTGACATGGTCCATTTATCACTTCCCACTGATCCGCGTTTTCCTTGACTCTAACATCCTTGGTAGCCCGTGCCATCATTATTTTCCGGTTGGAAACTCAACACTGGTTAAAAATGGTTTCATAAACAACAAACTCTTTAATCTGTCAATAATATCATAGACTATATACCGTCAACTCGTAAATTTTCATTGTCTCGTCGTCCTTGTGTGGGGGTAATGAGTCAAAAATATGAACTTGTCATCGACAAGGTCCGCCACTAACATGAAGTAATGGCACCTGCGATCATCGAACATCATTTGGACAACCTGCAACCATAACCATATGATCGGTTTACCTTTATAATTCAACAGTTGTGCATTGCTGACCGACACTCACAAATCTCAGGGTGTTCAAAATCCCCCTCTGCTTCTCCTTTTCCAAAGTGCTACTTATGCATGCCTCGACACCAGTATCAACCCCCACCTTGTTTCGTACCTCAAATAACCAACCCCTTTAATCAGTTGGAAATAACGTACATAATTATCATGTTAAACCGTTAAGGCAATGGCAACCACTTACAACTTTTGTTAAAATCGGGAAGAATACCCGCCAACACATGTCAGGGTACTCGATCGCCCGATTCAACAATAGCGTTGTATAATGCTGGAGGACGGTGTTCGATATGTTGTACTAACCCGGTTTCGCTGTAGCTCCACGACGAGTCACTTTCAACAACAACCCCCTCATCCACTCCGCTTCCATCGGCTATCCCTGACACTCATGAATAACATTGGGCCTACATTCAATGTAAAACCCTTAACCATCATTCCCATTTCCCACTATAACATATTGTCATTCTTAATCACCTTACCATTCTGCATTGTTTGGCTTTAACACCTTGTACCTACCCCTCACCATTTCTAAAAGTGACTCGTCATCCTTGGAAAGAGGGGCCTTGAGGTAACTCATCACATCCTGCACAATGTATGTAACAAAATACATTAACTTAATGACTGAAACGTTGACAAATGTACAGTAAATTTAGTCATGGCACAACCTCAGTTAACAAATTAACACTTCTGAATACAACCAATGTCTGGTTGTTGAGGGTTGTCTCGTGGAGGACACGTGGTGTTTTTTACCTCCAATCTAAGTTTAGTTGAATTATGACTGGTTTCAACAATGACATCACCATTTGGCAGTACCGCAATTTGCCTCGTTTGTTTCACGGGAACCCAAGGAGATCTGTCCAACTTTCCTCTTCCTCGGCCTCCCTTTCACATTCTTAGCAATGCATGACCCAATACTGCCATCAACTGGTTCTGCGATGTCTTGGGGGCCACTGCCACTTGCCATCAATCCTATCACAAGTTGTGCATCCACATGCTCAATGTCACATTCAGGGGAGAGACACATTGCAACTTCTGTTACAGTCTCACTCAGACCTCTCAAAATGTCATCTGCAGTTGCTGAAGATTGGCATCCATGTTTGACAGATTCATCCAGCGAAGGTGTCTAATCCCTGCTAGACCTAATCCTTCTATCCAACTCCAAAAACTTTGCCTTCCAATATTGTTTCCTACCTTCAAACAACGAGTTCTTCTCTTCAAGTTCAACAATCCGCCTCTGAAGGTTTTCAATACGTTTCTCTACAGGTTCCCTCCCTATGTTAAGTTCAAGTAAACCCATCATAAAATAATAGTCAATACGAAGGATTAATACTGAACATATTTTTGGCTTCCTAACTTCAGGTTATTGAGCAACAAAACTCAAATTGACTCTACTTGAACTGTTGAACACCCATCAAGAACATGTTAGCAATTAATCCATTCTCACGTAACCATTACCTCCACATCATTAACGTATTTCTTGTATGCTCCTGTACTTGTCATTGCATCAACAACTTCAATGCTCCTCGCATCAAGAGTCACAACAAGTAATTTCCTCACCTGCATTCGGCACATAGACATGTTAACTTTATTCAAATTCCCCTTACTAATGGTTCAACTAATTTAACAGCACATCTACCTCAGATTCATCAAGCCCTCTTATTATGCCATTAAATTCTCTCTTAGTTGGGATCTCCACCGTTTCCCAACTTGACAACCTAGGAAATCTATGCAAATCAAAACTCTCCAACATTCTTGTGTGCTCAAAGAACCAAACCTAACAATATATATCAATGTCAGTTCTTTTACACATTTAAAGGCATGTACATCCCACACAAAAATTATAAACAAATAAATAAACTAAACAAAAAAAATTTGCAATTTACCTGTATAAGGTGAGCAAACCCACTCATCGGCATCTTCATTTGCCCTCCATTTAACTTCTCCATTACTTCATTTATTGAGGTCACCAGGAAGTCCCATACAGCATGACACCAGTTATACTGACCTAGAGTGGAAACACTCTCAGCATACTTGACCGCGGTCCAACAAGCACCCCCCGGTGATTTCGGAAATAGAAGCGCACTCATTATAAACCAGCAGTACACCTGCATCCACACATCCAATTGCCCCTGCTCTTTATTGTCCTTCATTAGCTGCATCATTGCAACTAAGTAGTTCCTGTATAACCTTTTCCTCCCTTCTTCGCCCCCGACCCTTCCCCTACCAACACCATCAACAATATGCCTAACCATTTCCGCCAATTTAGTTGACTTTTCCCCATTCTCAAAGTCAACCTTCATTCCTGTGCATGGCAGACCCGTTAGAAGACACACGTCATACACCGTAAATGGAACAAACATTTTACCTAATCTAAATCCTTTCCATCTCGGCACCCATGGCCCAACCAACGCCCCAGTAAGCTTCCTATTCATTTCAATCTTTTTGTACTTAAGACATGCACCGAAACATGTCCTTTCGACTTCCGTACGTTGGTATGCCTCCAACTCAGCATTCACTTGACATACTTTTTGCAGGTAACACCTTCCTTTAACACACTACTCTGCAGTTGATCCCACCATGTTATCAACCCCACGATTGCAAGCCCTTTCTCTCCTAACACTATACTCCTCCTTTTCTACATAATCAACACCATTTAACCTAAGATTGTCTACATCCACCGAATTCTCTTACACAAGAGAAGTTGAAACGTCACTCTCAACTACCTCCCGACCATCAAATTCCTAATCATTACCGCTGCTATCACCCAAATTATATACATTAGTAATGTCTTGCCCTTTGTGCATTCCCCTCACTTGGGGTATAAACTGATGACATACTTTCACTGGTTGCAACCTGCATTTACAGTTATCACATTTAATTCACTTTGCTACAAAAACTTGCATCGTTAAATTCCTTCCTATTGTCGTTCTTCATTGTTAACCCACGAAATTATTGTCGTTAACCAACTAAATTGTGAGTTAACAACAACATCTTCGGAATTCACTTTAAACGAATTGCAAAGAAATTCCATTTGTCAACTTCCAATCAATGACGGATACATTGAATCCCTAAACACTAAACCCTAAACCCTAAACCCTAAACACCATCAAATAGGGGTTACATAGGATAACTTCACATGAGTTTCAAAAGTTTAACGTCTACAACATCATTTTTGAAAATCAAACAAACCCTAAACCCAAAAAAAAACCCCACCTTCAGCAAACACTAAACCCTAATCATCACGAAATCATCCAAATTAAACCATCAAAATAATGCAATACCAACCTTTCCACGTTTGGGTGCCATTTTCCAGAATTTTTCTTCTATGCAACGTTTGACGACCTACTGATCAACAATGGAACCTCAATTCGAACAGCACCACCACCTTTAAATGTTCTCGTCGTTCCTTCTGCAGACTCGACGCTACCGGCAAACGACACTTTTCGTTTCCCTCAAATTCAAATAACTAAAACTTTTGAACTCAAATCAAAACACGCCGTTTTGAGCCACTTTCGAACAAAAAAAAAGCCACATCATATTACATCAGACATGTCAATCATTAAATTGTTGGTCAAACAAGGTTGATTGATGGCAACACCATGTTGTAAAAAAACATTTCATTTTGAGCTCAACCTTAAGCCCAGAGCAATTTACCCTTTATTTATGGTTCCGCTTGCTGTTCTAAGAGCAGTAGCAGCGCTTCTCGTCAATAGTGGAATTCTGACAGAATTCCTTGGTTTCTTCTGCACCCAAGAACAGTTTTAGGATGGAATTTTGTGAAGGAACTCTGTACAGTTCCATCACAAAGATTCTTTTATTATTTTTTTATTCAATTTTAAGCTTTTAAAAAAAAAGGAAAAGATTACAATATTGTTGCTGCTGCTATTTCAATCAATATTGTTGCTGCTGTTGTTTTTCATCAAAAAATTCTACTGTTGCTTTTAATACAACGTTCATTTTCAAACGGTAAAAAAAAATTCTAACCGTTGCTTAATATTTATTTTTTTTATTTTGAAAAAAAAATTAGTCTATAAATATGGGATGGGGTTCTCATTTTACAATTGCACTCTCCTCCTCCATTAGAATTGTAAGTAGTTGTAATTTTTATATTTTACAAGTTTAATTTTATATATCATTACATATAAATATTATTATAATTATGTTTGTATTTGTGTAGGTACTTGGAATATTCAAGCAAAAAGTGAAGTGAAGTGAACTGATTTGTAAGTAATTATTGCTTATTTTGTTAATTTTGTGTCTATAAACATGACTTTATCTATAAATCTATATAATTATTATATTAGAAAGTAGATACATGAACTAATTAGAGTAATTGTGTTTTTGTTTGACTACTTGATGTGTTAGAGTATAACTTGGTTTAATTTTTTAATTATGGTTGACCATAAATGATATTATGTTGGTGTATATCATAAAATAATGTTAAATATCTTATATTAGTGTATTTGGGTTTTTGTTTGATTAAAGTTATCACACGTGACATGGATATTTGTGGTTAGATATAGTGAGTTAAATAACTATTGTTACTTGCTTAATTCTAATATGTGAATATCAATAATTTATTGGTAAAAGTTGATTGCATTATGTTAGTTAATATGTTAAGTTTGTAAGAGGTGAAAAGTTTTGTTAATCTTAATTTGCAAAATCTATTAATTGGCATGTTAGAGTACAATATTTTAAAAATTAATCACATTATTTTAGTTGACTATATTATAGTCTGGGAATGTTAATTAATTCATATGTATGTGTGTTAACATGAATTTGTAACATTTTAAAATCAAATAATGTAATATTTTAGTAGATATTTCACGTTTGTGAGAGAATATGGAAATTTTCAATAACATGAATTTGCAATATTTTAGAATTAAATAATGTAATATTTGAAAAAGATAAAAAAAATTTAATTCTAATTCGCAATTCTAATTAATTGGCATGTTAGGATACAGTGTTTTAAAAATTAATCAGATTATTTAAGTTGAAATTTTCAATAACATGAATTTGCAATATTTTAGAATTAAATAATGTAATATTTGTAAAAGAAAAAGTTTTTTTTAATTCTAATTCACAATTCTAATTAATTGGCATGTTAGAATACAATGTTTTAAAAATTAATCAGATTATTGGAGTAAAAAAGTAAAATATTTATTATGTGTTTATCTTATGGAAATTTTTGTTAATAATTTTCAAATCTAGGAATACTAACTATGGTATAATCTAGTAATACTAATTAATTCATATTTTAAAAAATTTCTTTATTATGGTAGTTGATTTGTTATCTTAGAGTCTAAATTTACAAATAATGTTTATGTGAATGTATAATAATAACAAAGAATCATATTATGTTAGTAAATATTTTTAAGCATGCAATAGTATAAATTGTGTTTATAGTTAATTATTAAGTTGTTTTATGCGGCATAGGTTATTTGTGGTTAGATATTATGGATTATATAACTATTGTTACAATCAACAAAACATCACAAAGACAAATTAATTTCACGTGTAGGTGATTATGGAACCTACTTGGAACAGATCTATTACGAATTTGTTAACTGGAGATGATAACATGGCACAAAATCCAAATACCTCATCATCTAACCCAACTTCACCACAACCGAACCCCCCCACCATAATATTGTCAACCACATTACACACCTCCACATATTTCTACTCCTCCAACTGGATCCACCCAACATCCCCATGGCTACACTACCCATATTACCCACCCCCGCATACTCCTGCTCCTCCAAACCAACCTCCCCCCGGCTACTATCCATATTACCCAATTCCACCTCAGTCTCCTTACTTATCGGGGGGGGGGGGGTTAACTCAACACCTTCATCAACACAAACTCCAACCGTTGGCTTATCTGAAAATGACAATGACATAGAAGAAGCAGATGTGGAAGGTGGAGGTTTAAGGAGATGGACAGTGGAGGAGGACACTCGTCTTATACATTATTGGGTAAATGTAAGTAATGATGCGATTGTGGGAAACGATAAAAAAAAAGGATGGCTTTTGGGGTAGGATTGAAGTCCTATACAATGAAGATAGACCACAAGCTTTGATCTTCGGGAAGGCTTAAGTTACTCAATATGCGATGGAATCGAGTTTCACAATTAGTGTCCAAGTTCTCGGCCTATGTGGACGAAGCCACTCGAAATGCTCAAAGTGGTTGGGGCATGGAAAATGTGATACAACGTGCTCATGAGTTTTACTCACAACGTGAATCGAAGAGGGCAAAATTCGCTCTTGAGCATTGGTGTTGGCTACTAAAGGATCAACCAAAATGGAGCTCATATTGCCAATCGCTTCATGGCAAAACTAGGGGGTCAGGCAAACATTCCAAACTGAATGAAGCTGGAGCTTACTCTGATAACTCCACCCCTGGAAACGAAGCAACAACAAGTGAGGGGGAATCAATTGGGCAAGATCGTCCCATTGGGAAAAAATCCACAATTAAGAGGAAACAGAAGGAAAAGAAATTTGAAGTAGTGGCAGATTTAATATCTAAGCAGTTTAAGAAGTTAGACACTGAATCTGCAAACAAGACAAAACTTTTTGAGCATTATATCAAAATCCAAGAAGATCACAAGGCACACAAACAAAAGATGTATGATGATCAAGTTCTAAGCAAGGACATTAGTGGAATGGCTGAAAATGACAAGCAATATTGGATAGCTAGGAAAAATGAAATAAAAGCCAAATATCAACAACAGACGCATCCAGATCAGTGATACTTCACCCTAATCAACTTATGTTTATCCTCTATGTACTTAGGATTAAGAAGTGGTTGTGGTATGTGTTTTTATGTATGTGTTTGTGTGTGCCACATTATAGTAGTTTATTTTCAAAATATGTAGAGGTAGTTAAAGTTGTAATGAAATGAATGATATTGTTATGAAATGAAAATGTTGTTATGAAACAATATTCTTATGAAATGAAGTAAAATATTGAGAGGTAGTTAAATTTGGAATCAAATGAATTATGTTGTCAGTGACTTACTTCTCTTTTCCTATAACTAATACTTGCATGTTTTAGGTGTCTCATAATGGACGACAATTCCTCTTCCTCCTCTGATGATAGAATCGTTATGCAGGAAATGTTGGATGATAGTATAGAAGTGAAACAAAGATTGCTTCTGCAACAATTCTTGCAAGCTGCACAACAACACCTTGGGCCTTCTGCATCCGGCCCAAAAAGGAAGAAAAGAGTTATTTGGAGAAATCGCAAAGAAGCTCACAATCGTCTATACCAAGATTACTTCGCAGATGACCCAATTTAGATGACCCAATTTACAATGAAGGACATTTTCGCCGCAGATTTAGAATGCGTAGGTCTTTATTTCTCCGCATAGTCGAGGCCCTTAGCAATCACTCCGAGTACTTTCAACTAAGGTACGATGCAATTGGACGACGTGGATTGACTCCACTCACTAAGTGCACCGCCGCTATGCGGATTTTAGCCTACGGTGTTGCCGCTGATTGCGTTGACGAATATCTAAAGATCGGGGCAAGCACGGCTTTAGAGTGTACCAAAAGGTTTGCACAAGCTATCATTGATGTATTCGGGGAAGTGTACTTAAGGAAAGCAACTCAAGCCGATGTTGATTGTCTATTGGAAGTCGGTAATGCTCTTGATTTTCCTGGTATGTTAGGAAGCTTCGATTGCATGCATTGGGAGTGGAAGAATTGTCCAACTGCTTATAAGGGGCATTTGAGAAAGGGTTGTACAAAACCCCCACAATTATTCTTGAAACAGTCGTATGACACATGAATATGACATGCTTTTTTTGGGTGTCCCGGAAGTATGAATGACATCAATGTTCTCCACCGTTCCCCGTTGTTTGACGACGTGTACAATGATCGGGCTTCAAAATGTGAATATGTAGTGAACGGTAACCAATATACAATGGGTTATTATCTTTCAGATGGAGTTTATCCGAAATGGTCTACATTTGTGAAGAGTATTCCCTTGCCTATGGGTCCAAAAGCGAAATTATATGCTGAACGTCAAGAGGGAGTTAGGAAGGATGTGGAGCGAGCCTTTGGTGTATTGCAAGCTCGCTTTGCCATAGTTTGTGGGCCTGCTCGATATATGGACAAGGATGAAATAGGTGTCATAATGAAAGCTTGTATTATCTTGCACAACATGATTGTAGAAGATGAGCGTGACACATATAACCTAGCATTTGATTATGATCATGTTGAGGGATATGTCCCAGAGCCTACAATTTGTCGGGAACGTCACCCTTGCTATGATAATTACTTGAAACAATCAGCACTTGTTCGCGATGATAAGTTGCACAAACGTCTACAGGCAGATCTTATTGAAGAAATATGGAACAAAAATGTGGAGCGTGAAAGGAACACTTAATTTTTTATTTGAATTGTATGATGTATTTAAATTTTAGTTGCACATTTTAATTATTATTTTGCATTTGTTGTTGTTTTTTTTAGTGGATTGCATTATAAATTTTGGAGTCTTAATTTAACTTTTATAAAAATTCTATAAAAAAAATATGACTAGGTCTTTTTTGTTAATTGATTTTTTAAGTTAATTATTTATTTTTGTTTTCTACAAAAATAAAATGTTGAATAACAATCTTATTAAACTTTACATAATATTATCATACATAAATCTATTAAATAAAAGATAAAGGGTGCCCCACATTGAATATTATAAAGTAAAAGGATGAAATAAATTCTTATGATTGTAGATAAAATAGAATGAAGTTTCAAAAAGTAGAAATTTTATATGAGGTTCAAGGGTGGTCTCCAATCAAAATTCAAAAACTTTGGAATGAGCATTGCACATTCTTTTAAGTTCCAATTCACCGCTCTTCCAAGGGGATCCTGCCTGCTACTATCGCAAACACAAATTCCTGCAAGAAGGAAGGGAGAGCATACAACAACAGCCACCTCAACGGAGGAAAGTCACACAGAGATCGAAAGATGCTGCAACATCAGCAGATACAACACCAGCAGCAGCAGCAACAACAGCCACCTCAAACGGCGGCAACGACGTCGGCTTCAGCCGATACAACTGCCGAGGCGCCGCCAAAGCAAGTGGCTATGGCGATGGATCGGCTAGGCCAAGCCGCTCGACTCATTGCCGACATTAGGCTCGGCGCTGATCGCCTTCTCGAGGCTTTGTTCGTCTCTGCTCACTCTCATCATTCCTCCAAAACCCTCAATTTCATCCTTACACAGGACTCCACCATGCGTCACCACCTCCAGGATCTTCGAAATATTGGTCAGTATTCCCACTGGATTTTCCCTTTAGGGTTTTGCTGCTTTCAATTCTTCTCTAGTTAAGTTTTCTTCCTAATGCTGTGCTTATTTCGTTATTGTTGGAATTGTCATTGTTTTGTTGGCCAAATTGTTTGTGCTGGGCGCTCTGTTTATATTTTTAATTTGTATTGTATTGTAGCTATATGGGACTATGATCATGGATCACATGATTTGGTTTCATCTTTTCACTTTGAAGTCAATTCTTCTGTTTTTGATGTCTATAGTTATTGTATTGGGAGGAATTATTTTTGCAGTTGTTGGTGTACTACAGTGATTGTATATAGGGCTTGCTCAGGTTTATGAATCCACTCTGCTTGGTTTTCAGAGCTTGTGGTTCACTGAGTTGAAACTCACGCTTCTTTCCCCTCTGTTTGAGCTTCACTGAAGTACTGAACTATTAGAATTTCAAGCAGTGGTTAATCCTTGTTCTCTCATGTCTTCTGTTGCATGCTTGTACTGATTTTTTGATTAATACTGATATAATTTATTTACGTGATGTGTGGCTGTAGCGTATTGTACTAGAGTTTTATTATTACTGGGTATAAACATTGGCTTTACCTGAATGACAAGGTGCAGTATAGTTTTTCATATGAAAGTACAATTGACAAGTAGGGTATGTGGATGGGGCAAGCTGAATTTGGCTCTTCTCTTGTGTGAAGTTTCAGCATCCAATCATCCTGTCCATTAGTACTTGTTTTGGTTCTTGATTGATCTTCTGTTGCAGCTGGTCAAGCTGGTTCAATTGAATCATTCTAGGTAGTAAGTTTTTTTGATAGGAAAAAGATATATATTAATAATAGGATTGAAAGAATTGATGTTCAACTAGCACCATACAAAGTTATGTACGACCAAAAGAGCAAATTGTCCACAAAATCCACCCCATCAAAAGAGAAGATCTAAACCTTCCATTCACCCAAAAGAAGAGAGACGTGACAAAATTGTCTTTCAATCTATGAAGAGGGATTTCAACTCCCTCAAAAACCCTTTGGTTGCAAGTTAAATAGCTGCTCAGATAAAATGGTGGAGACTAGCTCACCTTGACTGATAGAGTTTGAGAATGATAAGACTCGACATGGGATTATGGACACCATCTTCCACTGTACCATTCCTTTCTATGTATCTTTTTCTATCAAAATGAAATGTAGGCTTGGTAAATAAAAAGTTGCATAAATTATATACCAAATTTTGGCTTTAATTAATTTAATGGTTCAGACATCACCCAGTGTTCCAAATTGATACTGTTCCATGAGCTGTCAAAACCATGATGCTTCTGGAAGAGGTGTATTAAAATTAAACTAACTATTCACACCAGACATCCCATTGCATCTATTTATTAGACCTGAGATTACCTGTTGGGTGAGAGAGTGCCTGACTGCCTGTCTTCCTGGATATATTGGTTCTGCTTCTCCATGCTATTGTGCTAATCATGGTAACTATTGGCATCTTCTGATTGGCTTTAAACAGTTTGAAATATAGTTTATTTGCATACATATCATTTTGAAAGTTTTTTTTTTGTTTTTTTTTTTTGAGTCTTTAAGTTGATTTTTATGCTGAGGGTTGGGGTTGGTTTGGTAATCGTAAGATTTTTATGTCTCTCATAGGACTCCAGTGAAGCAAGACCTAGATTGGGGGTGGGGGGGGGGGGGTTGGCTTATTTTGGGTATTTTGTCAATTACCTAATACTGTAGTAGGAACGTGCCTGTTTAATGTGTATGCTGTATTCATGTGAAATCTTGTCAAAGGTTTTAGCATCTAGCACCTTATCTTATTTATAAGTGAGCTTTAATAGTTTTTACCTTATGTGTAAAGCTTTGTTACCAACCTTTGGCTTAAGACTTGCATTACGCTTTGATTTATGCTGGTTATATGCTTTATCATTTGTTTATACTCAGAAAACGCAGAGTATTGGAGTTGAAGTTGTTGCATGTGGAGAGTATGTAGGGACAGTTCGGAAAATTTCTGCAGGTGTTTGTGTTATAAAGACATGATCAATGTTGGCAGTTAGAGAAGGGAGCACGAAATGTTGTGGACTACAAGTGCAACTTGGGTATAGTAGGTTCCCTTTTTATGGTTTCCTTTTGTATGTATGTGTGTGGGTGGGTGGGGGGGGGGGGACTTGGGAAGATTGTTGGGACTTAAGATAGGAGGCAACCAAAGGAAGAGAGTGCTTATTGCAAGGGCAGGGAGAGGTGTCATCTTTCCTTTTGTATTTTCATTTACCATGTGGTAAATCATTTGTTTTTAACGGGATATATCCTTTAAAAGAGAAGGAAAGAAAAAGATGTCAAAGGAGACAATATGCTTGCAAGTCACATGACATGCAACATTACTACGTGATCTTTTTTTGTAATTGGGTGGCATCCTATGTCTTTGCAATGTATCTTTTGATGACTTTCCAAAAAAGGAAACACATTACAACATGATCTTTTCCCCATCCTTGTGGGGTTGGTTGTTGGATGTCCGTCTAAGTGAGTCTTGACTCTTCAAGCATTTCAAATCCTAAGTGCATTTTTAGGTAAAGAGTGGGTCTAGGGTTTTGTTTTGGTTTGATATTTAGTGGGATTATAGTCCTATTAAAGGAAAATTCTCAGTTCTTTATAGGATGGTCAGGTTCAAGGAGGCTATGGTTCGACAACTCGTGTAACTGTCCATTTCGATTTGACTTTTGTGAGATCTCTTGAAGATTAGGAAGAGGATAACATTTATTGTTTGTTGGCTTTACTTGCAAAGATGGTGGTTGTTATGCATGAGGGTAATGATGAGATTGTTTGTCAGCTTGACTCTAAAGGGTCTTTCACTCAGGGGCTTTTACAGTGCGCTTATGGGGGATCGTGATGGAGTATATGGAGTGGAGTTCCCTAAAAAGTCCATATGGAATTCTAACTTATAAGGCTCCCAATAATGAATGTTTAATTGTCTTGCACAACCACCAAAGGTAGGACTCCTAAGGAGGATATGCTTAAAAGGATTAGTGGTCCTAGTAGGTTTTGGATGTGTTGCGAGGAGAAAGAATCTATGGATCATTTGCTTGTGCATTGCTAGTGCGCTTCTTTGCTTTGGCATGTTGCCCTTTCGTAAATGGGGGTTTCTTAGAATCAAGCATTTATTAGAAAGGTTGTGTTGGTGGCTTAGAGAAGGATGCAGAAAGTTGGATTCCTAGGGTGTGGAATTTGGTTCCTGTAGCTATTTTGTGGGGCACTTGGAAAGAGAGAAACGATGAATTTTTAGGATAAAGCGTCGTTCCTTGATGATTTCAAGCTCGACATGTTGAGGATGCTCTATAATCGGATTTTTTTGTATTTGCCTCCTTGTGTAAGTGGGTGATGACGTGATGTCCCCTTGGTGGTCTTGCAAGGCATCTTTTGAATACGGTCATTTTCTTCTATTTTTTTTTTATAATTTTTTTTGGAGAAATCATTTTGGTTGAAATGGAATTGATCCTCTTGGTCCATCTGCTACATTTGGCAGATGCTCTATAGTTGGAGTTTGGTGCTTGAAGGTGATGCAAATCTGAACTTTTTGGATTTTGGATATTTTTGATAATATTAATGATGAAAGCTTAGATCGTAAGAGCTTTTTTTTTTGTGGTATTTGCCCCCTTTGAGTGTGTGATGACATGATGTCCCCTTGGTGGTCTTGCAAGACATCTTTTGAATAGGATCCTTTTCTTTTATTTTCTTTTTATTTCCCGGAGAAATCGTTTTGATTGAAATGGAATTGATCCTATGGGTCCATGTGCTTCATTTGACAAGGCTATGTTTGGTATGGAAAATGTACAATCCTTGGATTAGTCCCTTGGAGAGTTAAATGAACTTTGTGCCATATTAGTTTGAACTTTTGTCAATTTGCCACCAATCTTGTAACCATGGCAAACATGCCACTTAAGTTTGGAAAGTTGTAAAACATGCTAGCAACTCAAAAATTGATATGTAGTAGTTGGTAAAAAGGCAATTCTATTAATTTTCCTTTTTTTTTGTCGTAACTTAAGATGGTTAAACCAAAAGTCTGAAATGTTGCCCGGGGTGAGGTAGGGAGGGGTTAGATGTAGCAGTCTTACCCCTAAATTTATGCAATTTAGAGAATAATTGTCCAAAGATTTAGAAATTTTCGCTACTTACTACTCCATTGAAAAGAAGCAGAGGAGGTTTAATGAGGCATTCGACTTTAGTCCATTACAATCTTAGTTGTTTCTTATAGAGTCATGGAGTATGACTTTTGAAGTTGACAATTATTGGGTCTGTTTGGGAGTAAACCCCACGTGGAAGTTGTTTCTTATAGAATCATGGAAAAGGTTGGTGAAAATGGGAGGGTTGGGTCGCATGTTGCCGGAATATCTTTAGATCTGACAGGAAGCCACCAGAAACTATTGAGTCTCCATGGCTTTTTGGTGAAGGGAAGGGGGATGCCGGGATAGGGTGGGTCACTTTGATTTTAGATTTACAAATTACATTTTTTTAGTTTTGAGAATTTCTAACCATTTTAAGTTAAAATGGAAAATTTTAAAAAACACTTTTACCTACTAGAACTGGTCAGTTTTTGAGTTGGTGACATGTTTGACAACTTTCCATACTCAAGTAGCAGTTTGCCTCACTTGAAAGTTTCGTGCCAAAATTTACAAAAACTCAGGCTTATATGGCAAATAATTCATTTAACTCTTCCGTAGGATAAAAACATATCCAATTATCTGAAATTTGAAGGTCTTATAAATTGGGATCATCTAAACAATTTTACTAAAGTCTTGAAGGTCTTATGAAGTTTTATAGCTATGTTGGAAATTCGTAGAGCTCCATGCGGCTCTTCTAAAAGGTGTTAGGTTCTGTGAGAATTTCAGAACTCTGCAGAGGTTTCGAATCTTAACTGAAATTCGTGGGTCCCTTTAATGATGTCCAAAGGCACCCATGAGGACAATGCGAATAGCCTTAATTTAGGACAACCATTGGGATAACATTTAAAGTGGTAATGAAGAAACTGCAAAGGATGTTCACATTGGTCTAATTCCTATGTTATTTCGACTCTTCATTTATCTACTGTACCGGAGTTGGACTCTTGATACCTAGGCAATGGTAAGACATTTGACACTTCAAATTACAATGAAAAATACAAAAATTTCTTAAAAATAGCTGAGTTAGATACCCATATCTTTGTCAGATATGGACATGTGTACCCAAGTCCAAGTAACATACGAGACAAACATTGTCTAGGTCATATTAAATCCTCAAGTAGAAATGAGTCAATATGAAGAGCAAATGAAAGCTCAAGTTATTGACTCATAGGATCATGTAAAAAAAAATAAGCCATAAAAAGAATTCTCCACCACTGATTTTATTTTCCCTTCCATTTACCATTCTCCTACCTTTCTTTGCAATAAGTGTAAAGACTTCTCTGCCTGTTGAGTTCCATGGATGTTATTAAATGGTCCACTGGCAAGTGGCAGGCAGTGACTAGAATGAGATTTTCTTCATTGTACTATCAACTTCAATTTTTGTGTGGATGAACGAATAAATGGGTTCGAACTTCCAAGAGTTAAGACACCAGTTTTTTGTGGGATTAGGATTTGGGACAGTATCCTAGCGATCCAGATTCTGAAGCGTTGTATCCTTGATTGAATATCTATAACTGTGGATTTCGGGTTCAGCCAAATAGTTTTCACCTTCCTCATGTTTTATCCCTCTTCTAAGTTTCCCAATTCCTTAAGTATTGCCATTGTTTTTCTTGTATCCCTCGTTTCAATTTGTTATTTTGATGCTATTGATTATGTTTGTTGCCTTTACATTCTAGTTACCTATTTATTCCTGTTTCAACTTTGTATTTATTTATTGCTACTTGTACTACTAGTATTTCTGTCTGCCTGAAAATTAATTCTATTTGTCTTCCTCTTTTCATCTTTCATTTCTTCAAAATGCTTTCATATATGTTTTGGTTTGACTATTCTTTGACCTGTGTCGAGAAAGGATACACACACTCTGATTTCTTCATGTTTCTATGGGTTGGGCATAATTATTGTTAACAATAATTCTGGTGAATTCTATTGCATATGCTAGGAAAGCAGCTTGAAGTTTCTGGGGTGCTTAATGAGGCATTACGATCGCGAAGCAATTCCTGGGGGTTGCACATGCCTTTGGTGTGTCCAGATGGTGCAGTTGTTGCATATGCCTGGAAGCGGCAACTTGCTGGACAGGCTGGTGCATCTGCCGTTGACAGGACTAGGTGGGATCAGAAAATTCAATTTTGTTATCGATATTGTAAAACTTGTTTCTTTTCTGTACCATCTTGCATTTATTGTGTATAGCTAGGGTTATTACCATTGGTTGGATTGTTTAAAACTTGGCATCAGTTGTTTGGAAATCTGCCTGCCACCAAGTTATCGTGGGATTTATTCATTTATTTATTTTTAATGAGAAGTCTTAATTACTATGAGAATATTGTCTTATAGCCATATACCATTGAAATGGGAAGGAGGGTTTCACAGTATTTATGAATCTTGGCTATATTTCATTTTGGTTCTTTTTTCTCCTACTGAAGCAGCAATATAAGCATCTAAGTTATCATTAAAAACTTGCAGGCTAGCTTTGAAGTCCTTCACAGATCAAAGGAAGAGATTTTTTCCTCATCTAGACTGTGAGTCAGCTTCAAAGAAACAATGCACTTCACAAGAATCTGTTGTGGAGAACCCAGAAGAACCTAGTGAGGATGGCACACTTGCGGATACCTTAAAACGTCTGGAGAATGAAGTTCCTAACATGAAAATCTTCACTTATGAAAGGATAGAATGGTTGAAGAGAGCTACTTCGCTCCCTGCAACAGCAAATGAGGGTGCCTTCGACACATCAATGGAACATAATCATGGTGCAAGCACTCTAAGACCCGGATCTTTTGACGACATTCCTTCAGACAGAGTTGCTGTCATTGAGTTATTAGCACCTTCTGTCTTTAGAGCAGTTGTATCACTACATCCTGTAGGTTCTAAAGATCCTGATGCAGTGGCTTTCTTTTCACCAGATGAGGTAGTCTTATCAGCTTTGACTTCTCTAATGTTATCAATGCACACAGCCACACACAAACACATATGTTTTGAAATGGTGCAAAGCTTACTTGGGGTAGAATTGTGTCATGATGTGATAGTGTAAATCCAGTCAAGGGTTTCTTTTAAAGATTGATGATGGCCCAGATGAAGCCATTGTTGTAGTATGTAGTCGTCTCTAGGTCGTCTTCTCAGCATATAAAGTCCCAGTTGATGCTCATTTCTGTCATTTGGAAAGCGAACAGTACAAAAATTCCTTCTGATTGAGGTTGGCGAGCACTTTCCCCATACATCATTATGACAAGCCTCCCTTTCCCACCAAAAGGCAGGAGGTGAGGATTCAAAATTTGGTTTCGGTTGTGATAGGCATAATCAGTTTCTTAGTTGGCAGGACAGGAGTGCGTGCTAAGGTAAAAGGATAAGGCTGCCTAAATCTTGATCTCCCTAGAGGCTAGACCAACCCCGTGTACACGGGAGTGATACCACACTGTGATGGTGGGGGGGGGGGGTGATTTTGTAGTCATTATAGCAGCCTGAGCTATGATATATGACAATTACAACCGGGGTCGCTGTAGCATGAAATTTCAGAAAAGATCACCAAACCGTGATGGCACTTACACTAGGATAATATTCCAAAAATTTTCATGGATCCTCTATAGGCATAACTTCTCCATTTATATACAGAAATTCACTTGATTCTTGATTTTCAGTATTGGGTGTTCATTGCTTCACTTACCAAATGCTCCCTTCTGTCCATAAAAAAATGCAAAGCCTTTTCAATGTTTGAAGCACTCCCCCCCTACTACTAGCTTTATTCCAAGGTTTTTCACAAACTGGAGGCATAACATCTCTATCTATATAAGTGAAATTTGCAGGTAACATTTTAGCTTGAGTTTCAATTTTGGGAAGTGCACAACTTCACTTGACAATTCTTACCGGGCATAAAAAATGAAAAGCCTTTTCACTATTTGAAGTCCTCTCTCCCTCCCCTCTGTGTTTGCTTGTCTGTGTGCATGTGTGTCAACTGTCAATTCTTTATGCTCCCTCCTGGAAATAAGAAAATGAAAAGCCTTTTCATCATCTTTAATATTCTCTCTCTCTAATTTCATTTTTGCAGGGAGGGAGTTATGTGCATGCAAGAGGTTTATCAGTTCACCATGTATATAGGCATATCACGGTATGATCACCTTTTCCTTGTAGTTCAGATCTGAAACTACCATGGATATCTATTTTAGTTGTAATTTTTTCTATTAACTGGTATGCAGGAATTAGCAAACATTGCTTTGCAGTATTTTCTTGGCAATAGATCAGGAATGGCTCTGCATATTCTTGTGGTAGGGTTCATATCGCAATACTGGGGACACAGCTTAAGATCCTCTGTCATTAGTTACACTAATTATGCTTTTAGTTTACTGACTTAGCTATGTGTTTTGAAGCACTGGATCAGCAGCTACCAAAGTCTATTTACTCAAGCATGCAGGTCAGTAGTTTCCTTCATCCTGTTTTCTTAGAGTGTGTTTGGCTGGGAATTTTTCCCCTACAAAATGGTTTTCGTTGGAAATGGTTTTACATGAAAAACAATTTTTGTAAATTTTCTGCTGTTTTGTGAGAGGAAAGATAATTTTACTTTAATTGATAGAATGGAAAAGATGGACCAATTTGTTTGAGTGGTAATAAATGTTGACCAATTTGGAGCTTCAAACTCATATTTGAGGTTTTATTTTAGGGAGATTCCAACTGGTACGCCAGTGTTTTTACCTTTTCATGTAGTCTCGTTTTTAAAGTCCCGTTCCAAATGGTAGACCTGTACTTTTCACCAATTCCAGAATGTGAACTTTCCGGTGTTAACTAAGCTAAGGGGCGATTAAGTGGACATTAAAAAAAGAAAAACAAAAATTGAGCTCCTCCCTTTAATTGTGCATCCCAGAAAAAAATTTTGAAAAAATAAAAAAAGCCCCCTCCCTGTTTACTCATGAAATCCAGAAAACCAGTTCTTCCCCTTTAAACGTTAATGCCAAAAAAATAGAACCAAATCTTCCCCGAAGAAAACACTAATGGGCTCATCCTCTTGTAATCACTCATCAGTCCCAGTTCGAAAAGCCAGTCAGTCCCCCAAAACCTAATCACTCCATCTGGATCTCCACTATATCTATATCTCCATCTCAAATCCCTTGAATTCATCTCCATCTCTAACCCTCTTCATCTCCATCTGCTCAATTTGAAAGGAATTGCGTTAAAAACTCAAATTTCAGGTATATTGTCAAATTAGGGCTTTTAAATTTGGAAAAATTGCTTTTGTTTTATTCATCGGGTGGGTTGGGGCGTCTCTTGTGAAGCTCTGTCCGTTCATCCCTTTGGGCAATGTCATCGACAGTAAATAATGCAATTCATACTGGAATTGTGTCTACACTTCGTAGGACGATGGCCGAAGTGGAAGCTGAACTCAAAGCTGCCATGGGCGATGCCATGGCTGAGTTCAGAAGGTTTTGGGAGGACATGGAAAGCGAACCATCATTGAATGTTGCGGTTTGGTCACTCTGGGGTGACGCTGCTTGGAAAATGGGTCAAATTTGGGAGAAATCTGCTACTGCTGCATCTAATAAGTATATTGAAGCTGCTCATATGTGTGCTGCATCTAATTCAGTGCCCTCCATACCGAATGGTTCTTATGGGTGTAGTCTTTGAAAGTATATAGTTAAGGGATGGGAACAATTCTATCCACTTATTTCTTTTGTTCTGGGTTACGGTTCAAGTACCATTTTCTTTTGGCAAGATCGCTGGTATTCTGAGGCTCCTTTAAAATATCTCTTCCCTAATCTCTATGTTCTTGCAGTGGATAGAAGTATATTATAGAGAATCTTTAGGGTCTAATGTTTGGTCTCCTACTTTTGTTTGGGATGGGTTTGCTGATGAAGGCTATTCGGTTAGTTTTTTCAACACCCTTAATGAGCTCATTTTGGGGGACTCTTCACAAGACTTGTGACATACTGACATGGGTTTTGAGTAAGAATGTGGGTTTTTCTATGAGCTCCTATTACTTCAAACTTTATAGCAAGCATTCTTTCCCGTTGCATCTTCTGGAGGCTAGACCTTTCCAATCTAACATTATATGGAAGTCTTTTGCCCCTTTAAAGGCTGCGGTTTTTGTTTGGGAAGCGACACTCGAGAGCATTGTTGACTTGTGACAATTTACAAAAAGGGGGAATATTTTGGTATAGGTGTTACCGTATCATCTATTGCTTCATTGTGACTATGCTAGGTCTCATTGGACTTTAGCCTTTGGTTGTATTGGTGTTAATTGGGTTGTATCCTATTAAATTAGGAATCACCTCTTAATCTTGGGTGGGTTATTTTGGGAAGAAACTAAAGAAAGGAACCAAAGGAACCAGAGGCTTTGGTGATACCACATGTGATTTTTTGGATCCTTTGGAGAGAAAGGAATCAAAGGGTTTAGCTCTTCATCTTTTGTTGTGGTAGATTTTGTGGATCGTTTGTTTTTTGGTTGTATGGAACTTTGTAGGATGCTAATTGAGCATCGTATCTTTCGATCCTATCATTAAAATATTTATAATTTCTCCTAAATAAAAAAAAGAAATCTACTTCATAGGGATTTTGTCCGACAAAGTTCACCCTTGATCAATTTTGTTGAATTTGTCTCTATGGTTCAACTTTTTCGGGGATGCACAGCTAAAGGGAAGGGTTCAGTTATATAGGTTTTATTTTTATTTTTTTATTTTTTAAATTTAAAAATCTTCTATTTATGTCCGCGTAACTGGACGTTATGACTTTAGTAAGGGTGAGTTGATTGTTGGAATTGGTGAAAAATACAGGTGTAACGTTAGGAAATGGATTTTAAAAATTGGACCAAATGGGGAAGGTAAAAACAAAGGTCTTCTAGTTGGATTTTTCCCATTTGTTTTAGAAGTTTTATATCTTATGTGTAATAATCGATCAAAACCATTTAAGTTGAACTTCGTTCCTAAATTTCATTTGAATTGTTTTTAGTGGCGGATAATGTGGATAAAAGTAGTGATAAATGTTGCAATGAAAAAGAATTCAGAGCTGCTGTTTCAAATTTAAACTTTCTTTAATCTATCCCGCCAAATATCGAGTTTTGATCCAAACCATCCAAGTTGAATTTTTGTCCTAAGTTTCAGTTGACTTGTTTTGCATGCAAAAAACAGTAACAGAAGAGAGGCTACATGTTATCAATGAAAGAATTTGGAGCTCCTAATTCTTATTGAAACTGTTCTTAATATACTCTTTTGTGATTTAAAGTTTCACAGCCATTGAACTGAATTTTCTTAATATATCCTATTGTATTTAAAAAGTCCACAATCTTTGATACTTGAAAAAGAATTTTCTTTCCCCAACTTAGAGTGTAATGGATTACAGTAAAATGCCTCATTAAACCTCCTCTATTTCTTTTTCCTTGGAGTAGTAGGCGGCGAATGTCTAAATCTTGGGTCAAATGGAACTCGTCTCTCTAAATTGCAAAATTTAAGGGCAAGACTGCTACATTTGCCGTTCCATTCCTTGCCTGGGTGGGATTTTGGAATACTGGTTTTGGTATTGGATCCTATTGTATTTAAACTTTTGTTGATATATGTTGTCAAGTGAATGCATTTGGAGATCCAAGTTCAAATTTAAAATCATTTCTATTGTATATCAAGTTTCGATCAAAATCATTAACAATGAATTTTGCTCTTAAATTTAAATATTGTTTTCGTGATGAAATTTGTTCAGAAAAGTAGTGAGAAATGTTATCAAATGAAATAATTTGGAGCTCAATATTCATATTTAAACTTTCTTATCATATCATCTTATGAAGTTTTGATCCTACACAGTTCCAGAAAAAAAAAAGTTTTGATCCTACACATTGAAGTTGGGTTTTTTCTTCAAAATTTCAAATGAATCATTTTAGCAGCCAAAAATGTGACAATTGTGACGAGAAGTATTATCAAAAGAATGAAGTTAGAGCTACATATTCATATTTAAGGTTATTTTAATTTTTCGTTATTTTTGACTGTCTTTCATATCATATTTTTAGGTTTTGATACAAACTATTGAAGAATTAGTTCTTAAATCTCATTTGAATTGTTTTAGTAGCGAAAATTTTTGACGCTAACCAAGTGCGGAATTTATAACCCCATATGGGTGTTTGGGCTTTTCATATTCTTTCCTATTTTTATTCAAGACCGTTGAGGTTAGATTTTCTTCAGTTCTCACCATATTGGCAAAAGAGGTTGGAGGAAAAAAATTCAACTAATCAAAGTTTTCCAATGGAAATATTTCCCCTATTGGAGTGAAATGATTTTCGTTGAAAAATAAAGTTTCATCTGTTGTTTGCCAAACAACAGAAAGTTGGAAAACCATTTCCAGGGAAAAATATTCTGTTCAACCAAAGGCACCCTTAAAATAACTATTGTTTCCCTTTGCCTTTCCTAAAGAGCGATGTTCCCTGTGGTGCAGCAAATGTGGTGGGCTTTTGTCAATGGACAGGCAATTAGGGATATTCTTGCCTCCCGTGCATCGTGCATATCGAGACTTCTCTGCTTCTAAAGTTGCATCCCCTTCAGCTGAGGGTCAAACTTCAAACACAGTGCAAGCTTATCACATCAGCTGTTCTCCGCCAGATGTGTGACTTGCCACCTTCTCCCAGTTTGCTTCCTGGTTTGTTTGCCCATCCTTGAATATGCTTCTAATGAGATCTAGTTGGGACCAAGCCAACCATGAAAGTACCCGAAAGTTTCTCTATGTTTGATTTTAGCGTACTATTTCTTTGTTTTGTTTTGTTTCTTTTTTTTTTTTTGGGGGGGGGGGGGAGGTGAGGGGAGTCTTAGATGTCAGCAGCCTCATTATAAAATAAAGTTGCCGAGGGAATGGCTGTGAATGGATTAGAGATTTGAAGTTCATTGACTGCCTAGTGTGTATTACTGCCAAAACAAAAAAAAAATGAGAAAAAAAATAAAAGATGGCTGGTACATTTTGCTTCAGTCTAGGACATTAAGTGGGTGGCAAAGAGAGAGAAGCAATAGATGTCATTTGTTGTTGTTGTTATTGTTAGTATTATTATTTTTGTTGTTACTACTACCACCACCACTAAGCCAAGATAGAGGTTGGGTTATCGCAAGAAAGAAGCCACTCCGGAGCCTCTCCCGAGGTTATTTCGGACTACCCTTCAAAGGTAGTCCACTAAATGAATGAGCACATCCCTTTGAAGGCTAAAATGTGATTCACCCTACCCGAACTTATCCCCTAAATGAATGAAGATTCATTTGAATATCCCATTCAACTACCCTAAAGACCATGTTTAAGTAGGTTTAGCGGACTCCCGCCACATACTAAGCCCCATAGTCAAGAGAGTGATTGAATGAGAACCTCATCAAACATGGCATAATGCCCTAACTAAGTCCAACGTTATGAAAGAGATCCCATTAGGGGCTAAACCTTCCCCTAAACCACAAGAAAACTAGCCACTAATCATGCTAATAATCATTAAAACTATTAAACATAAAACAAAGAACTTAAACATGATACTAGGAGAAGAGAGGCAAGAAGAAGTGATGCTAAACAAAGGATTAAGCACTTAGGTAACTATCAACAAATAACCAAAAGCATTAGCAAGGAAATAATGGCTAATCACAAATGAAGCTAACTAAATACGCATTAAAAGGAGAGAAGATTACCCAGATGAAGACTAAGATGATAATAATAATAAGAGAAAAGATCCAAAGTGCTTGAATAATAAATCTTCAATAAATAACTTCTTGATTGCAATAAACTCCAAGCAAGTACAATAAATGATGTCTTTGTGAATGAGAGGAATGAACATCTACCTAGGAGAATGTGCTAAGTACTAGAACTCTGAAAAGGGCAAGATGAAATGACATAAGCTGCTAGGGTTAATTAGGGAACGAGTATATATACATTAAGGAAAAATAACATAAGACGCAATCATTTTAGCCCCTAAATTTCCGGAAGTCAGGGTTGTCATGGGCGCTACCCTGGGAGGTCACGCCCCTGACGAGGCAATTCGAGTCCGCATTTTTTGATTTCTTTGCTGGGGTAGCGGGCGCTACCTCCAGGTCGTCACGCCCGCTACCTCCTGGAAACAACCTCCCTTGATTTTCTTCAGCAGCGTCATGGGCGCTACCTTGGAATCGTCACGCCCGTGTCCTGTGTTTAAAAAAGCGCACGAGGCGCGCGCTAAGGCGCACGAGGCGCCGAGGCGCACCTCCCAGCGCATTGCAGTGTCGGGGCGAGGCAGTACATGGAGCGCGCGCTTTTGTGCGCCTTTTGGGCATATTGGCGAGGCGGGGGGGGGGGGGGGGCATTATTGCTCTTTTACTGTTCACGTGTAAAAAATAAAGAAATAGTTGACTGTTGGGTTCTTTTGGGGCATAAAAACAACTTTTCTGGATTTCTTTTGGGGCATAAAAGCAACTTTTCTGGATTAAAAAACCCTAGCATGTGCGAGAACTCATCATTCTCTGTTCTCCCTTTTTACGTTGGATTCTCTTCTTCTCCCTCTTCCAAACTGACCTCCCTTCTTCTTCCTTCTCTCAGTTGTTGTTGCTGTTGTTTTGGGGGCCTCCTTGCTGCTATTTTATCTCTTCAGAAGCAACTTTTCTGGACTAAAAGCAACTTTTCTGGATTAAAAAAATTGCTTAGTGTGTTGTGTTTTCTATGTTTGCTTTATGACTATGCTTGTTTTATCTCTTCAGAAGACTATTTTAGCGATATATCGTATGTTAAGACTATTTGCGTGATTTTTCGCCGTATTACTTGTGTCTAATCCATCATTTGATGCCATTTTTGAGCTTATTATGTGAAAATACAACTTCTATGGGATTTTGAAACAAAATGGCACTTTCTTGCGCCTCGCGTGCGTGAAGCCCGCGCCTTCGCCTCGCGCCTAGCGCTTCACTCCTCAGGGACCCGTGCGCCTTTTTGCGCCTCGCGCTTTTTAATCTAAGCCCGTGTCCTCGCTGGGCAATCTGACCCAAATTCTCCAGAAAACTGGTCACGGGCGCTACGAAAGGGGGTCATGCCCGTGACCTCTCTCGACCATTTTTTCCCATTTTGTGCATTTTTGGTCACGGGCGTTACAAATGAGGGTCACGCCCGTGACCTTCTGGGAATTGGCTTTTCAATTCTTGGCCTTGTGTTTGATGCCCAACTCACGGGGTTCCGGGGCGGCTTCCTTGGTGTCCCGAGGGGGACTCAAAACGCCATCGAACTCTGATTTTTTCCTCGATAACAATCCCATATTATCCTACAAAAACAAATAAAAAACGACTAAGAAAAGTTTATTAAAAAGTTTATTAAGAAGGAAAGAGTAGGATTTAGGCTCAAAACCGAGCCTAAACAGTCATTTCGGACGATTTTGTCATTGTGAGAAGAGATGTAAAAGTGGAAGGAAATTGCAAGCTGCATGGCATAGTTGCTTTTTATTTGAGACTTCAGGGGTTGTCCCTCCCTCTCCCCTCTTTACCTTTTTCACTTTTCTTTTTTGGTTGAAAGAATGTAAAGTTTTAAGGAATTTCTTTGGCATCCTTTATGTGGCTAGCTACAGGGGAGAGGGTTGGGGAAGAGGAAGAGCTCCTTGGAGTTAGAGAATAAAGGGGATGGACTAGCAGATCTAGCATGGCTGGAGGCATTTTGTATGTTGGGTAACTTGGGTTTGGTATATGGCTATGTTGGCCAACGAGAAATTAAGACATTTAGAGAGAGAGAGAGAGAGAGAGAGAGAGAGGCTTTAAATAGATTGTATGGGATGGACTAGCATGCATGGAGGTGTTTGTATGTTGAATTGGGTATGGTAGTATTAGAGTAGTAATTAAGACATTTAGTTGGTAGCAGGTGCATTAAAACCGAAGGGTTATTATATATTTGGTTGGTTGCTAAATTTCTTGGTTTTCACTTCTGTTTGTTGTATTATTCTTAGAATTTGTGGCTTAGAGAGGGACCAAAGAAACAAATGAACATGCCAATCGTGCTATTTTGTCAATTCTTTTTATTTTTATTTTTTTATTTTAGGGCAAATGCATATCATAGATTATATATCTTTTTTGCATTTAGTGGTCTCCTTTACTAATGTCATATTTATTTGTAAAGAATCACAAGGAAGATGATTCCTAGGATTTTATATGGCATTTTCAATCTTCTGAGATTTGTAATATTTGAAGAGTGATTAACTTTTTTGGGATACTCTGTTACCTAGTCTCGGACATAGGTGTTGGACACAGGTAAGATCCAAGGCCTCGACACGACAACCCTTAAAATTGCGGACATAAGGATATTGTTCAAAATATACTATAAATAACAACACATTTAAACACCCTGGAAATAAGTATAACATATTTAATTGTACTGGAAAATAAGTATAACACATAATAAATAATGTCATTATCTCTACCTACCAACCTTGTAAAATAATATTTCGAATAGGGAAATTGGAATCTAATAAACCAACCTTTGTGGGTGCTTTGAATTAACGAACCAACCTTGAACTTTAATATTAGACGAACTGACCTTAACACCTTATTTTTTCTAACGAACCGCCACCGAGTCCAACTCGTCGGAAGTGTGACGTGGCGGTGGCGGTAGCTTATGTGGCGGTGTTTAAGCAAAAAAAAAAAAAAAAAAAGAAAACAAAAATGGGCGTGTGTTTTGCTTATGTGGCGTTAGCTGATCGACCCCCATCTCTCTCTACCCCTTTCTCTCTCTTCCTCTTTCTCTTCTTCATCTCTTCCATCACCCCAGACCATCACCACACCTCTGACCCTTCAACACCTACCACCATCACCAACACCTACTGGAGCCACCACCATCATTTCCATCACCACCTTCTCACCTTCTCACTGGAAAACACCTTTAGACCACACTTAAAATCACCCAGAAAGATTTTAAAATTAATTAATTAATCGAGCACCAAAGCTACTACTATGATAGTTTGTGACTTTGTGTCTTAATTGGTTCTAGCACAGAGCCAAACTTCTCAGCCAAAGTAGTGCTCAAGAAATCTTTCAATCCTAGAACATCACCCATGTCCTTCAATCCTAAAAGATTATTACTTTTAAAAAAATAAATTAATACCCCCCACTCCCAGCTCATTTTCTTTACAACCCAGAAAACTTCATTTTAGATAGAGAAACACTCTGTAAAGGCAACAAATTCAACTATTCCAGCAACCATCCATCAATCTGTAGTTTCTTGAGAGAGAAAAGAACATATTCCATCCTCCATTTTCCTTTTTTTGATTTCCCCATCTCAAATCCATCCTCATTTGGATTTGATTTCATCGGAGAAGAAGACCGACAGAGTATACCCAGCAGCCAAGCCGAACCCACCACCGGCCATGAACGACGGAGGAGGATGCGTCGCGGCCGGTGGTCCTGCGAAGACGACCCAGCTGTACAACCCGAACAGGCCGCATCCGATGTACCGGCCGCCGCAGAACAGCCGTGGACGGCGGTGCTGCTCTTGCCGGAAATTCTGCTGCCGGTGCTTCATCTACACCCTCATCGCCATCCTCTCTCTGATCCTCCTTGTCGTCATCGCCGCCAGTTAGGATTTGTGGGTCTTTGGGATTGTTAGGGTTTGGGGAGGGCTTGGAGGGATTGAAATGGAGTTTGTGTTTGGATTGTGGGGTTCGGAGTTGAGTGAAGTGGGTGTGATTGTGGTTTGATTTTGAAGCGGAAGAAGGTGTTCGAGCCATTTGGGATTGAGGAATCAAGAAGAACCCTAGAAACAGCGTAATGGAAGGGAGAGTTTGAGTGGTTGATTTGAGTTTTCTCAAGATCGAAAATTGAATGTGAAATGGGTTGAACCCAGAAAAGAAAGAAACTGAGATTTGTTTCTTTGAGAGAGAGAGAGAGAGAGAGAGAGAGAGAGAGAGAGAGACAGAGAGAGACAGAGAGAGAGAGGTGGAATTTTTTTTAAAAAAAGAAAAAGTAGGATTATTCAATCCAACTTAGCAAAATATTTGTCTAATTTTTTTTCTTTTTTTTTTGCTAAAATACCCTCCACATAAGCAAGCACCGCCGCCACGTCATATTTCCGACGAGTTGGACTCGGTGGCGGTTCGTTGAAAAAAAAATAAGGTGTTAAGGTCAGTTCGTCTAATATTAAAGTTCAAGGTTGGTTTGTTAGATCAAAGAACCCCAAAAGATTGGTTTATTAGATTCCAATTTCCCTTTCAAATAAAGAATAAAAATGCTAAATATTTTTAGAACAGAGAGAGAAACACTAATTAATTAGCGAAGCCCCACATTTAAGAAGCCATGAAACACAACCCACCGCCACATTTGCAACTAGGCCTGAGCACAGCTCAGTCTGGAACGAAATTTGGACTGGATTGGTTGGACCAAAAAACTTCGGTCCAGTGCTCGGTCTAAGGAATTTTCACTTTCGGTCCTTGGTCCAACCTTTGGATCGAACTGAATGGACCAAAGACCGACTGAAGGACCAAACTCTTTTATGACATCAAATTTTCTGGGTTTATACTATTTAGCTCCCTTGGTCCCTCCTCCCAGTCCTCAGCCCCCCACACTCAGTCAGTCCCCATGGGAGTCATCTTCTCCAACCAACTCCCCTCACACTCTTGCGCATCACCAACCCTTGCGCATCGCTGCCTCTCAATCTCTTAGTCGCCTGCCCGTCACTATAGGCCATAGACGCGTCAGCGGTGTCTTGACACAACCAGTGAACTGCCCTAAATCATCCAGAACTCCAAACGTCGCAGCTTCAGCGGTTGCTGCTAAAGTTTGGTCTAGTCTCAAACCAAAAAAAGTTCGGTCGGTCCACTCCTGGACCGAACTTTTTTCGGTCCACACCAGTCCTCCAGCTCGGTCCATTCAGCCCGGTACCATATGGAGAGATTTTTGTAATTTGACCAAACCTGAAAGTGCCAAACACATTGGCTTAAGGCAATAGAGTTATGCTTTTGTACCTTTCTCATGTTCTTTTACTGTCATATCTTTCTATTTTTGTAATTTGTCTCTCCTAATAGTACCATATGGAGAGATTTTATATGCTCGTTTACCTTATCCTTGAAATAAGTGGTGGAAAACAAGACAAAAGTACTTGTAGCGATGAAAGAGGTAGAGAGTAGCATAGGGACCCAAAAAAAAAAGATTTATGCCTAGAAGCTTACATGATGTTGGGTTGCCATAAATTGTCCTGATGATGTGAAATTGGGATCTAGAGGAGATATAGCCGCCGGGGGGGGGGGGGGGAGGAATGTGATAGTAGGATAGACGTAGGTCGTTCAATGAAACTATTCATATTCTAAAAGAAGACGATTATTGTGGGCTCACCGACATCACTGATATGAATACGTGTGGCCGATGACTGAGATTTATGATTAAGTGATATTCTGTTTGTGATTGTGGCATTAGAGATGGATTGGGCGCTCCATTGTGATTTGCCATTAAAAGTTAGGTGTCATTTTGTCACCTAGAGATGATTTGGCGCTCCATTGTGATTGTGGTATTAGCCATCTTCTATGAGAACTTTTAATTGCTTGTACAACAATAGTCTGAACGGGATCCGGGAAGATTGAGATTCGGGAAGATAACAACAGTGTCTTGAGTTTTAGATTTGATTTCGGTGAAGGGTTGATTCTGTGATAAAATAGGATTTCTGGTTGTGCTCAATGGTAAAGTTAACTTTTGAGTTATTGCAGGTTGGTTTTTGTCCCTGGCGCAATTCGTTCTCAGAGAATATACTCATGCCTGGAGTGGGGTTAGACCTGTGAACTATTGGGTTGCTATTGTTGTAACTTGCATTACTTTTTTGTGTCTGAGCTCAAGCCTCAGTCAACTTGATATTTCCTGCTTCTGTCCTAGGCAAATTTGCGAGCGACCATATACCTCTTGCTTCAGTTTTAACCCTACTTCTAGTATTTCTATGGCGTACACAGTGAGGCCAATGAGCTTGTAGCTCAAGTTGCATGAGGGTGGGAGGTTTATCCTCCCCACCAGGGTTCAGTCCCTGGTGACCACCATTTCCTTGGTGGAATTGTTGGTGCTCTTGGGAGGTTCCTTGTGGGCCTCATGATGGTGTACCCACTCCCCTTTTGGTTGGTAAGCCTACTGGGCTCTCCCTGAGGTGGCCCAACTTACCAATGTAAAAAAAAAAAAAAATGACGTAAACAGTGAGACTTAACCCATCCAGAATTCATATAATGCAGTTATAGCATGGATACTAAAAGCCATAGACGTGCTTTAGAAATATGGTTGACTTCTTTTTGAGTAATGTTTCCTTGTTGGCATCATATGAGATCATAATAGATTGTCTAATATCATACTGGACTGAATGTCCGGAAAAGGCGTTGATACCCCTTCATATTGCATAATTTGTTGTGGTTCAGTCGACTACATCATATTTGCAGTTTAATAATGCCTTTTTTCACCATGTCAGGTCATGCAAGCAGAGATCCATGTTTGCAAATTTAACTCTTCATTGAATGCACTCTTGGGGTTCTAGCCACTCTGGTTACTGTATATACAAAGCTTAACCTCTTGGCTGTTTGCAAAGGCGATGGTACCTCCCCTGAATACGTCTTTCTCATGTGATTTCTGAGCCTTTTGAGAAGGCAGCAATGTTCCAAGCACGCTGTTATCTCCAGTGCATTTGGTTGCAGAAACAGCAAAAATACTGCATGCATACCCGGTGAGCATGTTGACATAAAGTGGTTGAGCCTTTTGGCACTTGTTCTTCATGGATATATTGTGGAAATGACAAAAGAAAATCTCTCTGCAATATGCTTCCTCACAAGTGGTTAATTTGGTTAATTGTATGTGGATTTTCTTAACCATGTATGGATGGATTAGGACATTTGATGGCTAACTTTGTATAACCTATAGTCAGGACTCTTGAGGAAATTCCATATTTTCTCAGTTCAACTTTTTCTTGTTTTGCATTATCTTTGTTGTTTCTTTTGTAAAACCTTTTGCTAAATAGTAATACTGGAATTGAGCTGGATAGAATATATTGATCCAAAACTGGATCTTCATTTCCTTCTGTTAATCATCATGGGGCCCTGGGACTTGGTTGAATCATTTTTAGTGAGATTGATGTGCTGCTGGGGATGCAGATGACATGACAGTAGCATCAATACCACAGTGCTTATTGCCCTTAGTAAGTAACCAGATTACGCTGATAGGCAGCAGTAGCTTGTTCCAATGTGGCTTGTTAAAAGAATTTGAGACATGTGAAGAGTCATAGTTAAAGAAAATCAGACTCGAACAGGCCAACGATTCTGTTAAGTGAGGGCCTAAGTGGGTCTATGGATCATCTTGTTGGACTGTTATACTCAGATTAGACTAATTAATCCACCTTTTGCTAGGTGACTGGGTCCATGCCTTCACAGCTTTTGCCTGAATGGGTTAATGAGTCAATCGGTCGGATCGACTTATTCGATTGTCCAGACTTACCTGTTGAACGTGTTAAAATCAGCCCGGTTGAGCGTGTTAAAATCAGCATGACCTAGCCATGAGTAAAACATAAAATAAAAAAAATCCATGTAGAACTTTCCAAATGAACACAAAGCATTAGAAACACTGTTTTCAAACCTATTTGGTAAGAGTCCAGCTCAAAAAGCGGGTTAATGGGTCAATAGGTCATAATGTCTAAATCACATAAGAATATTTTCTTTATTTACCAGTTGAACTGTATTAGACCAACACCACCCATTAAATTTAGGGAAATTCCATGTGGTGTATATGTTTTTGCGTATTCCAAATGACACTTGTTAAAATAAAATTCCATGTGGTACCAGTCTATTTGTTTTTTTAGCAAATATGACATTTTATTGCTTAAATAAAACAATTCATCAACTGATCATTAGGGAAGGGCTCACTTCCTAGTTCTAGTTGCTAGATGGTGTGCTTCCTTAACATTCAACCGTTAATTGTTTTTAACACAAACAAAGGCGAAACATAAGGACATAAATCGATATGGCTGAAGGATATAGTAATATTCCGTTTGTGGTCTTGTCTTCCCAGAAGTAATGGACAATTTGTATAGAATCTGTGTGAACGGTGACTACGAAAACTTGTCAGTTCCTCGCCCAAAGAAGAGCGTACACCACTGCCTATAGCTCCATCTGGTCATTCGACATTCCCAAGCATGGGATACTTCCCCGATCCTGGGATAGTTCCCCCATTACTGAGAACCCATCCCACATTATCTTTTTTTTTTTTTTTTTTTTTTTTTTTTTTTTTTTGGGCACCAAGCACCATCACAGCATAGCAACCAATTGGGGCACCAATTTCACTAGAAGGCCAAACAAAAGAGTCCATTTGTGTTGGCATCATGTGAGGTTCCTATTGTCCAGATGCTATTCCTTAGTGGTTGTTAAAATGCAGATTCTGCACATAAGCTTTCACCTAGTTGATAACCAACTTTGTGTTTGGTATTTCTTCTAAAAACTTTGTGATTACCAAACATATCAAAGAACGACCATGAAGGTGGCACTCAGTTGGGCTCTGTGATTGCCTTGTTTCAACAGGAAAACAATGCAATTGGTCAACCATTGCTCCATTGAGATTACAAGATGTGATTGATTGGTGAGGATGAGATTCGATCCGACCCACACTGCTTTAGCAAAGACAATCTCTAAATACATGTTTGACGGTCTCACCATTGGATGTCAGCATTGGAGGGGTGGTTGTTCCACGGGTTGATAAGTTTAGATATCTAGGTGCTATTTTACAAAGTGATGGAGAAATTAGCGAGGATGTTACACGTCGAATTAAGGTTGGTTGACGAAAGTGGAGAGCGGCCTCAAAAGTTTTGTTTGATAGGAAAATTCCTCTTAAGCTAAAGGGCAAGGTCTACCGTAGCATTGGAGGGGTGGTTGTTCCACGGGTTGATAAGTTCAGATATTTAGGTTCTATTTTACAAAGTGATGGAGAAATTAGCGAGGATGTTACACGTCGAATTAAGGTTGGTTGTCGAAAGTAGAGAGCGGCCTCAAAAGTTTTGTTTGATAGGAAAATTCCTCTTAAGCTAAAGGGGTAGACCATCGACGTTATATGGTTAGACCATCGACGTTATATGGGACAGAGTATTGGGCGACCAAGAAGATTCGTTGCCAAAAGTTGAATATGGTGGATATAAGGATGGTGAAGTGGATTTGTGGTTATACTAGATTATATAATATTAGGAATGTTGTCTGTCGAGGCCAAACTAGGAGCGTCGTATATCGAGGAGAAGTTGGGAGAGGCTAGACTAAGATGGTTTTGACATGTGCCTAGAAGAAGAGAGGATTCCCTTGTTAGAAGTTGTGAAGGGATTACGATACACCATGGACACTGAGGATGTGGGGGACCTAAAAAGTCTATGAGAGAGGTGATTAGAACAGATTGAAGGACCTAGGCTTAGAGGAGGACATAATACTAGAAAGGGGAATTCAGAGAGCTAGAATCAAGGTGGTAGGGTGAGCTTTGTTGGTTTGATATTATGAGTTTGTCTTGTTTTGTTGTCTTCTGTTTGCTATTTATGTATCGTACCAGGTATATTTAGTTCTCCCCAAGTTGCTTGGAGTATACATGTTTGCATCTCTATACTTATGGCCATTGGTGTCTTACTCTTTTAATTGTTTCTTTTTGTTTTTTGAAAAGGTTTCAACTTGGGTTTCTTTTTTCTATGACGTGGGTTTCATATTGGTTGTTTCAAAAGTCTTTTTTTAGGTCTGCAAAAATCAACTTCTTCACGAACGTGAGTCCATGAGGGAAAGACTGTCTACATTTGGATTCCCTACATCATACTAAAACATGTTTTCCAATGAGGTTGTTGTTGTTGTTGTTGTTGTTGTTGTTGTTGTAGGGAGTGCGTTATAAAAAATCTTCCAAGAATTTAGTTTCCATTTTAATGGGATATGTAGCCCCCAAAAGGTCTTCCAGAAAGAGTGTTCTTTTACCCAACTAGCATTAGTCCCATTATTGGTTTGAAGAGAGGCTCCTAGAGTAAATAACCATATTTAACTGTAAACTCCCTATGTCTTGTGTGCCCCCATGCCATGAAATCCTCGTTGTCTTTAAGCCTCAATGGGACTACAAGGATTTGATTTGCAGAACCGTGCTCAGACACCTGACGTACTAGCATGACTTTTCACCGGTTTAGACCTCGAATGGTCAACGAGGACTTTTCGCATGGTTCTACTTAAGGGATTGGGAGTCGAGTGAGGTTGCTTTATCTTGAAATAAGGATGCTTTTCTTTGAGAAAGGTTTAATGATTCTTAAGAATCATATCTTTGTAAATTCGAATTAGAAATTTAAGCTAATTGAATAATTAATCACAATCCTTTTCTCGGGAATCACCATGCTAATGACCATATAAGATCAAAAGGGATAAGTGGACTGACTCTGGAGGCCAAACGATCTTCACAAGATTTGGCCAGTGATCCCAAAAAATTACTCTGAGGTACCCTAACTTTTGGTGAAATGTTTTTTATGGTACCCCAATTTTTCAAAACTAATTTTGAGGTACCCTTACTTTTTGGGTTAGTAATTATTTGGTGTTTTTCCGGCCATTAATTTTATTAAGTGACCAAAATGGCCTTGTTCTTCCCTTGAAGAAATACCCTTGAAGAAGAAGAATGAGGGTATTTCGGTCACTTAATAAAATTAATGGTCGGAAAAACACCAAATAATTACTAACCCAAAAAGTAAGGGTACCTCAAAATTAGTTTTGAAAAGTTGGGGTACCGTAAAATAGTTTCCCCAAATATTGAGGTACCTCCGACTAAACTTTTGCAGTGATCCCAGACTCAGAAATGGGTCAAAACAAGGCCAAGGCCAAGGCCATCGGGCTTTGACTACTATTTCTATTTATTTATGTTCCTTTGGGTCATTACATTATGATGGCCGGGGTAAGCATTGAATTAATAAGACAAATGGAAGAGAAAAGTCATAAACCAAATTATGGAAAATATGCTTAGAGGAGTCGTCAGTTGATTTTAAGGAAATCAAAGAGCCTAAAATTAAATTAATTAAAAGAAGTTTAATTTTCAATTAATGAAATAAAAAAAAAGATAGAAAATGAGGTTCTAACTTGGTATAACTTTTTTTTTATTCTTCCTTTTCTATTCATTTATTTATGTATGTAGATCTTTTATGTAGTGCCAATCCAACACAACTTTTTTGTTATACTTAATACTTAACTTAGATTTTTTTTCTTAATTTTTCAATTTTATATAATCTCTATCATATTTCTATTTATTATTAATTATTTTATATTATATTTTTTTATTAAATTATGAAATTAAATTTTGTTCTATTATATTGTTTTGTTATTATATTATATATTTATTAAATATATATATCATTCTAGATTTCATATACATATAAATATATATTTACTATCATAAAATACTTCTTTATTATATAAGCCTTGAGGTACAGGAGAAATAGAGGAGGTTAGAGAACTCAGCAGGTTCAAGACTGTGAGGTCCTTGATGACTGCTTACAGACAACAAATGTCTGAGCTCAGCTTCTGTTAAGAGGCCTCACAGATGAAGCAATGAACACTTCAAGACTCGCTAAGGTGAGAACACACTCTCACTTTAGTTACACAGCTTTGAGGGCTTCACCAGAACTCTCTTTCTGGTTACACAACTCACCAATTCAAACACAAGTGGCCACACTCAGAATTTTCTCTACCAAAATTCCTACACTTCCAATTACACTCGTTGGAATCCCCTAGTTTGTGACAGAGGCAATCAATCATTATATTGTCGTTTAATGATCCAATGCAACAACCGTTTTGAAGTTTCCTTAGTTCTTGATCCTTTCCATATATGCTTGATCTTATATCTTTATTCTTTTGGAAGCTCCAATCTTTGCTCAAAAGGCATATCTTGTAAAGATATATATCAGAATAGGTATATATAATCTTGAGGAATATTCTGATGGTAAGAGGGAAGGTTTTGAGAACTTCCCTTATTTGATCTTTCAAACAAAACGTCTGGGCATGCTGAAGGTCCTCGGTACTGTTGTTGTTGAGGGAATCACAATTTCTACATTTTATTTTTCTTGTATTCTTTATTTTTAGGAATAGGGAAATGTAAGGGAACCGCAAACGCCTAGCCATGCCTGCATGCTACATGAAAAAACCAATAAAAACCATATAAAAACCCATGCAAAATCCACATAAAACCCCATGCAAAGTTGACGTGTGCGCAGACGTCAAAGAGGTCCAGGGTTCCAACCTCACCCTCATTCCACAGTCCAAGCCCCGACCATGCTGGAAAACAAGCACGTTTTCCTAGTGGCCACGCAAACTTCACGAGGTTTCAACACCTCTCTACTGACCCTACCGACTAGCTAAACCCACATGCTTCCTTAGTGGTCGCGCTGCCGTCCATGACACCAGAGATTACTATTCAACCTTGGTGCTAAGGTGGACGAGGTACATGCATGCCTAAACCTATAAATTCCCTTGCTATCTAGCTTAAAGGGGTAACCAAGAACTCTCTTATCATCAACATGTTGTTTCTTTTTCATCTACTATTATCTTCAAAACACATTTCGTCTTACTCCTACCTTCCTCCATCATGTTTCCAACCTTTCTTCTTTTCTAAACGCCACAAAACAAGCTACAAAACAAGCCACAAAAATACCAAAAAACCATCCCAAAACCACAAAAGCTATTCTTGAAGATCGAAAGCAAGGTGATCCAAGGATAGGCAAAAGTTCCCGGTCATCCATTGTTTAGGTATAATTTCATTTCCATTCATGTAAACATGTAATCATCCTTTGTTTTGCAATGTTATAATATGTTCATATGTTATTATTTTATTCTACTACATGTTGAGTGTTTTTAAGATGTGATACTTTACTTTATCTGCCTTCCAAACTTTGTAAAAGCACATTTTTAAACATCTAGTAAAGTCTTTCCTTAAGTGATAGGCGAACTCAAAGATATTTACGTTTCGAGAATGTAACCTTACCCTCGAACTCAGTAATTTGATTAGTAGGCGGAGTCTTTTCTTGGGGCTTTCTTGGCTTTTCCTTTTAAAAAGTTGGGTGGCGACTCTTCAAAAATGCATTATTCTTATTGCTCATACCATGTTTTCAAAACCTTAAAAGTTGTTTTGTGTGAGTTACAGACTTACAATAAGTTGAATGTGACTTTAGGAATGTAGTATATATTTTAAATAGTTAAAATTGCCTACATTGCCTTTTTTCGAGCCCCTTCACTTTGAAAATCGGATAATCAAACTTACGGAGGAAAGAGCAATTGGTAACTCTCTCTTTGAGTTTGTTTGAATATTCGCAAAGTATTCATGGTAAAGAAAATATGATTTTACAATTAAACTATTCATAAAATGTGATCAACAACTTGACTTTCATGTGGCTGGGAGTTTTGACTACCCGAAGAAGTTGTGCCCTAAGTTAAAGGTGCAAAGGGAATGGAATGCCGCTTCCCAAGGGTGGAAGAGTTCTAGTACAAATCGAAAGACTTCTAGCAATTCTTTAAAGGTTGTGGAAGCCACTACTATCTAGAATCATAACTTGAGCCCTATCTCAAGACTGCCTCTTGAATATGAGACTTATACGCCTCTTGGCTTTACGTACTCTGAGGTGTTGGATAGGTTATTGAAGAAGAATCCCTAGCCAGTGATAAAAGGAAAGTATTAGGATACGGGAAATTCTACAACTACCATTGATCCCGATTGCACGACAGGGGGAATTGTTGGAGTCTGAAGAATAAGATTGAGGACATGGTCTAGTTAGGGAAACTGCCCCTACAAAAAGCATCACTAAAGACTAGATAGAACATGGATTCCCCAAATGAAGGAAGGGATTGCACCGCACCAAAGGAGCTTTAGAGTTAGCTGGGGTTCTGATTTTCAAGCATTTTGTTTCCAGAGTCTATTAGTGTTAAGTTTAGAGTCGGTTCTTAAAGATGAGTCGCTCTTGTTGCTGTTGGCCAAATAGAATTTCATGCTTGCAAGCTCGCTCATCCAAGTCTAACAGATTCACCTTGTCTTATCCTTCCTTTTTTGTCATGCACCTCGTTCCCATCCTTTAATTTATCGAATCCAAGATTAGAGAGATAAAGAGAGAAATGCAAAATAATAAAAAAAAGTATAAAAAAGAGTGAAAAAAATATAGAGTGACTAGTTTGAAAACCTCATTGAGGAAAATTGGGTAAAAGGAGCAAAAGAAAAAAAAAAGAGAGAGAAGTCAACTTGCACCACCATCCAACAGGCTAATTAAAAGGAAAGAATGTTATCGGAAAAGACCAAATCCAGTAATATCTCAGAAGTGAACACTCCGTATTAGGAACCTTGTAACTTAAGCGAATGTGACGAGGACATGGGTCTTCAAACTCACCTTCATTTCACCACCCACGTTACCTTCATATTTTCATCTAATCTCGAATTTCCACCTACCACTTACACTCACCTTGCTAACAAACCTCAACCCTTTCAAGACCTTTGCGTCCCCCTTATAACCATTCCTCCATGAACCAAAGCCAAAAGGTGTGTTGTGACTAATATCATGAGAAAGGAGAACAAGAGTCAAAGAGAAATTAAAAGTCGAAAAAGAAAAGAAAAAAAATGAAAAAATGAAAGAAAGGAGGAAAGTTTTCCTAGCTGGTCCACCAACATAGGTTGACATGAGTTGTACGACACTCTTATCCATTAAGCACTTTGTTTGTGTATGGAAAAAACTTGTGCTGGGAGAGTAAACCCTGTTTGGGTCGTCCATACCTCGAAACATGCCAAAAAAAAGAGGAACTAGGAAAAAAAAGTAAAAAAAATAAAAAACAAAAAACAAAAAAGAAAAACGAAAAAAGAAGGGAGGATGAGGAACCAAAGGCGGAAATAACAATCAAGCACACCAGAAAAATCCCATAAACATTTCAAATTGATCTCAAGCCTTCACCTTCTCATTATCCATACACCTCATCAAACCTTTCAGTCTTCATAACAATCCATAACCTGCACATGAACCCCTGGGCCTACATAACCATTTTTTTAAACACTTAAACCCTCATCGAGACACTAACCCTTCAAAATTGTGCCTAAAGAACTGCAACTGACCTGATTCCACCTTGGATATGTAGAAGAACCTAATTGAGGCCCGACCGATTTCACTTTAGAGAACATCAATCATTGAAGAAACGAGTCTTTGAGAGAATGGAAAAAAGAAGCTAGTCTGAAAACCCCACTCAGGCGGGCTAGGTAGAAGGAAAGGAAGCAATGGTTTCTATCATCATCATCAAACCTCCACTTTCCTTCTGCCAGACTTGGACATCATTCAACAACCATCCGATCTTATCTCATGAGGTGGTTCTAACCTTTTTCCTACCCCATTCATCAATCAACCATCTTCCATTGTCCCTTCCATCAAACACCTTCCAACCAACCTTTTTGAGCCCTTTTATCCTCTCTCACCCTTAGAGAACTTTTCAAGTCGGTCATTACAGCAAGTATGAGGTTCTTTTCTTAATTCCCACTTTCAACACACTTGAGTGGGACCCACCTCTCAACAAGAGAAAAAAGCTATCCATAATAAATCCATGGCTAACTGGAAATAACATACACAATCATGAATGGACTCAGAGCAAGCTACTCCAAACAAGGGGCTTCCAACTCTCTAATGTGCCCTCAAAAGCAGCATGGTATCATCCATAGGATATACAAAGTTGGAGGCCCACCATACATCAACATGGACTTGGGAGCAATCCGTCTAAGGTCGTTTACATGATCATCCCAAAAAACAAATCCCTAAGGCCTATCTCATCCACCATAATTCCCTGTCCCAAAGATTGAAATGTTACTCGTCCTGTATTATCCTGAAATTCCCTATAGGTGGCCTCGACACTTAGAAAATAATTGTCTTAGGAAAACATTGTCCTAGAAAATCGTTGTCCAAATATGCAGTTGGGGGGTTGCTCGCATATAAAGTCACATGCATAAAAACATAAAGCATCGTGTGTGTGTCCCGTCTGACCATAATAGATTTTCACTGGACCATAAGTCATGTAAAAATCGCATGGGGTTAGTTTGTTGAGCATAAAAGTCGATAGTCATACATAAATGCATGAGTACATAACTACCTGTGTCCAAAAAAAAGCCTCATTTGTGTGTAAGAATCGAGTAGACCAGTTGCATGCATACCTGTCCGTATCACTTCAGAGAAATGGGGAAGAAGCAGAGAAGTGCAACACCATCACTCCAGAACTCAATAACAGGGGCCAACTAAGGCCATGTGTCGTCTCATCAAACTATTCGGTATGGTTTCCAACCAATAAGAGCAATATTATAGCAATCTCTAATTGAATTCTAGCAGGTTAAATCAACATCCAATGAGCCAACACAGAATCCAAAGGCACAACCACGCATCAATTAATGATCATGACAAGCCCATCAGAGTCATACTTCATCAAAAGCTAGACACGAATGACGCCTATTAGACACAAATGAAAAGATCATCAAAACCGAACACGAATGACGCCTGTCGGACACGAATGACAAAATCACCAAAGTCAGACACGAATGGCGACTGTCCGACACGAATGAAAAAATCACCAAAGCTAGACACGAATGACGCCTGTCAGACACGAATGAAAAAATCACCAAAGCCAGACACGAGTGGCGACTATCAGACTCGAATGGCAGAATCGTTAAATCCAAACACGAATGGCGGTTGTTAGACATGAATTACATAATCATTAAAGCCAGGCACGATGACGGAATCATAAAAGGCAGGCACGAATGTCTCCTGTCAGACACGAATCTACGACCAGGCATAAAAAAAAAAAACTTTCTCCAATGGAGCTCTACAATCAGCACTATAAGCAGGAGAAATCTTTTGCATACAGTTCTATACACTTGAAGCAAAATTTAAAGTAGTATCTAATTTGAAGTACACTTAAAGTGCTTATCACATAGCAAGAAATCAACATCCAAATGCATGCAAGATTCAAGAGCAGATATAAATCCCAACTAAGGAGGAAAATAAAGCCTATACGACGTCAGTGACAAATCATCACTCAATTAGAGCCATCGACATTGCGCTTGGTGTAGTCTCTTAGCAACAAATTGTCTCCCTTCAACATCAATTTTGAATGACAAATCATTGCTCAACAGGAGCCATCGACATCGCCCTTGATGCAGTCTCCTGACAACAAATCAGTGCCTCTCAACATCAAGCCTAAATGACATCGGTGACAAATCTCCACCCAAACCTTTTCCATCAACAATCAAGTAGAGCGACATTCTCACTCGAGATCCTCTATTAGCATTTAAGTAGAGCATCATTCTTGCTCAAGATTAGCCACAAATCGCACCCTTTTCTATCGACAAACAAGTAGAGCGTGATTCTCGCTCGAGATCAGTGAAAAATTGCACCTTTCCATCAACAATCAAGTAAAAAATCATTCTTTCTCGAGATCAACGACAAATCGCGCCCTTTTCCATCGACAAACCAAGTATAGCGTCATTCTTACTCGAGATCAGCGACAAATCGCACCTTTCTGAAATTAATCAAATTGAGCGTTATTCTCGCTCGAGATCAATAACCCTTAAAAATAGTCAGGCGCATGACCTCTAACTTCCAAGCATCGCTCTAGGCTTTGAAATTTAGATTCATGTCCAAGACCGGTGTCCAACAATTAGAACTACTTTAATTCTCGTCCTACTCGGAGTCAATGAAAGTGGGGGCTATTTGTAGACACCAAGATTTTTGTCTAGTACTCCCTCCTTCCCATTTTATTTGTCACTTAAGACATGATTCACAAAACCAATAAAACTTCCAATTTGCATTAATTAGCATTCTTGGAATTGAGAAAATGTTGAATAAAATGATGAATAAAAAAAGAAAAATGGTGAATAAAAGAGAAAAGTTGAAGAAAAAGATGTAGAATTTGATAAATTAGTAATTGATGTGTTATTGGAATTGTAAGGTGACAGATATTATGGGAAAAAAGAAAGTTAGTTAAAGTGACATATAATATGGGAAGGAGAGAGTATATATATGTATTTTTGTAATATCTTGTATTTTTGTTGTATTTTTATTTTTAGGAATAGGGAAAAAAGGAACTGGAAAGCCCAGCCATGCCCGTAAGCTACATGCAAAAACCCATAAGAACTATAAACAAACTCATGCAAAAACCCTAGCCATACAAAAGCCACGTAAAACGCCATGCAAAGCCGATGGCCGCGCAGACTTCAAAGGCGTCCAGGGTTCGGATCTCAACCCTCATTCCAAAATCCAACCACCGACCAAGCTGGAAAACAAGCACCTTTTCATAGTGGCCGTGCGGACTTCACGAGGTTCGAGCACCTCTCTGCTAACCCATCGACTAGCCAAACCCACATGCTTCCTTGGTGGCCATGCAGCCGTCCATGACACCAGAGATTACTATGCAACCTTGATGCTCAAAGTGGACAAGGTACATGCATGCCTAAACCTATAAATACTCTTGTTATGAAGCTCAAAGAGGTAACTAAGAACTCTCATTATCCTATCTTCTCTCTTTTCTTATCACCAACATCTTCTTTATTTCCCATCTACTATTATCTTCAAAACACATTTCATCTTTCTCATACATTCCTCCATCATCTTTCCAACCTTTCTTCTAATCTAAACACCACAAAACAAGCCACAAAAATACCAAAAAACCAAAAAAACAACAAAAAGCTATTCTTGAAGATCGAAAGCACGGTGATCCAAGGCTAGGCAAAGGCTCCCAGTCATCCATTGTTTAGGTTTAGTTTCATTTCTAGTTTTGTAAACATGTAATTCTTTGTTTTGCAATGTTATAATATGTTCGTATGTTTTTCTTTTATTATAATGTATGTTGAGTGATTTTAAGATGTGATACTTTATTTTACCCCATTCTAAACTTTGTAAAAGCACATTTTCAACATTCTAGTAGAGTCTTTCCTTAAGTGAGAGGCGGATTCAAAGGCCTTTACCTTTTAAGTCTGTAACCTTACCCTCGAACTCGATAATCTAGTTCGTAGGCGAAGTCCTTTCTTCGGGTTTTCTCGGCTTTTTCTATTAAAAAATTGGGTGGTGACTCTTTGAAGAATATATTATTCTGATTGCTTAGACCATGTCCTCAAAACCTTTAAACTCGTTTTGTGTGAGTTATGGTCTTACAATAAGTTTAATGCAACTTTAGGAATGTAATATATTTTTTAAATAGTTGAAATTGCCTAAATTGTCTTTTCCCAAACCCCCACATTTTGAAACTTGGATAATCAAACTTAAGGAGGAAAGAGCAAGTGGTAGCTTTATCTATGAGTTTGGTTTGAATATTTGCAAAGTGTCGTTTATGAAAAGGAAAGATGATTTTACAATTAAACTATTCATAAAATGTTCAATACAATTCCTAAAGGTCTTTAAAATGAGAAACATCAGCCAAGTCCCAAAAATTCCACCACAAGCGGTAAACCGCTGTGACACATTTTGCTGGCAAATTCTTGAGGGAAGGTTGAAAGCCTGACCCAGGAAAATCCACAGTAGGATGTCTGCCTTGTTGTGAATGCTTGGCAACTATACGTATGATGACGTAATGTATGCCTCGTTGTGAATGTCTGACGACTAGACGTATGCTGATAAGATGTTTGCCTTATTGTGAACACCTTGAAAACTAGACGTGTGTTGTTGAAATGTCTGTTTCGTTGTGAACACCTGACAACTAGACATATGTTGATAAGATGTCTGGCTCGTTGTGAACGCCTAACAACTAGATGTGTGTTGAGGAAATGTCTACCTCGTTGTGAACGAGTAGCAATTAGACGTATGTTGATAAGATGTCTGCCTCGTTGTGAACGCCTGGAAACTAGACCTGTGTTGATGAAATGTCTACTCGTTGCGAACTCTTGACAACTATACGTACGTTGGTAAAATATCACGCTCATTGTGAACACTTTACAACTTGACATATGCTGATAAGATGTCAGCTTCGTTGTGAACACCTCGCGACTAGAAGTCTATTGATAGGATGTTTGCCTCGTCATGAGCACTTGGCGACTAGATGTATGTTGATAAGATATTTGCCTTGTTGTGAATGCCTCGTGACTAGATGTATTCTGATAAGATGTCTACCTTATTGTGAACGCTTGGCGACTAGACGCATATTGATAAGATGTTTGCCTCGTTGTGAATGTCTGACAACGCGATGTGTGTTGATGAAATGTCTCCCTCGTTATGAACGCCTGACAACTAGACGTATGCTGATAGAATGTCTAAATTATCCTATGGCAGGACAAATAAAATATTAGTTCATTTGGGGAGTAATTTGGGATTAGAAAATCACATGTCTGATGACTTGATTACCACTGACCGAACTTTTTCTTTTTCCTCTTTTTTTTCCTTTTTTTTCTCTTTTTTTCCCTTTTTTTATTTCGATCGGAATGGGTCTAGACTGGGTCTAAATCCGATTTGGGATAACAAGGTCGTTTGACCTAGGGATGAGGATATGGGGATAAGAACAATATTGCCTTGGATTTCGGACAAATAAAGGGGCAACGTGTACCCTAGGCTGCACGACTTTATTCGCATGGGTGGGGCCCACTTCGTGCCACTTGTGTAATGCATGCTTGTCCTTGCTTTCTATATGTAATGTGACCCTTGAGCTCATTTTACTACACCACCATTTCATTCTTCATCTTTCTCAAGCTTCTCTTGAATTCTCTTAGTTAGCTTTAGTAGTTTACTACTACAAAAATGTAGTCCAGGAAGCATAGAAGCCACCCTTTACCACATGTTGCAGACTAACCTCATGAAGATTCTTTGCGATGCAATTCATCCTGAGCCCGAAGCTGACGAAGATGTAGTCGGTGTTTCATCCTTGAACAATGTTTGTGTTCGGTTGTAATTTTTGTGGTTTTAAGTAAGGATGTCGAACTCGAGGATGGGTGTAAGGTTTGTCTAGGTTTTTAGTTTGTTAGAGGTTCTCAAGTGCGGAAAGCATTAAAATATGAAAATTAAGCGATTAAACTATCCCTAATCATGATACTAAACATGACCATTAAGAAGAAACACAATCAAGCAAGTAATTACTAACAATTGATGCAAAAGAAATCTATAAAGCTAACAAGTAACATTTAATAACACTCTAAACTATCACTAAAATCAAAGGTAAACAAGTAGCAATTAATAAGCAACTAATTAATTAAAACAAGCTTAGAATTAAGTCCATACCCTCGATGACTAATCGAAATCGAAATCGATCTCTATTCTTCATTCTTCATCTTCATTTGCAACTTTCCCCGAACAAAATAGAAAGTTGTGAATCAAGTTACTAAGGACCCCCAAATCTTCACTTCTAGTAAGATTTGTGGCCCTTAATCCCCGTTTTCACTAAAAGATTGATTGTTTGTGGCTAATCTAGGAACCTTGAATGGCAAGCTCAATGAAATCAAAAACACAAGGTAAATGAAGAAAAATGCTTGCTGAAATTACTTGAAGAAAAGTTGATTACACTCAAAAATCTCAAGAACTTGGAGAACAAGGCAATAGATAACCTAAGAGAGAGAGAAAGTAAAAACCACTTAAGAGGTAATTAAAACTAAGAAATACAAATTAAAACTTAAGCAAAAGGTATCTGCTAGTGAAATCGCAACTAAGGTCTTTATAATGATCCCAATTTGTTACACAAAACGCAGCATTTCAATTCCAGACTGTACGCAGAAAATCAGAGTGGCTCGGGCGAGCCAGCGTTCTGGTCGGGTGCACCTTTTCTTCTTGGCAACTTCTCTTCGGCAGCTCAGGTGCTCAGCTCGGTCGAGCAGGGCACTTGCTCGGGCGAGCCAGCCCTCTGGTTCTTCATTGCCTTAGCCGTATTTTCAAAGTTCCCCATGGTTGTTGTGCAGAAGCATGGCTCGACCGAGCCAGTATGTTGCTCGGGCGAGCCAGCCTTCTGTCTCTCTTCTTCTTGGCTCAATTTTAGTAGGCAAGTTTTGCTATCCTTCCAGCAGCTTGACTCGGGCGAGCCATTCTTCTGCCCCCTTCCCTTATTTGGTGAGTTTTACTCCGTTTTGGCTCCATTTTAGGTCACTCTTTTATTTTCCTACAAAACTAGAAAAATCTCATAACTCGAATGAAATACGAGGTTAGAACATGCAAAAGCTCCCTAATAAAGAGAAGAATTCGGCTCGAAACAAGACCGAACACCACTCCCACACAAGGGTTTGCTCGCCCCGAGCAAACTAAAAACAAAGAAAAACACTAGAAAAAGAAACTAAAACCTAACTCACTTTCGCAGGAATCGCGGATGCATTTAGCATATGCATCAAGCCCTTTAAACCCCCCGACATCCCGGGTGGACGAGGTAGGTCTCGTGAGGGTTTATAGCAACTAGACCCACAAAAGCCATCGAAAAGGAGAGAGAGAAAATGAAAAACAAAACAAGCTTAAAAGAAAGAAAAGACAACTGCTCGTTTCAAAGAATTAAGTCGTTTCAATTAAGAAAACGGTATTAATCCTCCAAAAGGAACCGTTATGAGCATCTCACAACACCTAGCCCAAACAACTGCCAATCTTAGAAGTTTTTGATCCCTTGCACCTCATATAGAGTTCAATCCCATTTGCGAAAAGGTTTTAAACATTCTAATCGATCCCGGACGACCCAAAAGACTCACATCCGAGCTCACAAAACAGAGAAACGAACAAAGGAAAGGAAAGAGTTGCCCCTCCCCGCATTTGGTCGCCCTTGGCTTGGTGAGGGCCGCAGGTGATGCAAGGAAGAGCCCCTCACTTTATTAACACTTCAAACTTTTTCTTCTTTTTAATGTCGGTATTAGCCTTATTTTCGGGAATTGGACGGCCCATATAAGGGGTATACCCTCCCAACACGGTCTTTTCCATTCGCCTCTCCGTCGCAAAGCGATATAGGAGGAGGGTTAAGGGGCATCCGTGCCGTACCACTGATACCGGGCCCGTGTAGGTTGGCTAAGTGTATGGTGGTTGATGTCGTAAAGCCGACACGCCCCACTTAGTCAAATTATTTAATTTCGCTGCTAATTTCTTACTTTTGCTTTTCTCTTTTTTTTTTCTTTTTCTTTTTTTTCCTTTTTCTTTTTGGAAAACAAGCTCGAGTATGAACCCCTAGAATCTCCCAGTTTCAACCAGAACATAAAAAAAAAGAAATGGGATCTCACTAGACACTTGATGAAAAGAATCTAATTAAGGTAAGTCATGACAATTGCCCAAGTTAGGGTCGAAAATGCTCAAACCGGTTTCTTTTAAAGAAGATTAAGAACGGCTTCCTGATTTCAACAACGAAATCCAAGAAACAAAGCAAAAACAAAAACAAAACGAAAAAAAAAAACGAAAACTTTCAAGGTTTTTCACTCCCTTTTTTCTCCTTTTCACACAAAATTTTTCAAATTTTTCGACACAAACTACGAAAAACGTAAACAAAGACTCAAACTAGGTGATCTACCCATGACAAATGGAAGTATCACCCCCACTCCCACACAAAACTTCACAATGTCCCCATTGTGAGAAGAAGGGTGTCACAAATAAGGTAGAAAACCTAAAAACACACAACAAACACATAACAAACAATAAATGGTGGCGACCCGAGCCCACACGGCTCCAACAACAATAATATCCCAACATTCACACTCACGGGGTTCGCCACCCAAAAGGAAAAATCAAGCATGCAACATGGATCACTACTATATTAACAATGAAAGTGAGGGTTAGATGATGTTACCTGAAGGTATTCAATAAACGCACATCCCAGCACACGATCCACGAACATAACACCATAGGTAAGAGATGGACAAATGAAAGCATACTATGGGTGAAATGTGTACATGCTAGATAAAAAAGTAAACCAAACTATACAAGTCAAAGAAACTAAGACTTACTAATTAGAAGAAACTTCGAATATTTACAAATGTACATGATCACTGACTAACCTCAACCCCGAATCTCACTAAATGAGGCGGGAATTGAGGATGAAACACCTCGCCACTACCCGGGAACACCACACAACCCCCCGCACATGTATATTTCAAGGTATAAAGCGCACACACAATGCAAAAGATAGGAGGGGTGTGTGGAATGCTTACAATCACTGTTCATCACCTCCCGGAGGAGGGTATGGATAATAAGGGAAGTAGGTTGGGTAGTACTGATTGACGTAGTCGGGCGGTGCCGGCGGATGGTCGGCGACAGCATAATGGTAGTACCCCCAATCCCTCCAGTACTGGTTTTGTTGATGCAAGTACTCGTCATAGCGTCTAAAGTATCATTCGTGCCTTTCGAGTGTTGATTGCTGCGCACGAAGGACCTCTTGTTGACTCTCCACCAAGTTATGCGTACTTTGCATCAAAGTTCATTGTTCTCGGAGATCAACACTCAATTGATCCATTCGGCTTGCTAAGTACCCCATCGTGATCTCTTGGGAACCGCTACCGCTAGCCTCGCCTGCTCTTCTTCTTCCTCATTTTCATGCGCAAGCGGTCATCGTGACTCCCAACTCGACGGTGCTCGTGGATTTTCGCCAAGACGACATTGTGTTGGTTGGACACATCCAACCAACGTGCGACTCGCTCATGGTCCAAATGAACGGACGTCGCATATCGATCCGAGCCATGCTTGTAGACGTGCTTCGTGTTGTGGCGCTCGAGGATACCCATGCGTTGCAACCGTATACCGTCGATTGGGTCGGGAAAATAACGCGGGGTGAACTTGCTAATATACCCTCCAAAACGTTGCTTCATCAAAAAGTGGCATATAATATGCCCCATGCCAATCGTAGTGGTAAGGTATCGGGAGATAATTTCTTTTAAGCAATGCAAAATGCAAGACCCCGTGTTCACCCGTGTTCCTCGGAGGGTGTGAAAGATAACAAACAAATTGTCCCTCCTCACATTCGCCCTTCCATCATCCCGTCCGAAGACCGAACTTGAGACTATGCGATGAAAAATTCGAATTGCCAAATTGCACAAGTCACGAGACTTGGAATTCCTAGTCAAGAAGGAACAATCATCTAGGGCATGTGACCTTTAATGTTTCCGCCACCAACAAGTAAGGCTTTTCATGGCGGATTGTTCATTAAAATGTACGCTCTCCTCGTAATAAAGCCCATCCTCCGGTAGCCCAAGTGCTTGACATAGCCCTTGCACAGTGCAAGTTTTCTCCTTATTATCCACTCTATATCTTGGCGCGTGTCAGCATTCTCAACTTGTAATGAACTAAGGAACTCAAGGATTGGTTGGTCGTAAAGGGATTCATCAATCTTGATGAAAGAGTCCCAACCCAAGGTCCTTATGATAAAGTCAAAGCTAGGGCCACAATACACCTTCCTCACTGTGGCCTCATCGTATATATCCGGGGCACAGAGTTTCCAGTGTTGACATAGCTCGTACTTCTCTTTATGATGTTCATCCCGGAATCTTATACGCACTCCCGGGTCAGCTTGAAGAGGAGTAGGAGTTTGGGCCTTGTATCGATCCTTATCCACCGCCGCCGATGAAGACTCGGGCGGTGGTGAGGGTGAACCTTCCTCATTTGTGCGGGCTCTCTTAGATCGAACCATGTTGAAGTCAAAGCAACACTAGCAACTCAAGAATCACCAAATAGCAATCAATACACACAACCACTCAAGCCCTAAATTCTGAGAACAAATCACAAGTAACACCCAATTTAACCTTGAAATCAAACTTTGAAACACTAATTGAATGTTACCTCCCAAATAGCACTAAAGGAAAAAGTGGTTGAATTCTTAAGAGCAAAATCACCCGTTGCTAGAAGCCACCCAATCTTGAAGCACAAAACCACCAATGCACCACCCGTTGCAAACGCCCAGCAAGCACAACAGCAAACACCCGGTACTCTTGAGACCTTGCGAAGTGTGTCTCCCCCTCAAAGAGCAGTACCCGTCGCACCACTCGCACAGCAACAGGCGCACCACAGCAACAATGTCGAAGTGTTGTCACTGTCGCTCGTTAACAGCGCACAACAGCAGCCCGCACAGCTAGGGCACAAAATCGACCAAAATCTGGAAGAAATCGAAGAGATTAGCAAAGATTTAGGAGTTAGGGTTTGATGTTAGGGCTTGGGGGAGGTAAGAGAGAGATATGAGAGAGAAAATGAGTGAGAAAATATGAGGGAAATGAGAAAGAATCGAATAAAACCCCCCGACAGAAAACAGATCTGTCGACGGCTCGCCCGAGCCGAATAACCTGCTCGCCCGAGCAGGGTTTCTGGACGCAAAGTCAGTTCTGTCCGAACAACTGCTCGACCGAGCCGTTAGATTGGCTCGCCCGAGCTGCTCCTCTGGATGGCTGGGCGTGTCTTTCAAACTTTTTTTTCTTCTGCGCTCCAGTTGACAGGCTCGACCGAGCCAGGATGCTGCTCGGGCGAGCCATCCTTCTGTTGACCGCCTGCCTTAGCGTTGAGCGCACTCTCATTTGGACGCAGAAGACTGGCTCAGTCGAGCCAGGTTCTTGCTCGCCCGAGCGGTGCTTCTGGAAACCTTTCCCCTTCTGTTCTCCTTAACCCATGAAGCCAGCTCAGTGAGCGTGCTCGGTCGCGCAGGCATGTTGCTCGCCCGAGCAACGCTTCTGAAATTTTTTTTCTTAGCGTTTATGTCACTCCCAATTAGGCACAGTCGACTGGCTCGGTCGAGCCAGGTTCTCCTCGCTCGAGCACTGCTTCTGTAAATGATGCCTTTTCTTTGCCCTTTAACTCAAGTCACCGCTCGCTGGCGTGGCTGCTCGCCCGAGCACTGGTTCTGGCCAAAACTTCAAAAAGTTAAGTTTCTCAAAATATACTAAGTATTCTCACTTCTACTAAAAATATTTTCAAACTCTCAAACACTCAAAAACCTCCCGGGGCACCTTAAAACCCGAAACACTTAAAATCTAACAAAAAGCTAACCTAAGTAAACAAAAACTTTTTGCTTTTCGAAATTTTTCAAAGAAAGAGAAGAAAGCTGGCATGCATGCCTCCCCATTCCCACACAAAAAGGTCACACTATGTCCTCATTGTGACAAGAAATAAAGGAAGACAAACACCCTAAAAGAAGAAAAATCAAAAGTCATACCAAAAGAAGGAAAAAGAAACTTTTCACCAACCAACTCCAAAGACAAAGAAGGATAATACCTGATTAGATCCCAAATCATCGTCGCATGACTTGTAAATGGAGATTGAGTATACAAGCCATGAAATGATGCATCTATGAGCAATAAATGGTCCTTCTTTCTCGTTAATGCATAGTTAAGAGAAGTGATCAAAGAAACAAATAAGAAAAATAAACTAATTCACAATATATACAAGAATGTTACCTCATTTTCCTTCAATCAACGGATGGAATATGGAATGTCACACACTTCACATCCACCTTCTCCGGAAGCTCCAAGAAAGGTTTCAACCTGTGACCGTTTACCTTCCACACAGACGCATTAGTGGGATCCTTAATCTCAACTACTCCCGAGGGAAACACGGTGGTCACAATGAATGGGCCGGTCCATCTAGACTTTAGCTTACCCGCAAACAAGTGCAAACGTGAGTCATAAAGGAGGACTTTCTGCCCCGGGACAAAGGTTTTCCTAAGGATCAATCTATCATGCAAGACTTTCGATCGCTCCTTACTCAACCTCCCGTTTTCATATGCTTCCCTCCTTAATTCCTCTAATTCACACAAAGTAAGCTTCCTAATATCCCCAGCTGTCGAAAGGTCAAGGTTCAAGGCTTTCAAAGCCCACCACGCCTTATGCTCAAGTTCTACTGGCAAATGACAAGGTTTCCCAAAGACTGCTCTATACGGCGACATTCCTATGGGAGTCTTGTAAGCCGTCCTATAAGCCCATAAAGCATCGGTCAATTTGGTGGACCAATCTTTCCTATTCTTTGACACTGTCTTCTCAAGAATTTTCTTAATTTGCCTATTGGACACCTCAGCTTGGCCATTTGATTGAGGATGATAGGCAGTGGTCATTTTATGCTCAACAGAATATTTTCTAAGCAAAGCCGCAAAAGATCGATTATTGAAATGAGTTCCTTGGTCGCTAATGACAACTTTAGGTACCCCAAACCTAGAAAAAATGTTTTCCCGAAGGAACCTAGTTACAACTTTTGCATCATTTCTTTTTGACGGAATTGCTTTGACCCATTTTGAAACATAGTCCACTGCTAGAAGAATAAACTCATTCCCAAAAGAGGTAGGAAATGGTCCCATAAAATCAATGCCCCAAACATCGAACACATCCACAAAAATCTCAGGTTGCAAGGGCATCATGTTTCTTCTAGAAATTTTACCCAAACTCTGACACCTAAAACAGCTTTGGGCATAGTTATGGGCGTCTCTAAAGATGGTGGGCCAATAGAATCCACTTTGTAAGACCTTATATGCTGTCTTCTTCCCACTGTGATGTCCCCCACAAGGTTGGTCGTGGCAAAACGAGGGGACATCCATGATAGACTCATCCGGAACACACCTTCTAAGAATCTGATCAGGGCAATACTTAAACAGATAGGGGTCATCCCATATGAAATTCTTAACAATGTAAAGGAACCTATCTCTATCATGCCTGTTCCAGTCACTAGGCATTTCTCCCGTGACTTTAAAATTGACAATGTCGGCAAACCACGGCTCTACTCCTATGCTAAGAATGCACTCATCGGGAAAACAAGCATCTATAGGAGGTTCTATCTCATGTTCAGGCACTATCCTAGAAAGGTGGTCCGCTACTGGATTGTCGGATCCTTTCCTATCACGGATTTCACAGTCAAATTCTTGGAGTAACAACACCCACCTAACCAATCTAGGCTTGGACTCTTTCTTCTCCATCAAGTAACGAATGACTGAATGGTCAGTAAACACTATCACTTTAGCTCCCAACAAGTAAGCCCTGAATTTCTCAAACGCATAGACCACAGCTAGAAACTCTTTCTCAGTTACCGTGTAATTCAGTTGTGCCTCATTCAAAGTGTGACTTGCATAGTGAATCACGACAGGTTTTTTATCAATCCGTTGTCCTAAGACCACACCTATAGCAAAGTCAGAGGCGTCACACATTAACTCAAACGGTTCCCCCCATGTGGGAGGTTTGAGAATAGGAGGTGATATTAAGGCATCTTTAAGTGTGTTAAAGGCTTTCAAACACTCATCAGAAAAATCAAAAGTCACCTCCTTGGCCAATAAAGCAGAAAGGGGTTTGGCAATCTTACTAAAGTCACGAATGAATCGACGATAAAACCCAGCATGTCCTAAGAAAGACCTAACCTCCTTCACACAAGTGGGAGGGGGGGTCAAGTTCCTAACTAGGTCAATTTTCGCTTTATCCACTTCGATTCCATCCTTTGAAATCACGTGGCCCAAAACTATTCCCTTTCGTACCATAAAATGGCACTTCTCCCAGTTTAAAGTCAAGTGTTTTTCTTGGCACCGACTCAAGACTCGACTCAAATTGGACAAACAATAATCAAAGGTAGTGCCAAATACTGAGAAATCATCCATGAAAATTTCAACACAGTCATCAACAAGGTCCGAGAAAATAGACACCATGCACCGCTGAAAAGTGGCGGGGGCGTTGCAAAGTCCGAAGGGCATCCTACGGAAAGCAAATGTACCAAATGGGCATGTAAAAGTAGTTTTCTCCTGATCACATGGGGCTATAGAAATCTGAGTGTACCCCGAATACCCAATCTAGAAAACAAAAGAAATCATGCCCCGCCAGCTTCTCTAACATTTGATCCATGAAAGGTAAAGGAAAATGGTCTTTTCTCGTAGCCTTATTGAGTTTTCTATAATCTATGCATAGTCTCCATCCTGAAGGAATGCGGGTTGACACTAACTATCCCCTCTCATTCTCCACAACTATCAACCCGGCCTTTTTAGGGACCACATGTATAGGACTAACCCACTTACTGTCAGAAATCGGGTAGATGATATCATTGTCCAACCACTTTAGAATCTCCTTCTTAACCACCTCTTTCATTTGGGGGTTGAGTCTCCTTAAAGGATCCCTCTGGGCCACACTACCATCTTCCAAAAATATCCTATGTTGCACGATAGATGGACTAATCCCCCTGATGTCTCCAAGCGTCCATCCCAAAGCCCCCTTGTTTAACCTAAGAACCTCGACTAATTTGTTTTCTTGGTCCTCACCTAGGTTCGAAGCAATGATAACCGGGTAAGTCTCACTAGGGCCAAGGAAAACATATTTTAACTCAGAAGGAAGAGGTTTAAGTTCAAGGGTTCTAGAAGATGGTGGCTCAGGCTCTATTATGTCAGGCACATGTTGAGAGGCAAACAATGATTCATACAACAATTCACCGTCAAACACATCAGAATCACACAATGAGGTCACACAGTCCGGGTCAAATCCTAACTCAACAAGATCACTCACACTAGGAGCAACATCAAGATCAGAAGGATCACTACTCTCAAGGTCACTAATCCAATTCAAGGCATTACACTCTTGCTCATCATGTCCTAATGGTGACTTCTGTAGGTCGAAAATATTCAACTCCATAGTCAAATTCCCAAAAGTCAGTTTCATTCTCCCATCTTTACAATTAATCCAAGCGTTAGATGTAGCTAGAAAGGGTCTACCTAAAATGACTGGAATCTCGTCACGGGGACTATGAACCCTAGCTATCTCTAACACAACAAAGTCTACAGGGAAAACAAAGGTTCCAACTTGGATCAACACGTCCTCAACTACTCCCTTAGGCACCCTCGTAGACCGGTCAGCTAATTGGAGAACCATTCTCGTAGGTTTCAGTTCCCCTAACCCGAAGGTCTCATACACATGTAAGGGTAACAAGTTGACACTTGCCCCTAGATCATGGAGGGCTCTCTCAATCTGATTGTCTCCTATGGTAATGGAGATGGTTGGGCACCCAGGGTCTTTGTATTTCACTGGAACTTAACTAGACAAGATGGAACTCACATTAGAGGCCAAAAAGGCCTTCTTAGGAACCTGAGTTGCTCTCTTTGTTGTACACAATTCTTTGAGGAACCTAGCGTAGGAAGGACATTGCTGAATAGCATCTAGCAAGGGAATGTTGACTTTGACTTGAGAAAACGTCTCCCTAATCTTTTCAAGAAATTTCTGGTCCTTAGTTCCCCTCAACCTTTGAGGAAAAGGTGGGGAAGGCTTATACGCCATAGGTTGTACAGGACTAGACTCTGGAAGTACTCTAGGTGAAGTCTTAAGACTCGGGGTTTCACCTAAGTTGGTCAACCTCTCTTCCTCATATGACTCATCCTCAACTGACACTAATTCATCACAAGGTCCAACACTCACAGGTTGTTTCCTAGGCAAGTCTGAAGGTAATTCCCGGACCCGATTATCTACTTCCTTCCCTGATCTAAGAGTAATCACCGCATTAAGCCCCCTAACATGGTTCGGGTCACAAGAGGACGAACTAGAAGCTTTCCCATTGGGGTTCGCCTCCATTGCCCAGAAAGGTTCCCCTATCCCTATTAGACATCATAAGTTGAGCTACACTCTCATTCAATTGTTTTACCATTTTCGCCATATCACTCATCGTATCCTCAACCCTACTCAAACCAGACTCTAACTCCTTATACTTCCTATCCCCCTTGTCCTCACTTTGGTATCCTGGTGGAGGTCGGGTATGGGCAATCTGGGGATGGACGGTCTGCCCTCGAGGTGCTTGATAAGCAGCCTGAGGGGGTGGTCTTGGTTGGGCCTGATGTTGGTGAGGAGGAGGTGGCCTCAAGACATTTTGGTTGTCTGGCCCATAAGACAAGAAAGGGTGTTTTGGCACCCCAGGAAATTGGTAGGGCCGGTACTGGTTAAACATGGCATTAACATTTTCCACATTGGATGACACATGTTGCAAATACAAAGGGCAGTTAACATATACATGGTCAGGTCCTTGGCACCAAGCATAAATCAAATGGGATTGAGGGTTCAGAGACATGGGTCGCTCTAAAGAACTCACTTGTGCGCAAGGCTGGGTCTTAGAAGATGCAATTTGCTGTTGGGCTAGGGTTTTTACCATGTTCTCTAAAGAAGCGAACCTAGCCTCATACCCAGTACTCTCACTCACCGCGTGAACGCTTCCCCGTGCATTGGACAACTGTGCTCCTATGGACTCATCCCTAGTATTCCCCCATTACATTACCCTTTCTGACATACTCTCCAAAAAGTCCCAAGCTTCCTCTGCAGTTTTGTCCATAAATCCCCCTTGACACATAGACTCTAAGGTTACTCGGGTTTCCTGATCTACTCCCTCATACACTAATGGCACAATCTCACTAGATCAAACCCATGATGAGGGAATTGAGACAAAAGATTCTTAAACCGCTCAAAAGCTTTCCAATAGGGCTCACCCTTGTCTTGTCTAAACTTCAAAATGGAATTTCTCATTTGAACTGCCATAGAATTTGGAAAGTATCTCTTTATAAATACCTTTAAGAAACTATCCCATGATTTTATAGATCCCGGTTTGATACTATACATCCACCTCTTCGCAGAATCTCGCAGGGCGAAGGGCAAATGTTTCAGCAGAACATAATCTAGAGGTACCCCAGGTGGTGTGACCATACTAAGATACTCCTTATACTCCGCTGTCCAGATAAGCGCCAACCCCGTCCCAGTAAAAAGAGGTAGATTCTGGGTATGATACTGTCTGGGATCAAAGGTAACTCCTTGAGGTAGGGCCGGTAACACAAAACAAGATGGAGGCGGATCATAAGATGGGTAGAGCTGATCGCTCAAGGTAACCCTCGGTTCTGCCTCACCCATGTTAGGTAGGTCGACGCAAGGTTTCTCTACCCTAACCAGTCTATTGGTTTCCGGTATTCGAACCCATCATATCGAATGACGCACTTTCTCTTTTTTAGTTGGTTTTTCTATTTTTTTAACTTTTAGTGATTTTAAAACTTAATGCTAATCAAGCAAAGCAATTAAACTATTCACACTATGCACAAGCAAACCAATCCTAAACTTATTGCTAATCAAGCAAAGCAATTAAAACTTAATGCCATTGTTCGGTTGTAATTTTTGTGGTTTTAAGTAAGGATGTCGAACTCGAGGATGGGTGTAAGGTTTTTCTAGGTTTTTAGTTTGTTAGAGGTTCTCAAGTGCGGAAAGCATTAAAATATGAAAATTAAGCGATTAAACTATCTCTAATCATGATACTAAACATGACCATTAAGAAGAAACACAATCAAGCAAGTAATTACAAACAATTGATGCAAAAGAAATCTATAAAGCTAACAAGCAACATTTAATAACACTCTAAACTATCACTAAAATCAAAGGTAAACAAGTAGCAATTAATAAGCAACTAATTAATTAAAACAAGCTTAGAATTAAGTCCATACCCTCGATGACTAATCGAAATCGAAATCAATCTCTATTCTTCATTCTTCATCTTCATTTGCAACTTTCCCCGAACAAAATAGAAAGTTGTGAATCAAGTTACTAAGGACCCCCAAATCTTCACTTCTAGTAAGATTTGTGGCCCTTAATCCCCGTTTTCACTAAAAGATTGATTGTTTGTGGCTAATCTAGGAACCTTGAATGGCAAGCTCAATGAAATCAAAAACACAAGGTAAATGAAGAAAAATGCTTGCTGAAATTACTTGAAGAAAAGTTGATTACACTCAAAAATCTCAAGAACTTGGAGAACAAGGCAATAGATAACCTAAGAGAGAGAGAAAGTAAAAACCACTTAAGAGGTAATTAAAACTAAGAAATACAAATTAAAACTTAAGCAAAAGGTATCTGCTCGTGAAATCGCAACTAAGGTCTTTATAATGATCCCAATTTGTTACACAAAACGCAGCATTTCAATTCCAGACTGTACGCAGAAAATCAGAGTGGCTCGGGCGAGCCACCCCCTGGCTCGGGCGAGCCAGCGTTCTGGTCGGGTGCATCTTGTCTTCTTGGCAACTTCTCTTCGGCAGCTCAGGTGCTCAGCTCGGTCGAGCAGGGCCCTTGCTTGGGCGAGCCAACCCTCTGGTTCTTCATTGCCTTAGCCGTATTTTCAAAGTTCCCCATGGTTGTTGTGCAGAAGCATGGCTCGACCGAGCCAGTATGTTGCTCGGGCGAGCCAGCCTTCTGTCTCTCTTCTTCTTGGCTCAATTTTAGTAGGCAAGTTTTGCTATCCTTCCAGCAGCTTGACTCGGGCGAGCCAGGATGCTGCTCGGGCGAGCCATCCTTCTGCCCCCTTCCCTTATTTGGTGAGTTTTGTTCCGTTTTGGCTCCATTTTAGGTCACTCTTTTATTTTCCTACAAAACTAGAAAAATCTCATAACTCGAATGAAATACGAGGTTAGAACATGCAAAAGCTCCCTAATAAAGAGAAGAATTCGGCTCGAAACGAGACCGAACAGTTTGGTATCACCATTATCATCAAAAGGGAACCGTTGTAACTGCTTCTCATTTCTTTTTAGCATAAAATGTGTAGGTAGAATTTTCGCTTCTTTAAATTCAATCCTGCTGATTTTAGCTAAATTTGATTGTTAGAGAATTCAACCCATAAATTTTGGAGGATTCAGATGTGGGTCCCCTGACTCGGGTTACACTCTCGTTTAGCCGAGGATAGAAGAGCTATGACAAGTTGGGCTTTGGCCCAAGTCCAAAAAAGGAGATTAAATACTCGAAATTCGCTAGGCCAGACGGCCTAGGGCCTGTTTTAGGCCCTTTATTTGTTTTTTTTACCACATTCTGCATGTTGGGCCAGGGCTTCGACCTATTGAGTCCATCAAGGTCAAACGATCTCAGACCCCCTATTCAGCTTGGATTACTTTGTGCTTCTGGGTTGATGGTCCATCCATGTTATGCCAAGGCCACTACCTGTCAAGCCCATTAAGGGCAAACAGCCTTGGGCCCTGTTTTGGGTTTAGGCTGGCTTGGTCTATTGGGCCGAGGTTCGGACCTAAAGATCTTCTCAAAGGCCAAATGACTTTGGACCTTCTTTGGATTACTTGTATCCTCGTTTTTTTTTTTTGGCTTAATTTGGTAGCCGAAACGGGTATTGTGTTTGCTGTTGGACCTTTCTTTGCGTTGATTACATGCTTAGTCCCTAATTTATGCCTTTGATGTCTTAGGAGGATACCTTCAAAACCCACGGGAATATGACGAGGCCTATAGAAGTGACCATGTTCATTCATCAATGGCTTCGGTTACCACACCCCAGTGAAGGCAGGATTTGCCTCCTTTTGGGCTTGTCTCTGCACTTGGAAGCCTAGGATTCCTCAAGTCTTGGGACAAGCGATGTTGGAATGATTTTGGGACACCATTAATTCCTTTCACTTGCCGATAGGGAAGATGATGATTACCCCAACATATTTTGTGATGATTACCGGCCTATGTTGGGGAGGCCAAAACATGTTGTTCATTAGGGACATTCCTCCAAACATCATGATTATGTTGGGACTGGTTTTGGTTCACCTGGAGATGGGGAAAGGCTTAACTAACCTTTCTTATATCTACGTTGAGAGAGCTATTTAGGATTATCATTTTGTCGGCCTTCCTATAGCTTAGAGGTGCTTTATTTTCTTGGTCTATTATATTGGGTCCACCATCTTAACCAATCGCAGAGAAAACTTTCAACTTATGTTGGATGGCTAACTTGTTGAATTTTGATTGTATTCGTCACTTGAATTGGGGCTAGGTTGTAAGGCGTTAACAATCAGAGGAAGTTTTTCCCCTCAGCAACAAAGTCATTGGTCATCAGGCACTAAAAAACAGACGAATTCCTCATATTCAGCAATATTGTCTTTTATTGTCAGGGGCTAACAAACAGACAGATTTCCCCTCAATAATATAGTATCCGGTCTTCAAGCAGTAATAGATAGACAAGTTCCTCCTCCTCAACAATACATTCGTCGATCGTCAGGCACTAACAAGCAGATAAAGCTCTCCATCACAACAACCCACACACATGGTGCATGACTTTTGCTTCCAAAGCACCATCCAGGCTCGGGAGAAATGTCTGAGTCATATCAAGATCATTAGGACTACTTTGCTCATCACCTTAATCAAGCTCGAACAAAGTAACGAAATTTATCATTAGTTTTGTATTGAAGATGTAATTTTTATTTTCTAGGCATAGACTAGGCTTGTACATAGTAAACAACTAAAAATACACAAAAAAGCCTAACTCACAAAATGAAAATCTCCTTAACACAAAAGGCCGCAAAGAGAAAAAGAAAACCATAAAGAAAGGACCTGACCCAGGGCGTAACTTGCCAGTTACGCCTAGGTCAAGAGACCTCCTGTAAGACCCCACAGAAGATCAACACAGAAACATAAAGAGCAAAGCGTAACCTGTCGGTTACTCCATCACCAAAGCATTACCTACTAGTTACCGCCCAGTCACACGATTCCTACACAGACTCTGCCTGCAGACAAGGAACGCGGTTCGAAATCTCAGGATCGTGATCCGTTATAAGTAACAGTACTGGAACATTGTAACCGCCCGGTTATGGTCTCGACCCAAAACGCAACGCTATGCTTTCGAGACGTGTTGAAACGTTGCTCTAGGTGGTGAATATGGATTAACTCAGGATTTAAGAGTTTAATTATCTTTCAATCACTGTCGATTAATCCACAAAGCATACCACTATAATACCCCTCTATTTTTCACCAAAAGGATGCACCATAATCTCCTAGGCGTATTGACAACACTACAGAGATTATTTGAACTTTCTCCCCTTTTTCTTTTTTTCGATTATTAATAGCCAAAGGCTAAAAGTTCAAACATACAGCAACTCGCATACACAACAGCAGACATCCACCACCAAAAGGTTACAACCAAACTGCTAAAACAACACTGTAAGGACTTAACATGAACCAAAGCCAAACAAACCATTACATCGCAAACAAAAGCAAGAACAATGAGTTTAGCTACAAGGTTAGTACTTATTTATTCATGTCTTATCATTTTTTTTTTTGAGAAAGTCTTATCATTTATTTCAATTATAAGGCATGTTGTAATATTCATCATGATTAATATTTGTATAACATGTAGATTGTTTTGCATCTGTTATGTTTTATTTGTACCCGATCGACCCTTTCCTTTGCATGTCTATTAGTTAAATCCACAAAATATTGTTATTCTCTTTCCACTACCCATTCTTGGCTTGTAGGCTAGAGTTTCTTAATTATTATAGTCCGTTAATTTAGCTTTAAGATAGAAACGGGTGACTCTTATAATTAATGTTTTAATTTAATTGATTTCTAAGTCTTTTAATATACATTTTCCGTACCTTTTAATATTCCTTTAATATGTGATTGGGTTGGGAGAATACGGAGAGAAAAACCAGTACATTATGAACCTAGCATTGTAACATGCTGGTTACGCTGATGATCCAACTTTTGTTCATGACTTCGAGTGATGCTATGAATCTTGACTGGTCTTAACCCAAATTTTTTTCGATCCTATTCTTTCGTTGTTTTCTTTCACTTTTACCTGTTAGACAAACATTAAAATAGGAAAATTTGCTGTATGAGACTTTTTATGAATCATGCTTACTTTGATCAATGTTATTATTTTGTAATATTAGTCAAATAATAAGTATAATTTAATTAGGAATCAATTAAATCATCTCAGAAATTATAAAAGGAGATAAAAATTGTCCCTAAATTGTCGCTTGTCCCAAAATGTTTATCTAAGTCTAAGCAATTTTATTTCAATTTGCCAATGAAGCCTAAAGAACTAGGGTGAAATCAATATTTATTATCATTTTTAACCTCAATTTTTTTGACGGATACTATTAATTATCAATTATAAGAAGCTTGAAATATGTTGGCTACGCCAACAATTAAAATTGACATCCTAACGAATGAACCCCATCCATTGGGCATATTGTGGATGCATTTTCATAAATTTAAAAAAATATAGATAAAAATGTGATTTTATAACATTTATATATATTATTATAGTTGTAGAAGTCGATCATGTCATTTTTTTGCAATTTAATTTCAAATATATAGGTTTTGTGGCATCGCAAAACACTTGTCCAAGACATTTATCATTTCTCAAAGAAGTAAATAATATTCTTGACAGTGAACTGTTTGGTGGTAATGGACATGACTTGGTAGACTAACCCACTTGATGATGATGCCCTTACCCTGGAGCATAGGGTGTAGGGCAAAAAGTCAGTCAAGACGGCTCTCCGGCTTCTCATTCGGGCCGGGAACAACCACCTACCTCTCGCCTCAAGTGTCTCCTGAGACAAACATCGCCAGAAAAAAGAATTGACGGTGACCCTCTCAGTCAATTCCCGTAAGCCTGTGCATGCCAGCCTCAGAAGCACATAGAGGGCCTCACATCTCAAAATCAACATTCACCCAGACACAAGTTTAGATTTTTTTTTTATGCAGTCCATTAACCTTGAGGTTGAAATAATAATCTTTAAAAATTAATATGTATAAGTTAAAGAGACCAATATGCCCAAAAAAAAAAAGCCCTTAAAAATGTAAGTAATATAGTAATTTCTTCATTATAAAATTGTGTGAAGATATGGCTGAAGTATGGCACACGTGCAATGTTTTGTTTCAAGTAATGGCTACTGTTTCGAGGATATAAAAAGAAGAAGAATAATGAGGACAGGGTGCGGCAGAGAGGTCGGTTGGGCAATTTTGAAGGTGGAAACATATCCGTGTGAGTGTGGTCAGGTAGCAACATAAGCAGCGACTGGGGAACAATCGGGCTCCCTTTTTTTAAAGGTTTAACTAGGTTAATGTGCATTCATATGCTTTTCTCATACCAGTTCTTCTTCAATTCATTCACTCAACATTAGCTCTACTTTCTCTCTCTAGACAGACCCATACGTATGGAAGGCCAGCGTGAGCAGCAAAACAGTGAGAGCAGCAGCAGCAGCATTAACTGTAGAGAGAAGAACAAAGGGGATGGTACTGGGGGTGAGCCGGTGCGGTCGAGGTGGACACCGAAGCCAGAGCAGATACTTATACTGGAGTCCATCTTCAACAGCGGGATGGTGAACCCTCCAAAAGAAGAGACCATTAGGATTCGTAAGCTCCTTGAAAAATTCGGCCAAGTCGGTGACGCCAACGTCTTCTACTGGTTTCAGAACCGGCGCTCTCGTTCTCGCCGCCGCCACCGACAGCTCCAGGCATCCCTTGCTGCTGCTGCTGCTGCTGCCTCATCGTCACCGCCACCTCCTCCTCCTCCTCCCCTTGAGTTGTACGGCACTCATCAACTCACATGCAGCGGGCCCCCTCCTTTCAGTGATGATCCCTTTGCTGCTTTGGCTTCTCAACAAATGGCTGTTTTCCCCCAACAACTCCAAACTAGTCCTTCCTTCTCTCCAATCTTGTCTTCCACTCACGTATCTAGTTTTAACTTGGAGATTCCAATATCAGGTAATATTATTTTCTACAACAAACTCTTCATCGCTACCTTCTGTGCTTTTTCATACAGGTTAATTAAATCTGAGTTTGTATTGCCTTAGCCAACCCAAAAAAAAAAAAAAAAAAGAAAGAAAGAAAGAAAACCCTAGGCAAAAGGGTAAAACTGCTATTTAATGAGATTTAATTCGTTATCGCTCCTCTTTTAGTTACTTTTATTTAGTTTTTACTAAACATGCAGTGTCGCTCCTATCTCTTCCTTCCCTTGAAAACCCTAATAATTAAGAATGGGATGTGACATATATATTTGACCAAGTATAGAACTAACTCAAATCCGAGTTAAAAAGTTTGGTAGTTGTTTGCAATAGCTTGTAAGTTACGAAAGTGAAGATGATTTATGATGAAAAATGGGTGATTGGGTATAAGATAGGTGGTGTTTGCATGCAGCAGGAACAGTGACGGTGTTGGTAAACGGAGTAGCGACGCAAGTACCAGAAGGGCCAATAGATATGAAGGTCATGTTTGGGGAAGAAGTCATATTGGTTCACTCCTCTGGTTTGCCTGTGCCTGTCAATCAATACGGATTTTCTCTTCAAAGCTTGCAGCAAGGCGAGAGCTATTTCCTGGTCTGTTCCTCTCTTCTCTTCCATCCCCTTATTTCTTTCACTTATTTCTCTCACCTTTTCGAATATGGTTGATGATACGTGTATTGGGGCTTTTAAGTCTCTTGCTCCTTATAAAATCAATATTTATTATCATTTTTAACTTTAATTTTTTTTATAGATACTGTTAATTATCAATTATAAGAAGCTTGGAATGTGTTGGCTACGCCAATAATAAAAATTAACAACCTAACAAATGAACCCCATCCATTGGACATATTTTAGATGCATTTTTGTAAATTTTAAAAAATATAGATAAAAGTGTGATTTTATACCATTTATATATATTATTATAGTTATAGAAGCCAATCATGTAAGTTTTTTCCAATTTAATTTATAAATATATAGATTTTCTATAATGACAAAACACATAATATGTGTCTTGCACAAGACATTTATCATTTTCGAATACAGTATTAAGCTCTTCCGTTTTAATATGCACTCGGATTACTATTCTACCGGTACTTGCTAGATGGAAAATTTGCATATACTCTTTATCACATTTATAAATTCAACTTTATTATTTTTTAGTTAATACTTAATTATTTACCCATTGAACTAATTTTATTTAGCTACTTTTTTTGATAAATTTAGCTATTTTCTTGATAAATTATTATCGTTTCAGCATACAAATTTCATTACAAATCATACGTTCATCGGAAAAGTTGCTAAATTTACTGGAAAAAGTAGTTAAATAAAATTAGTTCAAAAGTTTAGGGTGGGTAAATATCAACTTAAAAATGTCAAGGTTGGATTTATGAATGTCACTAACGTGAAGGAGGGTATATGCAAATTATCCATGCTAGATTCCTTCCCAGTCCCCTTTTTTCAGTCGACAGCGCGCGACACTGTTCTAGTGTATTTGGATTTAGTTTAGAAGATAACAAGAACACTTTTTATATGTCCTACCATTCACCAAATTGATATTTCTTATGATGTTTGACACTATTTTTCTTAATAATAAGTATTAATTATCAATTATAAGAAGTTTGATACGCATAGGCTAAGTCAATGGACACAAAAAATATCCTAATCGAATCAACCCCTTTCGTTAATGTTATTTTAAGAGTTTTTTTTTTCAAATATAAAAAATCATGGATAGTGGTATAACTTTATGCTTTTTGTATGTAATATATATAATTATAGAATATAATCATATCATCCAGTTTAACGTGAGAAATAGGGGTCAAGTATTCCACTTCTTCTTCATAAAATAAAAAAAAAAAAGTATTCCACTTCCTCCACCCTCCATTTATTTCCCAAACATAAAATAAGACTTTTTCGTTTGGGTTTTTATGAACAAAGCAATAATGCTTATCTGGGTTGTTGAGTTTATATGAAAATTTCCTTAAGAAATTCAACCAGCATGTAGAAATGTGGTTGAGCAAAGGGGAAAGATGCGAAGACATGCGTCTCAACATGCAAGTGATCTTTTTTCTTACCAGCATGTATAACAGAAAATGAACCTACCCCACTTACCATAATTCTCACCACGATTCACCACAACTCATCACAATCCACCACACCTTTTCTAATTTTACCGTACCGCACCATTACCACACCGCAACTAACCGTATAAAAGAATTGTACAACAACGTTTGACAAGTTTGGCTGAAGTAAGGATTATTAGTCCCAACTTCATGTGAGATTCCCTCCAATTTTTTTCGTCTTCCTATTCTCATCCTATTATTTTATTTCATTCTTTCCAAGATATTATCTATATACACAATTGATTATATCTTAGGGTTTTACTCCCTTTTCAAATCTTTTGTCCCAACATCATCTTGATCTTCTTCAAGTCCAAGTTACCAATTTTCAAATAAGTTAGTTCCAGTTCATTTCTTTCTTTTTTCCTTTTAATAAATATTAATCTAGAGTTGATGTATTTTGATTAGTTTTATTGCTTTTTTTAATTAGTTTTGTGTTTTAATTTGATGATTTATTAAATAATATCGAAGATGATACATACTATCATAATAGGGAACTATTGTAATATTACTCGATCTGTACGAACATTAATAGTGCAATTATGAACCCAACAATTTACCATTCAATCCAACAGATCTTGAACATTAAGTTTACTATGCATAAAACATGTAAACAGATGTACTAGCTTATAATCTGTGGACTGTTTATGTTTTAGCCTTAGTGTATTTGCATCGCTAAGTTGTCGCAGTTGTGAGATATGTATTAACAACTTTTAACCTATAAGCGTTGTATTTCATATATATTATTGGAGTAAACCCCAATTAATGCGGAATGTGTTAGGGTGTCCCAAGAATTACCATAAAAAATATCATTATTAATATAATGATATGATGTTGATTTTATTTCCTAGTTTTATTAGGAAATTATTTTTAGGTTTCCTTATTTCTTTGGTTTTCTAATTTTTTAGATTTGGTTATCACTTGGGAACTAAGGGTATCCCTACTATAAATACTCCAGTTGTTGAAGGTTTTTATGCATCATATAGTGAGTTCTTTGAGAGTTCTACCTATTGTAATTCTATACTATTGGAGAGTGAGAGAGTTAATGAGGTTAGCTGTAATCTCTTCCATAAATATCAAATCACACGTGGTGATTATAGTCACGTTGTACTCCTCTGTCTCATAGTGGATTAATTTTCTTGCTATCGTCATTCGTGGGTTTTTCTCCAGGTTCTTGGGTTTCCCACATATCTCCTGTGTTAGTTTTCATTGATTTTGTTATTCCCTCAAATTTGTCATAATTTCTGTCATCTCTATTACACTTCCACTATATCTATAGTATGTAGGCATTATTCTGATTTTTCATTTCAAGTGGTATCAGAGCCCAGTTTTAAGATGGTTTCAATCATGAAGTGTGAAATTCCTAAATTTGACGGGAAGGGATGTTTCACGTTGTGGAAGGTACATATGAGAGAGGTTCCCATTCAATACGAGCTATGGAAGGTGATTGAGTATCCTGACACGAAGTCCGACACAAAGCTAGATGACTAATAAAGCTTTTAAGGCGTTGCAGGATGTAATTGTAGGTGGTTTGAAGACAAGAGTGGATTGATTTTGAACTCAAAGCGCTGGTATGGATTCATCTGTGTTTGGTAAAGCACATTCAAATATCAGTTAGGGAGGAATAGAAATTGAGGAAGCTCTAGATAAAGCTGGAAGACCTATACACAACAAAGAGTATTGCCAACAAGTAACGGTTGAAGTTGAATGCTCCATAGGCTACGTATGCATGAAGATACTCCTATGCAGTCTCATTTTAACGAGTTTGATTCTATCGTTATTGATTTAGGGTCTCTACATGTTAAGATTGATGATGAGGATAAGGCTACTCATATTATCCCTACTATCATCATATAAACAATTTAAGGAGATAAGACTTTATGGCAATAGTGGCTCATTGAATCTAGGCGATGTTAAGTCTTATATGTAGTCTAAAGAGAAGTTTGATTGCGATGGTAGTGAAGAGGCTAGTGAGGCCTTGAATGTCAAGGGTCGGGGTAATGGCCATCGGGGGAATAACAGTAGAGGGAAGTCCAAACACCATTATAAGTCTAGCAATCCTAACAGTAATAAGAACTACAATTACTGTGAGCAGAATGGTCATGTTAGGAGTGCTTGTTAGGCTAAAGAGAAAGATCAGAAGTAGGGTGGTAAAGAGAATCAATCTAATCTTAGTACCTTAAACTGTGTAGAGTCTGAGTCAGATGGAGAGAGGTTTATTGCTATGGATGATGCCCTAACTACTAGATCGGGTAGAGGAGTAAGAGATGAATGGGTTCTTGATTCTGGTTGTAGCTACCACATATATTCTCAAAGACTGGTTTGATTATTATGAGATTGTTGATTTAGGTGTTGTTGTACGTAATGACACTGTCTGCAAGGTTGTAAGAATTGGTAGTGTCAAGATTAGAACTCATGATGGTTTTGTTAGGAACTTGGATAAGGTTCGTCATATTCTTGGCATGACTCGTGATTAGATTTATTTGGATACTCTTGAGGCTAACATTTGCAAGTACACTGGTGAGACCGATGCCTTGAAAGTGAGTAGGGTGCCATGGTGTTGATGAAGGGAATCAGACATGTAAGTCTTTACATCTTGTAGTGACAGGAACAACAACAACGATTTCTAAATTGATGAGGTTGACAACACAAAGTTGTAGCATATGCGACTAGGCGACAAGGGAGATAAAGAAATGTCTAGTCTGTGCAAGAATGGTAGTTCTAGGAGCGCACCAGTTGGTAAGCTGGAGTTTTATGACAGCTATATTTATGGGAAACAAAAGAAGGTCAGTTTCTTCAAGGCTAAACATACAATTGAAGGGGTCCTTAATTACATTTATTCAGACTTATGGGGATCGACTAAAGTTCCATCTTTGGGTTGTAAGTGCTACACGTTGATATTCGTTGATAACTTCTCGAGGAAGACCTACGTTTACTTTTTGCAACACAAGAATAAGAGCTTCTCATACTTCAAGAAGTTCAAGGCTTTGGTTGAGAACAAGATAGGCAAGAAGATTCAGAAGCTCAAGATAGAGAACGGTCTAGAGTCCGTTAGTTTAGCTTTTACTGTGTTTTGTAAGGATTATGACAATAGGCATAGAACTCAGATGAGTAAATTGCAACATAATGGTGTACTTGTGAGGATCAACAGAACTTTGTTAGACAAAGCTCGGTACATGTTCTCTAATGTTGTTTGGAATACCAAGTCTTTCTGGGTAGAGGCTATTGCTACTACCCCTTACTTGCTGAACAAATCATCTCACGCCTCAATTGGTATTAAGATTCCAGAAGAAGTTTGGTGACATAGTCTTGCTGATTATTCTATTTTAACAGTTTTAGGATGTCCTATGTTTGCTCATGTGAATGGAGCAAGTTTCCCCCAAGGATGTTAAATCCATATTTCTAGGCCTAAAGGATACAAAAGGTGGTGTCCTAACATGAAGAAAGTCATATAGTCTAGGCATGTCACTTTTAATGAAATTGCAATGTTATCTAAAGTGGAATATGTTGTTTCTTCTGACAATGCACATGCAATAAGAAGAATGATAATGAGAGAGTAGAGTTCAAGGTGGCTATTGAGAACTGCAAACAGGACCATGTTGCTGATACTGTTCCTGAGACAACACAGGTTGATGAGCTTGAAATTTGTGACTAAAGCTCCTTAGGTGGAGGAAGAGCACAACATAGCAAAGATTGCCCCAAGAGGGAGATTAGGAGACCAACGTGATATACTAAGGAGAACAGTGTGTTGGTGGCTTATGTATTGAATGTTATAGAGGATACTCTTGAAAGTGTTGAGCCTTCCACCTATCACGATGTCATCTCTTGTCCTAGTGTCTCAAATCGAATTGTAGATATGCAAGAAGAGATGAAGAGTTCGTAGAAAAACCAAACATGGGAGCTATACGAGGCACTTAAGGGCTAATGAGCTCCTACTGCTAAGTGGGTGTATAAGAGAAAAAATGTATTTATTACAATGAGGTATTTTCTCCCGTTGCGAGACACAAGTCAATTCACACCTCTCTTGCTTTTGTTACTCTGTGTGACTTGGAGTTAGAGTAACTAGATGTGAAGACTATGTTCGTCTACGGTGAGTTGGAGGCAGAGATCTACATGTGACAGCTGGACGAATTTGATGTTTCTGGTAAGTAGGGACAAGTATGCAGATTGAAGAAGTCCTTGTATGGACTGAAGCAGACACCCTGATAGTTGTATAAAAGGTTTGATACATTTATGATTGGACAGGGGTACTAGAAGCAAATTTAATAATTGCGTGTACTTTAAGCAGTTTGAAAATGGATGCTTTGTTTACATACTATTGTATGTTGGTGACATGTCAATAGCATCCAAGGAGATCTTACTGATGAGCAAGTTGAAGTCTCAACTCAGCTAGCTAGGAATCTAACATGAAGGATCTTGGTGCAATAATACGATCTTAGGGATGGAGATACAAAGACATCAAAAGGTAGGAAAGTTGTTTCTATCTCACAAGAGGTATCTGGAAAAGGTGTTGGACATGTTCAACGTGAGAAACTGTAAAGCAGTTTCTATTCCCTTAGTTGCTCATTTTAAATTGTCTGGTGAGTGTTTTCCTACATCTAATTCGGAGATTAGAAAGATGTTCCCAATGTTGGTGCATTTGGAAGTTTGATGAATGTTATGGTGTGCAATAGACTTGACCTATTACATGCAGTTAGTGTGGTGAGTTGGTATATGTAGAATCCAGGGAATGAGTGTTGGGAAGATGTGAAGTGGATCCTTCGCTATCTGAAGGGTACCTTGGACGAGCACATAGTGTATGATAGAGGTAGAATTGTAACGAGTGGTGTTGCAGGATAAGTTGATGCCGATTAAGATGGAGATCTTGATGGATGGCGTTATATTTCAAGATATGTGTTCACATCAATGTGGAGGTGCAATATTCTGGAAGGATTTGCTTTAGTCTATGGCAGCCCTTTCTACTATTGAGGCTTAGTGTATTGCTGCTAATAAGGGAGTAAATGAAGCTACTTAGTTGAGGGGTTTGGTCATGGAGCTTGGTGTGCCATAGGCGAGAATGTGGTATATTTATGGCTAGAGTACTATCCATCTTAAAGAATGACGTTTATCCCTTGAAGACCAAGCATGTAAGCATCGAGTATCATTGTTTTAGAGATATAATTGATGCATGAGAGATTGTTGTACAGAAGGTGCATATTTCAGAGAACCCTACAAATATGCTAACCAAGCCACTTTCTATGACTAATTTTGAGCTTCGCTTGGACTTAGTGGATATTCATTGCTTATGAGAGCCCTTCGGGTTTATTCCCTGCGCGCTAAAACTGAAAGGAATGATGGCATGGCAATCGAGATGTTGGATTTTTGGTCCAAGGCGAAGTTTATTAAGGGTATCCTAAAAAATACTATAATAATGTCATTATTAATATAACGACACGATCTTGATTTTATTCCCTAGTTTTATTAGGAAATTATTTGTAGGTTTCCTAATTTTTAGGTATGGTTGCTTTTTTGGAACCAAGGGCATCCCTCCTATAAATACTTTAGTTGTTGAAGACTTTTATATATCTTGTTGTGAGTTATTTGAGAGCTTTGCCTATTATAATTGTAGACGAATGGAGAGTGAGAGAGTCATTGAAAATAAGTTGTAATTTCTGTCTGAAAGATCTAATCACACATTGTGATTGTGGTTGCATTGTGCTCCTCTGTCTCATAACGAATTATTTTTCTGGTTGTCGCCGTATGTGACTTTTTCTCGTTCATAGTTCTTGGGTTTCCCACTTATCTCATGTAGTAGTTTTCATTGATTATATATGTTCTTCCATGAATTTTATCGTAATTTCAATCATTTCTACTTCCGCTGTATCTGCCGTCTGCAAGCAGTATTTTGAATTTCCGTTCAGAATGCATTCCACCAAGAGATTCGATTGTACATTTCTACGCTCTAATGGAATTATAGCATTTCCAACCCTAGAAATTCCAATTCAGGGTTTAATGTCTCCATCTCACCATCATTATCTTATTTCTTATCTTTATAAAACCCATTTTTACAATGATGATGTTTCAGCAAAGTTAATATAAAATTATATCACAAGATTAATCGGTTTCATATATAAAATTACTTTCCTTTTTCTTTTAGCCCTTTCTAATTTATTCTCCCTTCTGATAATTGCTACAAATTTAATTCTAATAAGTGTGTCACATTTAGGATGTGGATAAAAGTTTTTCCAATATTTAGGAACAGGATTTCTAAAAAGCGTATATATCTTAAAAAAGAGAAATTCTAGGGGATTTAATAAATTATGATCTTTAAGTCTCCTCTTAGAGGCTTAGACACTTTCCCTCGATAGCAAATATTCTTAATAACAAATATACAAACAATACTTTATAGATGTTTTTATAAAGATTTAAAATTCTTAAAACTATTCTTCATTATTTCAAGAAAGTAGACAATATTTTTAATAATTAAGATGGTTCTATAATTTGTATATTGTAATTTTAAATGTTTTTTTTATCTAATAATTATACATATTTATCAATTATAAGAGTATAGAATTTATCAGCAATGTAAATAAATATGAATAATAGATTATCTTATCAACCATAATATATAGAGAATACATGCTTTATGCATATTTTTATATTTACGAAACATATAAATAAATAATTATATTTATATAGTTTATGAGTGGTAATAAGTCTCAAAGTACCAAAGCATATATTCAAATGATTCAAACTTATAGTGGTTGTCAATCATGACAACCACCACAATGAAAACGATATTTATCCATACATGTGTCAACTTTTATGTTCGCCATTCACTTTTTTAATTTAGTACAACATTATAAAATATATTTTCTTAATTAAAATAAATTTTTTGAAATTTTTTAAAATTTAAATATCTTTAATCTAAATTTTTTCCTAGTAAATAAGCATATTTTGAAAGATATTTATTTAAAATTTTTTTAATATAAACTAAAATTTTAAAAAATATATTTTACAATTTACATTAAATAAGAAAGCTAATGGTCAATGTAAAACTTGACACATGTACGAATAAGATTTATTTACTTACGGTGGTTGTCATGGTTGACAACCACTATAAGTACATCCATTAAAAAATACTTATCATTTTCATAACTTCAATCTTACAATGTTTTGTATGTCATAACTATAATCTTACAATGTTTTATATGAAATATACACGGTGGATTATATGGATTTTAATCAATTACCATAATTAAGTACCCCCTAAATTTTAAAATACTTGTCACTTTGGAAAGTTGAATTCTTTTTTTCAAGTATAGTAGTCAAAAAGTATATTTTACCTTTAAGAAGGCTATATATATATATATATATGTTTTGCTAATCGTCGCCATGGGGCGATGGTTAAAATATAATTTTATCACTTTATATTTTGTAAATCTTATCTACATGTGATAAAAGATTATATTTTCAATAAAAATAACTTATTATCCAATAAATCTAAACAAATCTTATCATTACCTAATAAATATTTTATATCTTTATAATTATAGAATTGGAAATATACATAAAATTGATTATCTTCTATCTTATAGGATTAGCGTATAATAGTTATATAGAATTCCAAACATATTGAAATAGTGTGTGAAAGGAGTCTCAAATTACAGATTTCTAGTCTCTTTTTACCGTCCAAATCCGCCATTTTCTTTTTCTAAAAAACACAGCTACTCCTCTCACACAGCATCCGTGGCTTCTCAACTACTCCTCAATCGAGGCCTATCATCAACAGAGACTGGCTATGGAAGGCATGGCTATGCACCCACCTGCTTTCTCTCACCACCATATCCACGCCACTGCCCCTAATTCCTTGTTACCACAAACCAAGGAAAATTTGTAAAAACCTCCCTTCAAGTTTGGGGAATTAATTTTTTTAACCTTATTGTTTGAGAATTTTATTTAACCACCCCCCCACCTTTAGTGATAGCTTAATTGAAGCCCAAGTCCAATTAAGTATTTAGTAGCAAAAATCGGGCCCAGGTCTTATCCGGTTCGATCGATTTTGATTATTCGGTCGAAAACCCCAAACCCTGACCCTGACCGAATTTCAATTCGGACAAAATAACTAGACCTGAACCCGAATGATCGAATTTAATTTTTTGTCTAAACTAAAAATTAACTGAATACTAGATTTTTTGACCAAATATAACCAGATAACTTAATTCGACTGAATGACCGAATATGAAATTTGAGCATCTTGCTTTATGTGAGTTATTGACACTATCCTCATAATCGGGTTCGGTCAACTCGAACCCGAATTGACCAAATCTAAATTTCAACCAAAATCTAGTATTAAGTTAATTTTTAGTTTTAACAAAAAATTGAATTCAGTCATTGGGGTTCGGGTTTGGGTTTGGTTATTTTGTCTGAATTGAAATTCGGTCAGGACCGGGGTTTGGGGTTTTTTTACCGAATACCCGAATTGAACGAACCCGACAAGACCCGGACCCAATTTTTTACCACTAAATGTTTCATTAGACTTGGGCTTTAATTAAACTGTCACAAAAGGTGGGGGGTGGTTAAATAAAACTCCCAAACAGTAAGGTTAAAAAAATTAATTCCCCAAACTTGAGGGGGGGGTTTCAGCAAATTTCCCCACAAACCACCTAGCTCTTTAAGGTTTTTGCATCAGTTCCATATTTTCCTTCTTTTTAGTATCAGTAGATATCTATTTATTTTGCTAATTTGACGACAAAAAATCGGCATTGGGCGGCAATTGAGAGTTGAGACTCCTTCCACACAGTATTTCAATATGTTTGGAACTCTATATAACTATTATAAGTTAATCCTATAAGATAGAAGATAATCAATTTTATGTATATTTCGAATGCTATAATTATAAAGATAATAATAAAATACTTATTAGGTAATTATATGATTTGTTTAGATTTATTAGATAATAAGTATATTTTATTGAAAATATAATTTTTTATCATATATAGATAAGATTTACAAAATATAAAGTGATAAGATTCTATGTTAACCATCGCCCCCAGAGCGACGATTAGCAAAACCGTATATATATATATATATATATATATATATATATATATATATATATATATATAGGAAAATTGAATTACAATAATCCCTACTTTTACAAATTGGACATCAATAATCTCTACTATTGATTTGTATTCTGGTGGTCCAAAAGAAAATAAAATTGTATTGTAGAGGGACGCCACCGAGTTAAAGGGTTGTGACTCGGTGGTTTGCTGATGTGTACCGGCTAGAGTGTGTTTGACCAAGAATTCGGACTACCAGAACATAATCAACTATATATGAAATGGGACCACCAAAATACAATAAGTAAATGAGACTACTAGAATACAATAGCAATTTAAATGGGACTACTAGAATACAATTAAAACAATAATTTCCTGGTCAAACACACTATCGTCGGTACACGTAAGCAACCCTTTGAGTCACCACCCTTTAACTCGGCGGCGTCCCACTACAATACAATTTTATTTCTTTTGGACCACCAGAATACAAATCGATAGTAGAGATTATTGTTGTCCAATTTGTAAAAGTTGGAACTATAATAATTCAATATATATATATATATTGAGAATAGATAATATGAGTATGACGTTTTGGTGAGCAGGGATGAACATCAAGTATTGTAAAGATGGACATCATTTATCGAAAAGATGGACATTGATAATTGATGTCTCCCTGATATTCATCATGCAAACTTGACATCTATCTCTGCGATACATGATGTCCATCCTTGCTCACATGTTCACCAAAATGTCATACTCATATTAATTGTTTCATATATCAAAGGGAATTGTTACGATAAGTAATGATATTCATTGAAATATAAATTTTCACAAAATTTAGTATTTTTAAGGAGATCCTATGATATATAATTGAATTTTCCACTATTCTAGTTAAAAGGTCATCAAATGTTGATTCTACTTTAAAAAAGTATTTAGTTAAAAAGTATATCTTAATCAAAGTAACATGTTGTAACCGTTAATTATATTTATAGACATTTAAGACGTATTTAATAGATGAGATTTATTTTAGCAAAATTAATAATAAGAATCTTTTAGCTATCGTAGTTGAAAAAATACAACTATGGTAGAATTTTTATGCTTAATAGAGACAAATTATATTTATTAAAAGTAGTTTTAATTTAATTTAATAATTTATTAATTAGGTATTTGTGATGATAAGTATAGTAGAACACTAAATAAGAAGGGAGATTCTACCATAGTTGAAATTTTTTAATCCATGATAGTTGAAAAGTATATTTCACCATTAAAAAACCTAAAATTAATATATGTTGATCGAACCCATCAACATGACTTGTTGTAATAAGTAATAACATTCATTAAGATACAATCCTTTTACAAAATTTAATATTGTTAAGGATATTCTACCATAATTGAAACTTTTTCAACTATCAAAGTGTAACAATCGTATACTCTACCACAAAATATTGAAATTAATATAGTTTGTTTGAGGTAACACGTTGAAATAGTTAATCGTATATGCTAATAAAAGTGTTTTTAATGAATGAGATTTATCTTAGTCAAATTAATAGTAAAAAGATGGCAACTACCATAGTTGAAAAAAGATCAAACTATGGTAATAAAAAAAATTTCATTTTCCACACTGGTGCGGTTGGGTAGTAGGCCTCGGTGTGGTTTCACACCGCACCACAACTTTTCATTTTTCACCACAACTTACCATGATCTACCAGAACCAACAACAATTTTATCATTTTAATAAAAAATTTCATCTCATTTTTCCAATAAAAAAAATTCCACAATCCACCACGACCTCTACCACAACTTTTCTTAATCCACCACTATTTTATTTCCACCCATCGCACCGTAGCCAACCATATAAAATAGCGGGGCCTTAATAAATAGGAATGGTAACATGAGCTATGCACAGTAAACCTGAATGCAAGTATGCAACTTAGCACTTGCATGTAAAAAGTACTGCAGGTGAATTGAAAGGCTAAGGTGAATTGATGAGTCACTAGGGCATTACATTTAATTTGAATTTGCCGGCACTAGTGAAATAAATGAAAATTAAATGATTCACTGATGCAAATACAAAATTTAACTAATGTATTGAGTTGTTTGGATGGACGACAGGTTCCAAGATTCGCCTGATTAGGAATAAAAACAAAGGCTGCACCGACTAGTATGTCATCATTCATCTTCTCTGCGCTACTCAAACAAATGCAAAATGCTTCATATAGTTTTTTCATTTTTCATTTTTCGTTTTTAAACCAACAACCATGCACCTTTAATTTGCTTTCTTTGTTTTTAGTTTTCATTCCCAAAGTTTTATGCTTATGTTTCCCTTCTCTCTCTTCTTTTTTGTTTGACGGTAATCATGAAAATGACCTTTTATTTGTATATGTGTGAAATAATAAATGGTGATATGATATTACATCCGTTTTGTTTTATCTGTCGCTAGGGAATTGTTGCAAAAACTTTGACCGCTAATATGTTAATTTGTATAATAATTCATCATACAAAATTGATATCATTAGATTCGTAAAGAAAAATATTATTGAAAAAGTATAATATTATAATTTTTTCATAAATATTTTATATAAAAATTATTGATTAAAGATTGACACTTAAAACCGTAAATGACAAATAAAAAAGAACGGAGGGAGTACTTATTTGTTGTTTTCCGTACTTGGCTAGTAGCATAAGGATGAATGACAACTTTTTTTGATTTATGTCGTGTATATTGAGGTGTTTCTATTATTTTACTTAGTATTAGTTGTTTGCGAACTATTATCCATTTCACGCTATAAATAATTGGAAAAAAAAAGGATGAATGAGAATTCCAATTTATGAGTTTGAGGTGACTATTGCATTTGGAAAAAAAAGAAGGATAAATATATGTGATTTCTTTCATTTTATTTAATGAACTGAAATTTCTCCATTTATGAAGTGTTGGAAAATTAGCAATAATCACAGCAGGAAAGATCTTACTTGAAAAATACGAGCGAGAGAAAGGACACCGTGGCGTGGTAAACCCACTGTCCTGAAAGTGATTTCGCCTGAGCACTGATGCAAACTCTCCAATGGCGGCCACTCCCCAGGATTACACGGTCTGGCTAATTTTGTGCATTCTCCATTAACCAGTTGGAGTAAACGAGTAATTGCCCAAACAGTTTGAAGGGAAGTAGAGAAAAATAGAATGAAAAACCAGAGAGATTTTTTCAGATGTAAACAAGAGAAGAAGAGCAAGATTTAAATAGAGGAGATGAAAACAAGAAGGCAACTTTGAAACTAGCAACTGAAGATCGCTCAATCAAGCATTGAGACCCCAACAATCGCCTCAAGCTCCAATGCCCTCGTAAACACGCTGCAAGAAATAAGTCCACAAAAACGAGACCAAAAATAAGAGTTGTTTAAAATGTGACCAACTCCGAGCCCTACCGACCGACCGACCGGACGGCGGCGGCAAGTACAAGGCAGGGACCACCAAGTCCACCCTTGTCTCAAATAGTTCAAATAGCTTTGGAGAGCTCTACTATTTAAAGTAGAGCAACTCTCACTTTTCTACCAATGTGGGACAACAACTTGTTCCCAACAAAACAAACTTTAAACTTTGAGACTTAAATCCTACAATCCCCCACAAGGATCAAAATTTTTCCAAACAGAGAAGAAAAAGAAATTTGGGCAATAAAAAAGAGATCACTGCATAAGAGTTAATATCTTGCGATTTGAATTAACACTTAGTAGCATCAAGCTAAGATAAACATCCTATCTAGTGAGCAAAGTCCGAACTTGATAGGAGTTGTAAATCATCACTTGAGTACACAATAACCTCACACTCGTTTTGTACTCCGCGATTGACGCCTTATACTAGCCATACGTCCAGCCTGGTTCTCATGGATGCTTTAGGAGATGGACCCACCAATCTCCAAAGGAAGCGGCTACACTTCCACATCTCACGTAGGTGAGTTCATCAAGTGTGTACTACCTCACACCTCCAATTTAATGGATATGAACTCATTAAGAGCTAAAGCTCAACCTCAATCAAAAGGTAGTAAGCACCGCATACACCATAGGGAGGGAAACTGAATGGTGCTCCTGAATTATTGGTGACTTCGTTAGTACCCCTGGAACTTGCCTTTTACAGCTAAGTGGGGATCAATCACCATAATTCATGTAATGGGTCTCAATCCCATCCCCTTCGATGTGTCCATGATCATTTTTCTACAAAGGCCTTTTGTTAACGAATCCGCAAGATTTTTCTCGGACTTCACATAGTCCAGTGATATCACTCCAGTTTCCAGAAGCTCCTTGACAACCTTATGTCTTATGCGAATATGCCTTCTCTTCCCATTGAAGGCTTTATTCCGAGCCACTGCTATGGCTGCTTGGTTGTCACAATGCAAAGCAATAGATGGAGCTGGCTTCCCCCACAGTGGAATGCCTGCCAATAGATTTCTGAGCCAATCGGCCTCACGACCTGCCAATTCAAGAGCAATAAACTCAGATTCCATAGTAGACATGGCAGTACAGGATTGCTTAGAGGATTTCAGATATAGCACAACCAAATAATGTAAACACATATCCACTAGTTGAGTTAATTTCATCATTATCAGATACCCGGTTCGCATCAGTATATCCCTCTAGTACAGCAGGTGTTTTACTGAATTGTAAACATAAATCCATGGTACCTCTCAAATATCTAAGCAATCTTCTCAAAGCATTCCAATGATCATTATTAGGATTGTGGGTATACCTGCTAAGTCTGCTTACAGCATATGCAATATCAGGTCTAGTATAGTTCATGAGAAACATAACGCTACCAATAACCTTAGCATATTCAGATTGACACACAGGATCTCCTTTATGCTTCTTCAAATGAGTGCTAGCATCATAAGGAGTTCTTACAGGTTCCACATCAAAAGAGTTAAACTTTCTAAGAATCTTTTCGATATAGTGAGACTGATTCAAAGACATTCCTTCAGGAGTTCTCTTAATCTTAACTCCTAAAATCACATCAGCCTCACCCATATCTTTCATTTCAAATTTAGAACTCAAGAAAGTTTTCACCTCATTTATAACTTCCATGTTTGTGCCAAAAATAAGCATGTCATCCACGTATAAGCATATAATAACACATCCATTGGAATCATGCTTAGAATAAACACATGCATCAGCTTCATTTGCACTAAATCCAAAAGCAGTGATAGTGCTGTCAAACTTCTCATACCATTGTTTGGGAGCCTGTTTTAACCCATACAGAGATTTAACAAGCCTGCATACCTTGTTTTCGTGTCCAGGCACAATCAACCCTTCAGGTTGCTCCATGTATATCTCTTCATCTAAGTCCCCATTCAGAAAAGCAGTTTTCACATCCATTTGATGCACATATAAGTCATGAATAGAAGCAATAGCAAGCAAGGCTCTAATAGTGGCAATTTTAGTAACAGGAGAGTAAGTATCGAAATAGTCAATCTCCTTTCTCTGATTGTACCCTTTTACCACAAGTCGAGCTTTGTATTTATCAATTGATCCATCGGCTTTCAACTTCCTTTTAAACACCCATTTACACCCTAGTGGTTTACAACCTCTAGGAAGGTAAGTCAGAATCCATGTTCTATTACTCAGAATGGACTCAAGTTCACTGCTGATGGCTTCTTTCCAGAAGACAGAATCAATGGATTTCATTGCTTCGTCATATGTTTTGGGGTCTTCCTCAATGATATACACAGAAATAATTTCATCACATAAGAAGTCATGCTCGGTCAAGAAAGAGGTAATAAAGTCAGGTCCAAAGGAAAGTTCCTTTCTGGGTCTTTTACTCCTTCTAGGTTCAGCCTCATGCTCAACAGGTGGAGATGCAGTACAGGTAGGAGAAACAGATTGAACATGTTGTGCACATTTCAATGGAAAAATGTGCTCAAAGAATTCAGCATCTCTTGCTTCTATAATATTACCATGCATGTAAGAGCCATTCGCACCTTTAGTAATAAATCTATAAGCAGCACTTTGATAAGCATATCCAATGAATACAGCATCAACAGTTTTTGGCCCTATCTTGTTTCTTTTGAAATCAGGTAACCCAACTTTAGCAAGACACCCCCACACTTTCAAGAATCTCAGGTTGGGTGGGTAACCCTTCCAGAGTTCATAAGGAGTCTTATCTAACTTCTTATGAGGTACACGGTTAAGCACATGACAAGCAGAAAGAATAGCTTCCCCACATATTATCGTGCATACGTAACTAATCAACATGGCATTCATCATATTCTTTAAGGACCTGTTCTTTCTTTCACTATGCCGTTTTGGGGTTCATATGAGCAGCTGCTCATGGACTATCCCATTTTCCTCACAGAACTTTTTAACTGAGGTGAAGTCATACTCTCCTCCTCTATCACTCCTTAATCTCTTAATCTTTCTATTGAGCTGATTTTCAACTTCAGCTTTATACTTTAAGAACATCTCTTCTGCCTCATCCTTAGAGTTTAGGAGGTAAACTATAGTAAATCTAGAGTAGTCATCCACAAAAGTAATGTAGTATCTTTTGCCACCTCTAGACATATGATTCTTGAAGTCCCCTAAGTCACTATGAACTAGCTCAAGAAGCTCAGATTATCTGTCTATTGATTTATGAGGTTTGCTATGAAACTTAGCCTCAACACACACTTCACATTTAGAGAACTTATTATTAATCAGATTAGGAATTAAGGCCAGGTGCTTTAGCCTTTTAATGGAGGCAACATTCACATGTCCTAATCTAGCATGCCATAAATCAAGAGACTCAACAATATAAGCAGAAGAAGTTCCAGCATTTTCATTCACTTTCACACATACAACATCTAGAATCACAAGTCCAGTATGGTTACAAAAGCCCTTCCCCACAAACTCCCCATTTTTGGTAAGGATAATGCGATTTCCTTCAAGGGTCAGTTTGAGACCAGCCCTAAGAAGCAAATTTCTAGAAATGAGGTTTCTACGCATTTCAGGTACACATAGCACATCAGTGAGAGATAAAACTTTGCTGGTTAGTTTTAAAGAGATCTTCCCTTTCCCTTGAATGGAGGCGATGTGGCATTTCCCATATAAACGGTTTCGCCATCCACTTTCTCAAATGTTTGGAAGAGGCTTCACAGGCATATGTGTTTGGTGGCTCGATGTCGACCACCCACTCGACGCTTTTATCGTGAAGGTTCACTTCCGAGACCATGGCAATGATAGTCTCAAGTGTCTCAAATGAGTTGGCTTGATTCTTTTGTTTTTGCTTCTGATCCTTGGCCTTGTGTCGGTTTGCCACTCGTGACATTTCCCTTGAAATTTATACTTTTTGCGGAGACTTGAAGTTGCTTGAGGACTCTTCCCTTTATTCTTGAACTGTCATTATAAGATTTTGATTCACCAGTTAGCACCGTAAGAGTTAGAATAAATTTGTAGCCCCTTGTCCTTGATACGGTTTTCTTCTCAATTTTCAAGTGCCCAACCAAGTCTTCTAGGTCGATCGCTTTCCTTGTGCATTAACCGGTTTGGTACTCTTTCAGAGGAAGGCAACTTTTCAATCAGAACAATAGCAAGGGTAACATCACAGATTTTCAGTCCTTCAGAAGCAATTGCAGAACACAGGTTTTCATACTCATGAATTTGATCTATAATAGGCTTATCATCACCAACTTGAAAATTTAACCATCTACTCACAGCATATCTCTTAGACCCCGCATCATCATTCCCATATTTCTTTTTGAGCGCAGACCAAATCTCATAAGCAGAATCAAACTTCATGTAAATATCAAGCAAAGCATTATTCATGTAATGAAGCAACATTCCTTTACAAGTTCGATCATCTCTAGCATACTTGTCCTCATAATCGGACACAACTTGAGCATCAGTAGCAGGAGGTAATTTCTTTTTCTCGTCTAGGGTATGGGCAACATCAATTTGTTCAAGATAAAACTTAATCCTAACAGACCAACGCTTGTAATTCTTTCCATCCAAGGGTTCCAATTTAGGCATGTCAGGAACAGTAAACTTGTTGGTTGCCATGACTAAAGCCATAGTCACTTTCAGATTGTTGGAAAATTAGCAATAATCACAGCAGGAAAGATCTTACTTGAAAAATACGAGCGAGAGAAAGGACACCGTGGCGTGGTAAACCCACTGTCCTGAATGTGATTTCGCCTGAGCACCGATGCAAACTCTCCAATGGCGGCCACTCCCGTGATTACACGGTCTGGCTAATTTTGTGCATTCTCCATTAACCAGTTGGAGTAAACGAGTAATTGCCCAAACAGTTTGAAGGGAAGTAGAGAAAAATAGAATGAAAAACCAGAGAGATTTTTTCTGTATGTAAACAAGAGAAGAAGAGCAGCATTTAAATAGAGGGGAGATGAAAACAAGAAGGCAGCTTTGAAACTAGCAATCTGGAAGACTGCTCAATCAAGCATTGAGACCCCAACAATCAGTCTCAAGCTCCAATGCCCTCGTAAACACGCGCAGTAAATAAGTCTGTCAAAAACGAGACTGAAAAAATAAGAGTTGTTTAAAATGTGACCAAACCCACCCGAGCCCGGCCCGACCGACCGACCGGACGAACGGCGGCGGCGGCGCGCGCGCGCGTGTGGACCACCAAGTCCACCCTTGTCTCAAATAGTTCAAATAGCTTTGGAGAGCTCTACTATTTAAAGTAGAGCAACTCTCACTTTTCTACCAATGTGAGACAACAACTTGCTCCCAACAAAACAAACTTTAAACTTTGAGACTTAAATCCTACATGAAGCTCATAGTAGAATGTTAAACTAGTTTGGCTTTTCTAATCACGGTTTTCTTCCTAAAATGCATGTTATGATCGTAATTCAATTATATGGTAATGATTCGATTCACCAACCAAAAGTAAATTATGAAATACAAGATGCTTATTGAATGATAAGATAAGAAAGGAATCTTCACTTCTACAACTTCTGCTATCTAAGGACTATTTGGATGTTTTGCTCTAAATTAAATAGAGTAATTGATGTACCGCTGGTACTATGGTATGGGTGGGTAAAAAAATAAATGAAAAATGAAGTAAGAATTCATTGAGATTCTAAAAAGTTTTCTTTTGGATGAGCTAAGAGTCGATAGAGTGAACTAAAAAGTTTTCCATCATGAGCTTTGTACCGCGCATACATCAATCGTTTACTTAGACGAGTTCCAGAAAGTCATATAATGTATGAGGTCATAATATATACAAAAATATTAAACTATACACATTTGTATGAAAATATCCTAGAATGATGCTCATGTTGAATTTCTACAAATGTTTTCGAATTACTATTGAACCTATTATATAATCCTAAGGAAAGAATTTACGCAATTACAACAAATGTTCTAACCTTACAATCCTTAGACCCTGTTTGGCAAAATTTAAGTAGCGGATAGCGGTTTAAGTACCGGATAGCGGATGACTGTTCAAATGAGAAATGTGTTTGGTAAATTTAGCGGTTGAATTAATAGACTAATGTGAATTGACATAAAAGGATATCCATAATTTTCAAAGGTAAAATTTTCAAAGGGTATTTCTTGGTTGAAAAATATGAAATGCTACTCTACACGCTAAACGTTAACTTTATTAGCGTTTCACAAAACGCTCCTTAAAACGCTAAACGCTACTCAAATTAAAATGCTAGCTTACCGAACACTAATATTTATGCAATTAAAGTTTTGACTTGGTCAAAACGCTAAACGCTATCCCAAACACTACTGACGAACACAACCTTAATCTACTTCGACAATTTTGATAATGAGTACCTTCAATCAATTCCAGCTGGATTTTTTTTTCGACTTTTATTTCTTCCATATTCAGCAGCTAGAATTGGAAACAAAGTGAGCTTATACATAAAGTCCGAATTCCATCAAAAAAGTTATTTTATCATTATTTTTGTGTGTATTTTGATGAAATTCGGACTTTAATAGTCACCAGCATAGAAATCTCGAAAAATCACTATGAAAGTCTCAACCGACATCGTCTCTCAAAGGAGTGACTTTTTCTGGCTCCCCAAAAACTTTCAACGGAGGGACTTTTATAGCTCAAATGGATCTGAGGGAATGAGAGATGAAATGATGTTTCCCTTCTCTATGTTTATAGAAATAAGTGGCTTGGGATGGGGCAAAAGCCAACAACCATCATTTCATGAAAATATGTAAAAATACGTGGTTTTAGGCCAACATAGTTCGTGTCACCCTGACACCGTCCGTGTTGGTCAATGAAAACCATTTATGCTAGAAAGGGATGATATAGTCCGTGTCGACCTTGACACGGTCCGTGTGTCTCTGAATTTTTTCCAAATTTAAGTTCACATGTTTTACTAAAATAATACCATATTATTTTGGACAAACACATTTTATTCCATGACACTAACTTGTGTGACCTTGTGAATCCAAATAATACCATTTTTTTCATACTATTTGAAAATGGTTGGAAAAATGGTCGGATTACTATTAAGTTTTCCAACCATTTTCAAATAGTAGGAAAAATGATGATAGAAAAATTTCTAACCATTTTAGCAAAATTGATTGGAATTTCCATTGTTTTTTCCCACATGAAATTTTTGAAAATAATTGGAATATGAAATAATTGCTAAAATAGTTGATTCTTCCAACCATTTTAAATTGGTTGTAAAAAGTGAATGATAATACACATTTTTAGGAGTGAAAACAGGAGAAGTATGAACCCTTTACAAGCTTATATAGTACTATTAAAAAAAAAAAAAGTAATATGAATATGCATGCCATTGTCAGCTAATTGCATTGTTTCATTCATTTGCTTTGGGAAATGATATGCTTGCATGGGGTGGACCAATATGTTTATTATGTGCTTCCTGAAATATGTATGAATTTGTCTGAAAAATCTTTAATTAAACAAAACTAAAAGATGGAGTCTAGAAGCAAGTTGACATGTATAATCTCGACTTTCAAGGATGCCCACAGTTTGAAGCATGCGTCCAGATTTGGCATACAGATGAGAGAATTTTCGCACAACTCATTCTTGGACTTTACCAAAACTGTCTACTCAATTTTGAGAACACTAGTAAAGGAGTCTGTAGTTTGTAGTATTGTCTTTAATTATTTTTATGCGATTTTTAACTAATTTTCAACATTTCATATTATATCCTGGTATATAATTTCAATGATATTAATTATTATGATACTTCCTCCGTTTTTTTTAATTGTCACATTGGTAATTGTGTAAAAACTTTGACCGCTAAAATCTAATTTTTACAATGTTTTATCATACAAAATTGGTGTTATTAGATTCGTTATAAAAAATATTATTAGAAAAGTATAATATCATAAATTTTTATAAAATTATTATAGGTGAAGTTGTTGATAAAGATGGACCTCAAAAAGCCTGAAAGACAATTAAAAAAAAAACGGAGGGAGTATTATTTTTCTTACACTATCTTATAAATTTTTGTAATAATGATTTTTCCCATATAAAAGACAGAGAATAATATTTTATTCTTTTACAAAATAATTATCATGATATTTTTCATATTGTCACCGTATAAAATAAAGGACAAAGCTAATTATTGTGATAGTTTTTAAAATTAATTGACATTTGTGATCTGGATTTGATCCAAACTCCAACTTCACTATATGTAGATTATTGCAGTTATGTGAATTTTTTCTATATTGACCTCATACTTTTAAAGTTTAAAAGAGAAAAAAAGTTTTGAAGGAATTTTTTTTAAATTCAATTTTTTAATAATAATATTCTTACCATTTCATATGTAGCTTTAATTAATATTTTACACGAGTTTAAGGTTTTTTCGACAAATTTTACATAATTTTAATCTCAATTGAAGTTTTAACTTTTTACTCCTATCTTTATTAATTAATATGTCACACACACATATTGATCAAGCAAAAAATATACCAGTTTCTACAATAAGTTTTTATTGAATTGATTATTTGAAATTGCACTTTGACTACTGAAACTCAACACTTTCAATTTATTTTCTTATGTTCATTAGAAATCCAAAAATAAAAAAAAGAAAAGGGGAAAAACCCACTTAAGGAGAATAATAGCAGCATCGTGCTCCTATTTGTCTAATTGTTTTGTCTAATTGATTTCAGTTATTACGATTAACAGTTTATTCCTGATTACTCTTTGTCGCCCCCCTTGTTGGAAAATGATGTTTGACCGGTTTGAATCTTCATCATCTTCACTTGATTTGATTTCTTGATCTTCTTGCGGTATGTATGACAAGATGGAGATATAACTTAATAACCAAATGATTATCTTATTTGGATATCGCTAAGAGTCATGGCTTCGAACTCATTTTCCTTAAGAACTATTTACTATACCGTAAATGTTTCGAGGGATAAAACTTAGCTCTTGTCGCACTCAAGACAAAGGTTTCTGATGGAGACCATCATGAAGAACAACAAGTAGCAGCAGCTTCATCAGCAAAGGAGGCATCTATAGGAGCTTCACCAGCACTTTCACCAGCAGCAAAGAGAGGAGACCATGTTGATTTACTAAACTCAACAGCCAAGGAAGCATCTCCAGCAGAAACAACAGGCTTCCAAATCCCAACAGTAACAACAGGTCATTCAGCATGTCACTCAGCAGTTCAGCTATCTAGCAAGAGGTTCACAGCATTTTCAGCAGCCATCAATCCATCAACAACATCCATCCAAGCTTGTTACACACTCGTAAGCAAGTCTTGGGACCTTCAACCATTCAGCCCATCAGCATTGGTCATTCAGACCAAATTAGGTTCCCAGCAACAACTGTCCAAGCAGCAGTCTTTCTCAATGTCATATCTATTGATCGAGGAAGAGAATCAGCCAAGGTTCCCTAGGAGTTTTTTGTTCCATGTCATGTCATTTTCAAGTCCAAGCCAAGTCTCAGCATGTTCGAGCATGGCATCAACAAGTTACAAGCCTCAAAACAAGTAATCCCAGTAGGGTTGTTTGTTATCAGTTTTCCCAGAACCTCAGTTCTGAGGCTAAGTCTTTTGTTATCTGTCCATAGGGTTTCTTTTGGTCTTTCTAGCTCGATCTTAACCTATTGAGGTTACATCCAGGTTAACTTTGGGGCAAGAATTACCTCAGTAACTTATGTTTTACCCCCTTAGGCATGAAAGCCTCTAATTGGTCCATTTTGCCACTCTTTTGGCATTTGGTCCAATCAGAGTTTAGTTTGTATTTTCCCTTTTATTTTCTTGCAACTTGTAAATCAGATCATATTAGTTAGATTAGGATGTAATCAATTGTATTATTTCTAAGCTTTGTAAGTTAGATTAAGTCAGGGAGATTTGGAAGATTAGCTTATGTTAAACAGCTGCTAATCAAACTGCTTGTAGCCTTTATATTATGAGTTTCTAAGCAATGAAACATCATCATTGTTTATTCAATAGTATTCTCGAGTGTCTTAGAACCTCTGAATGTTTGTGAGTAACATACAACTCTTAATCCTTGGTTAAATCAGCTCTTGTCACTGGATTTTGGCAAGAATCCAGCAAGTGTCAGCTGTGCTTGATCATCTATGCTCTGGTGTGTCTGTAGGAGCATGAATGGGAGAGTCCTTTGCCCTTGATTGCAACTGAAGGTGTGTCTGTAACAGTTGTAAGCAAGCTTATCCTTTATTCTCTATATTGGGTTGTCTTCTATTCCAGCTAATTTTCTTAAATTAGCTATTGTTTTACAAGCATTCAGCTGTGTGTGTGACTGTATGGTGCATTTTAGTTCAATACTCTAATCATTGTGAGCTAGCACACATAATCTTGGTATCAGAGCATTGTGTCCTGTCTTGGAGTGTGTTGTTTGTGATCCTTTGAAATGGTCGGAACTAGTAGAGCACCTCAGGAAGTCTTAGAGCAGACTTTGAAAGAAAAAGAAGAAATGGAGCAAAAAATGAACATCTTGAGTGAACAACTACAATATTACATGAGATTGCATAGGAATGAGCTTAATAGAGAGACTGATGAAGAGATGGATGAAGGAGAAGGTGAGAATCCTTTTAGTAGGACAAGAAGAGGAGGTTGAGGTCCTAGGCCTACACCCAGAAGAAGGAGATATGTTAGGAGATCACCTAGGATCAGTGAGCCAGAAGAAAACAGTGAGAGGGAAGAAAGGAGGGAAGACAGGAGGATAGAAAAGCTAGATTTCAAGATTGATATACCTGAGTATGCAGGGGAGTTAGATCCTGATGTTTTTCTAGATTGGATACTGACTGTGGAGTGGGTTTTTGGAGCGTGGCGCGATGGGAGAGATTGTAGACTTAGCTTGAGTTGTTGTTGTAGAAGAGATGAGAGAAATCCTGTAGACACCGGATTTTGTACCGGTATTAGTTTTAGTTATTTGTAAAAAATAAGCTAGCCGAGTAATTTAGTGGCATGCAAACCCATTTCTCTTCTAGCCCGAAAGCAAGCAAAGTGGCCCAACATTACGGCCCAAACCCGGCTGAGTTTTGCTCACTGAAAACCCTACTGGCTCAAGGGCTAGTAACGCACTGCCCAAACCCTACCGAGTTACCGCGGCTAAACCTAAACTAAACCCTAATCGCCCCATCTAACCTACATCCCACTATAAATTAAACCTATTCCCCCTCCATTTCGGGACGACGGATTATGCTAGAGTATTGACACTAGTATACTCTCTCTACCTCTTCTCTCCCTTGGCATGCTACTTCATTAAAGGTTAGAATAATTATCACATTGATGTAAACCATGCAATGTAACCTAGCGAATTCATGTGATTCCTGTGTTTTCAATTCATAATTTGCATGACATTAATGTTAAACTCGTGAAATTTATATCAAATTCCTCCCTTTTCAATTTATTTGCTTTGATTTAATCCTAGTAGAGTCTATTCGTTTGAATAGGCGGATTTGATAATTTTAATTGTCAAATTCGTAACCTTGCCCCCGAATCCGTCTTTTGGTTCGTGGACCGGAGTTTTTATCAAAATGGTTTGTTGTTTTTCTCCTAAAAATTCAACTGGCGACTCTTCATTTGTACTTCAATGTTTTTCTCCTAAAAAACCAACGACGGGTTGCTCATCAAAACCAGACGGTTTTAGTCCCCGAAAACCAGTGCGGTTTTCCTGAAAACCTGCACGGTTTTGTCCCTCAAAACCTGCACGGGTTTTCGCCCCCGACATCCGATCGTTCGTCAGAAACCTGCATTTGTTTGGTTCATATAAACCTAAGAGGGGTTGACCATTTTATCGAGTCTAAAATCATTCTTAAAAGTTAAACCTTATTTAAGGTTAAGCAATCCTAGTCGGCTCCCAATCATTTTTTAAGTAGCGCCGCGAAAAAGGTCATCAATTTTTCGGGGTCTACAGATTGGCGACTCCACTTGGGACTTAAACTTAAAAAGAGGATAAAACTTGAAAGGATTAAATTTTAGTGAATTTTGTAAAAAAGGGAGGAATTAATTTATTTCACATTTTTATCATTTTTAGGCATATTGCATACCAGGCTACTCTTGGGCCTTTATGGCTGGGGAGCACAAAAGCGTTGGTTTAGGTTGTAAAACTAGGAATCAGTCCCGAGAGCGGGAGGTCACTACTTGTGGGATGCACTTACATCGCCAAGCATTTGATCTCTCCACTCACCCGTGTTACACTCTAAAGGTTTCCTTGAAACCCAAAGAGCAACATCCCACACATTTTTCCTATGAACTCCATATAGGGAAAATGCACCGGGGCAAGAACATGTGGTACCCTATTCATCTCCCTAAACCTAGAAAAACCCTGAATCTAAAGCCATGGTTAGGCTCATCCCGCATCTGTATGTCATGTAAATTAATCCTGTAAAAGATGAGTCCAAATGTCTAGCCCAAACATGAGTGGGACGTCATTCTAGCCAGAGGATCAAATGAGAGATGGATCGCCCAAACCTGCACGGGTTTGGTGGCCCAAACCTGCACGGGTTTGATGTGCCCGCCTAGTTGGACTCGCCGCGAAATCCGCCTATGCCCATTTGAAAGGGAGGAATTACGCTCAAACCTGCACGGGTTTGGGCTTTTTCTTCTCCTTCCACATCGGGCCAAACTGCTCGATATCGCAACACCGATCCACTTACTATTGATCCTATTCGCCCTTTATGACGCCTTGAGTCGATTCCATTGTATCTTGTACCTTGATCTTGAGCCCGATAAAAATTCAAACATGATCCATCGTGGCTCGATCTAAGTAATGACCCAATGAGTATCACCCGCTACCATCATGCTAGGTCCATATAGAGTTAGGACATGCACTCCCAAAGTGGGTGAGTCACCCTTATGTCAAGATGTAGGCGCCATGTCCATGTCCTAGGTTCATATAGGTCCATTAAGTCATGCATGCATTGGGCGGGTGGCATAAAGGTTCTTTCGAGCACTAAATCGCTTCCATGCAGCAGATAGCAGACCATCTCCGAGCCCGCATCCGTGACCCACGAACCGGCAGCTCATTCACAATCCCAACTACATCACCGCCTGATCCAGGTGAATCCGGTGAATCCACCATGTCAAGATCCTCGCCAACAACCTTTCGGGAGAGTTCGTAACAAGCAACTCGATGGGTCAGACGAGCGGTACAGGAAGCAATTGCCTTTTGCATGGCAGACCAGGAGGACAGAACCAATGAGAAGCTAGAAAAGAAGTTTAGCGAAAATCAACATACCATGAATGGCGTGCTGGAAGCCATTAAGCAGATCAACAAGAAGTCATTGAAGAGAAGGGTAACCCTAAATCCAAAAATGGGGCCCAAAACCCAATTCATCCGGTGAGGCTAAGTCTAAATCCGTAAAGAATAACTCCAAAACCCTGAGGACCCCTATGTCAAGAAGCTTGAAGAGAAGGTTGACATGCTCACCAGAAGGATGATGAAAGTTGATCCAACCTTTACAGACGCTTGCATGGATTTGGCCATCCCCAAACACCATGTATCACGGGTAAGGGACAAAGTTGAAGTACCGCATCGTTCAAGCCATCCGAGAACCCATCTCATCATCTAGAGGAGTTCCCGAGGTCGCCCCTCTTCACAAAGTAGATGAAAGTCTTTACACTACGCCTTCCCTTCCACTCTAGAAGGTAAGGCCAAGGTGTGGTACCAAAATCTACCCTCACATCAAAACCGACGCAGACGAGTTGTTCAAGGCCTTCATCACCATTTTAGTCGTCTCAACAAAAAGAGGTCATCAGAGATGACCTCACTTCCATGAAGCAAGGAGATGATGAGTCATTCCTCTCTTATTATGAACGATGGCACTCAATGTCATAAAGATCGACGGCGCCCCTTTAGGATGCAATTGAGCACTTTCAAGCAAAGCATCCACCCTCGCATCACGCGGCATTTTGGCTTTCAATCTATCAAAGACTTTAAGACTTTGAAGGATTTGTGTGCAAATCAAGTCGCTACAACGAAGAGCACATAACATTCGATCTAGCTCCAAGGAGGGCCACTAGCGTGCCTAGCCCCTCGTAAAACCGCTGAGACTAATTCCATCCAACGAGGTCAGAACCTTTCTTACTTTCAGTTTAACTTGCTTCACTTAGAAAAATCTGGACGAGATCTCAAAAGTTTTTGAAACCTTTTCCTTCAAACCTTCTGATTTTGAGACAAGTTATGAAAGTTGTATCTGACTGCTTTGACTATCTTAGAAAGTATAAATGTGCGTGCCGCAAATCTTTGGGCTAAGTTTAGTTGATTGAGCCCCATCCCGTGAGTCCACATTGCCTAAATTTTGAATTGATCACTTTTACCAATTCCATGATCCCTTGAGTGACTCACCCATTAGTTGCATCTCTAGAACTTGTTTTGCATCTTGCTTGGGACTACACATTTGCATTGCGCGCTGTGACAAAGTTATTAAGGCATCCGATTTTATTTTGATAAGCTACATAGCTAAATAGCCTTCCTTACATTATATTTACCGTTCTTTTTGCCCCGCCTAGCCTTTGTTTATCTTTTTTTTCATGATTGAACCCTGACAATACAAGCCTTGGCCTCTGATATCCAGTATCCCTTTGCCTTGCTTGGTTGGATGAGAGTTTGTCTTTTTTTGGAAGGAACAATTGATTTGGTGTGTTTGTGAACAAAATATGAAGTTTGGGAGAATCTGAAAGTCCCATATCTTGAGCGATTGATATTTGGTTATGTTATTCATATATTATATCAAAGTCGAAGTTATAATTCCATAGATATTCTTCTCCCCGATCACCCACCAAAAAATAAAAAAAAAGAAAAAAAAAGAAAAAGAGTTTCAAAAATAAAAGGGTGATTAGGGAGATTCAATTTAAAGTTCAGAAAACTTTGACCTGGTTGTATTCAGTTGAAATGTTTCAGGGTGAAAGGTGAAATGCCTTGCATACATTAAGCAAGAAGGAGAGTTCAGAGTGTTTTATTCATTGAAAATCAATCCAAGCATGGCTCTTAACTCCTCAATCCCAAATTTTACCGCTCCTTACCCTAACCTAAGCCCCGTTGCAACCCGAAAAAGTCTTTTTGATTGTCACTTATGCATTGCATACCAGTAGTGGAGAGTGAGGTTCTTACCAAGCTTATGGTAGTTTGTTTCTATTGGTTTGAGTCTGAGAAAACACACATACCTATTCAAAATTGAGTGTTTGAGTGTTTGTTCTTTCCTATGTGAGGTTTGTTCTTTTTGACTGACCTACGTCCATAACTAACCGCGCACATTTGCATTATTCTTAGAACTGTTGGCGGATTTATGCCTCTGAAGTACTTGTTCTCTCCTTTGGGATTCGAAAATTTCTTCCTGTCTCTTTCGAACGGAGTTTTGATTTTGTCCAGATTAATCTTTGTGCTTGCTTGTTGAATTGATTTTGTTCTCCCTATCGAAAATTCCTTATCCCAGAATGTTTCAGCAGCACATAGAAAATCCCAATCTATCTTCACTTGCCTCAAACTTAGCAGAGAAGTCAACTTATACCTCCCCAACTCTCTCTTTTCCTCCTTGGACAGAGTGCTTATCCAAGTGGCTAGCTTTTTTTTCTCGAACGCCATCAGGATGAAAGTACGATTTGATTCACGTCGAGGCAAGGAAATAATGGGGATAACGAAACTCAAACGGGTTTGATGGTGTTTGGTTTGTGCTTGTGATTTGGAGAAGGCATAACCCAGACGGGTTTACTTGCCCTGTACGCCAGGATAATGAAACTCAAACGGGTTTGATGGTGTTTGGCTTGTGCTTGTGATTTGGAGAAGGCGTAACCCAGATGGGTTTACTTGCCCTGTACGCCAAGATCAGCTTTCCTTAAACTGCACACCAAGTTAGGGTTTCTCGGCACGAAACGCAGACGGGCCTGGGCCAGCCTATGTGGAGTTCTAAAGGCCCAACTCCTAGAAGTGGGAATCATTTTGGACCTAAAACCCAGACGGGTTTGGGCCAGCTTATTGGGCTATCTCACGGAGCCACTTCAACTCTATTTTGGGTCGTAATGCGGGTCCACAAGATAGTTATATGTCTTCGCTAGCCCCGAAACTGTAGCTCGAACTTACTTGTAGCATTTATTTTTCGTTTTTTTCGTTTGGGGAAGTGGGAGTAATCCCACCATGTAGATTGCATATCACATTGCACATTGTTGTTACATTATGCATAAGGGTACACGAAAATTAAAAAAAAGTGCATTACGCAGCACCATCATTGCATAAGCATCACATCAGTGGTTCGTACTAGTGCATAAATTAAAAAAAACGTACGCCATGCATTAAGTGTACATGAGTAACATTATTACATCATTGCATTGCATTGTCCTAAGTGCATAATAAAGAGTCATACATAGCATTACATAAGTTCATTACATAAAGACCCTGCATGTGCATCATTCTCAGTGCTCATCATGCCAGATCTCCGTATCGTCACCACCACTGGCGCTATTAGCCCCTTGAGCCCCGCTTCCACCAGGGCCAAAGTAAGTGTCCCACTGGTAGTAAGAGGAGTCTACCACCTCTGTATCGCTACCTGAGCCAGATAGGTGCAACACTTCGGTACCGCCTACATTAAGCCAAGAATGTTCGAGTGACCCTGGCTTAGAAAAAATTCAATCGAGTTTCCACTAAGCCGGGGGCTATTTGAATCCAAAAAAGGAAGCAAGTCACTACAGCGACTATCAAGTGATTCCCAGTTTAGCAAGGGTTAAATCAAACTGCCACTAAGCTGAAGGCTACGTAGCCCAAGCAAGGGGTCGAATCAGCCTAAAAGCTAGAACGACCCGCCTAGGTCCGTTTTCGCAAAGACTCATTTCATATCGGCTTCTCGCCTTCTCACCAACCCAAGGTTTGGGCCTCTCACCTTCAAATCCTCTCGGCCCAACACGGGTTTGGGTGCATGCGTCTCACTCGACTCACAAAACAGCAACCTGCACAGGTTTGGGCCTTCTTCCATTTCATCCGCCCGCAAAAAAAAAAAAAAAAAAAAAACAGCCCAAACCCAGACGGGTTTGACGGGCCGCAACTCAAGCCCAGTGCAGGCCTATACCCATGAAGCTATGGCAAACTCAAGCCCACTTCCGAGAGCTAAAGCACGACTGACAGGTAAATTTTCTGACTCACTCTGAGTTTCAGATAAACTGATGCCCTCCTTCTCTTTTTGCAGAACAATGCACAAAATACGTCGGTCGTCAGGCGGTTACAAAAAGACGAACTCATCTTCAGCGGCCGTCATCGGGCCCTCACAATGCGATGACACCCTTTTCAGCACACAGACACAAGTCCCGCACTCCACGGCGAAATGAAGTGCGTGACCTTGATCTACCTCACGGCGAAATGAAGTGGATCAACTCATCATCACGGCATGCTTCACGGCGAAATGAAGCACGTCACCTCGATCCACCTCACGGCGAAATGAAGTGGATCAACTCATCATCACGGCATGCTTCACGGCGAAATGAAGCACGTGACCTTGATCTACCTCACGGCGAAATGAAGTGGATCAACTCATCATCACGGCATGCTTCACGGTGAAATGAAGCACGTCACCTCGATCCACCTCACGGCGAAATGAAGTGGATCAACTCATCATCACGGCATGCTTCACGGTGAAATGAAGCACGTCACCTCGATCCACCTCACGGCGAAATGAAGTGGATCAACTCATCATCACGGCATGCTTCACGGCGAAATGAAGCACGTCACCTCGATCCACCTCACGGCGAAATGAAGTGGATCACCTCATGCTTCACGGCGAAATGAAGCACGTCATCTCGATCCACCTCACGGCGAAATGAAGTGGATCACCTCATCATCCTGGCATGCTTCATGGCGAAATGAAGCACGTCACCTCGATCCACCTCACGGCGAAATGAAGTGGATCACCTCATCATCCTGGCATGCGTCACGGCGAAATGAAGCATGCCTCCTAGATCCGCGCCACGGTGAAATGAAGCGGATCGACTCCGACCAGCTTTACGGAAGAAACTAAGCAGGTCAACCCACACAGACACAGGTCTTGCACTTCACAGCGAAATGAAGTGCATGACCTTGATCTACCTCACGGCGAAATGAGGCGGATCAATTCGGTTAGCTTTACGGAAGAAACTAAGCAGGCCAACCAACATCGACGCAGGACCAAGCTTCCAAGCGTCAACCAGCTTCAGAACAGGCTTCTGATTCATATCCAAGATCATCAAGACTACTTTGATCGTCGTTTTACTCAAACTCGATCAAGACTACTTGTATCTGTAGACACCGGATTTTGTACCGGTATCAGTTTTAGTTATTTGTAAAAAATAAGCTAGCCGAGTAATTTAGTGGCATGCAAACCCATTTCTCTTCTAGCCCGAAAGCAAGCAAAGTGGCCCAACATTACGGCCCAAACCCGGCTGAGTTTTGCTCAGCTCTGCGAAAACCCGGCTGGGTTTGGTGGGCTAAAGCTGAACGTAGCTCGGCCCAAACCCGGCTGAGTTACCACGGCTAAACCTAAACTAAACCCTAATCGCCCCATCTAACCTACATCCCACTATAAATTAAACCTATTCCCCCTCCATTTCGGGACGGCGGATTATGCTAGAGTATTGACACTAGTATACTCTCTCTACCTCTTCTCTCCCTTTGCATGCTACTTCATTAAAGGTTAGAATAATTATCACATTGATGTAAACCATGCAATGTAACCTAGCGAATTCATGTGATTCCTGTGTTTTCAATTCATAATTTGCATGACATTAATGTTAAACTCGTGAAATTTATATCAAATTCCTCCCTTTTCAATTTATTTGCTTTGATTTAATCCTAGTAGAGTCTATTCGTTTGAATAGGCGGATTTGATAATTTTAATTGTCAAATTCGTAACCTTGCCCCCGAATCCGTCGTTTGGTTCGTAGACCGGAGTTTTTATCAAAATGGTTTGTTGTTTTTCTCCTAAAAATTCAACTGGCGACTCTTCATTTGTACTTCAATGTTTTTCTCCTAAAAATGCAATCGACGGTTGCTCACTAAAAACCAGACGGGTTTTGTCCCCAAAACCCAGACGGGTTTTAGTCCTGAAAACCAGTGGTTTTCCTAAAACCTGAGACGGGTTTTTGTCCCTGAAAACCCAGACGGGTTTTCGTCCCTAACATCCGACGGGTTCTGTCTGTAAACCCAGACGGGTTTGGTTCATATAAACCTAGAGGGGTTGACCATTTTATCGAGTCTAAAATCATTCTTAAAAGTTAAACCTTATTTAAGGTTAAGCAATCCTAGTCGGCTCCCAATCATTTTTTAAGTAGCGCCGCGAAAAAGGTCATCAATTTTTCGGGGTCTACAAATCCATAAGCAATAGAATAAGGGGAGAAAGATGAACATCTCAATCACCCATGCTTGAACTTCTCAACAATAGCCTTGAACTTGAATAATAACAAGAATAATAACCAAAATCAACCAATATCAATAACCTTGAACACCAAAGGGATTGGATATGACCTTGGATAAAGGAGATTCCACCACCAAAGCCTAACACCCCACCATGACCATCATAAAGGAAGAATCCACCAAATGATCAATAAAGGAATGACTAGAAACACCACCATTAATCAATGGATAAAGTAATCTAGATTTTGAGAGAAAACTTAGGGAAACCCTAACCAATGCATAAGCATATTCATAATCATCAAAAGCTACCTGGAAAAATTGAGATAACAAGCTATTTATACTAAGCTAGGAATTAGGCTAAAATAAGGCAAAAATAACGAAAATTCGCGTCCGTCCAGAAGAGTGGCTCGGGCGAGCAGATGGGTGGCTCGGGCGAGCTGGCCCTCTGACTGCCTTGGCCTGTCGCTGGCCAGGTTGGGTCGTGGGCGCGACATAACACTGGCTCGGGTGAGCCAACATCTTGCTCGGGCGAGCAGGCCATCTGGTCGTGTGTTGCGCTCGACTTAGACCTGGCAGAAGCGCTGCTCGGGCAAGCCAAAGGGTGGCTCGGTCGAGCAGTCTCACTGGGTCGTGACACCCTGCTGTAAGACACCAAGTCCACGCATGACGACATCCAGCAGGAGCTTGGCTCGGGCGAGCCAATGTGTGGCTCGGGTGAGCCAATGTGTGGCTCGGGCGAGCCAATGTGTGGCTCGGGCGAGCAGACTTTCTGATGCCACATCCGTGCCTTGAGTTTATTGTTCCCGGGTTTTTAAACATTCGCACCCCGATACCTTCTATTCTCTAGTTCTCGAGACGGCCCGGTCCAGTCTAGAGGCCTCCGGGGTTGGTGTTGTGAGCGGGCCCCCCCTAAGGAGCCCCGGGGCCCATCCATTGCATGGCCGAGACTAGCCTCCCAACTCCAAAAGTGCTCGGAAATTGTAACTCAAGGTTCGAGTTGGTCGAAGCGGCTCGCTTGGCAGAGATCGCTAGGGGAGAGAGTGGAACCCGGTCCTCTTCAGTTTTTCACTTGAAAGGAGTCTCAGAAGAGATAAGGTAAAGTTAGTTGCCTTAAAATTGAAAAAGTATGCTTCTACTTGGTGGACTAATTTGCAGAAAAGAAGAATGGAGATTAGTGAAGAAAGGGTGAGCACTTGGATTGAAATGAGGCAGAAGTTGAAAGAGAAGTTCCTTCCAGACAACTATATGAAGGAGAACTATTCTAAGCTACAACATTTGGTGCAGGGAAACAAATCTGTGGAGGAATATACTAAAGAGTTTGAACACTTGCTTTGGAAGTGTAATATGCAGGAGAATGAAGTGCAAACTTATGTTAGATACCTTGCAGGTTTGAATGAAGGTATCAAGAATGTTGTTGAGCTGCAGGTCTATGATTCACTTGATGAGCTAAGCTCTTTAGCTCATAAGGTGGAACAAAAGAAGAAGGCTAGAGTGAAGGAGTAAAGCAGCATATACCTAGTCAAACCCTATGCCCCAGCCAAGCCAAATCCTTACAATCCCCCACAAAAAACCTATCCACCCCCACCCTCACCCCCACCTCAAGCCAGATATCCAGCCCCAAGACCACCTCAAAATCAGCCACAAAATCCCCTACAAAGAACCTCAGTCTCTACCAGTAAAGCCTATCCAGAATGAAGATGCTTAAGGTGTCAAGGACTTGGGCACATTGCCTCAGAATGTCCAAACAAGAGGATGGTTACTCTTGTTGAGTACCAAACAACCTTGTTTATTGACTCTGAATATGTGCAGGAAGAAGATCAGGTTTATGAGGAACCTGAACATGATCCAGTCTATGATGATGCCATAGAGGAGGGTCCTGATGAAGGAGAAATGTTGGTAATCAGGAGAGTTCTGAGTAGCTCAGGAGTAGAGGAAGCAGAAGAGCAGAGGGAGAATATCTTTCATCCAAGATGTACCATTGGAGGGAAGGTGTGCTCTGTAATTGTTGACAGTGGGAGATGTACCAATGCAGCCTCCAGCACCATGGTGAAGAAGCTAAGCCTGACAACCAAGCCCCACCCAGCTCCATACACCATTCAGTGGCTCAGCTCAGGGAAAGGTATCCAAATTTCTACTAGATGCCTTGTTAGTTTTTCAATTGGCCAATCATATAAGGATGAGGTTTGGTGTGATGTTTTGCCAATGGATGCATGTCATTTGCTTTTGGGTCGACCTTGGTTATATGATAGATCAGTGAGCCATTGTGGTAGAGCTAATACCTATACCCTTACCCTAAATCAAAGAAAGATCATTCTTACCCCCATGAAACTCTCACAGTTAAGCAAGAAATCCAAGAACCTATGTCTTGAACCTAGTCTTGATGTGTTGCTTTTATTAGATCAGCATGAATTTAGCACACAAAGAGACTTGATCCTTTTAGACCTTGAAGAACCCTCAGCCCCACAAAATGACCACCCTTTATTCTTACCCTTACTTCAGCAGTTTTAGCATGTCTTTTCTGATGAAATGTCACCTGGTTTGCCACCTAAAAGGGATATCCTGATGGAAATCAGCCCACGCTTGTTTCCCTAGGCCTATTCAAGAAGGTCCAACTAAAGGTCCATCATACACATAGGGTCCTTCATCAAAGGACTACAACTCATACAGGGCCAACAGGGCATGTTTGGTTCAACAACATCAAGTGGGCCAACGAAAAGAGATACAAGGTTGAACTACGGAGGCCCATTCATATGGTGTGTTTCATATTTCAAGAGGATGTCCAAACATCCTAGAAGATGGGCCAAGACACACTCCAAGCCCAAGAGGAGCAAGGGTACACGTCCAAGTCAAGAATACAAGTCCAATTTTATGATCTTGATTTTTGGATGTAATTTAATTAGTTATAGCTTAATTATTTCTGGTGTGTTTCTTTTAATTAGGCTAGATTAGGTGTGTTTTATTTCCTAGATAGGAATTGGCTAATTTTGTAACTATTCCAATTTGGATTAGGAAAGCCAAAACCAACTAGGATAAGGTTAGTTATAACAAACTCCCCCTAGGATAAGGATTCCTAATCCAAGGGAGAGTAGGATTAAAGTAGGCGTCTAGTAGAGGAGTTCTTATTGGTTTACACGCCAATCAGGAGTTCTCCTAGTTTAGAATAGCTTGGCCAATTTTGATGTATAATGGACCAAGGGATGATCACATTATACAACAATATAAGGATCTTTAAGAACGAAGATAGGAATCTCCCTTCTCAAAGTTCTTAATAACCAAAAATGGAATAGAAATGGATGAAAAAGATGAAAAGAACTATGATTGATGATTACCAAATGAATGGAAATGATGAACGAATGGATGTTGGACGCTTCTTGTACGAAATGGAGATGATCGTTTGAATGGGTGAATGAATGAATGAATGCTTGATAATGGCTTTGAAGATTCTTGGAGGATAAAGGCACACCACGTTCAAGAGACCTTCAATTCCTTCCTATCACCACCAAGGACGCCAACCTTGGATAGAAGAAGGGGATAGTTTCGTCCTCCCTCAAGAGTAACGAAGAGACTAGCACAAAGCTAGAGAGAAAACATCATGTGTTTTACTATGAATTTGATATATGATTGAATGATGATACAAGGCACCCTAAGGGGTCTATTTATACTACTAAAGGTCCCCTTAGGCGTGTCATATGAAAGAAACTACAACCATCTAGCTTACATCATCCTATACAAATGATTACATCATAAAGAAACAAATGAACTAAGCTAGATTACAAATGATAATAACTTGCTCAATACTTAACCAAATCTAAAGATTCTTGAACCATTGGAAAGATCTTGGAATGTAGATTAATTCACTCTAGGACATCTTCCATGATAGCTTTATGGTTCTTGAGTTAAGGAGCAAATTACTTGAGTACCCTTGTAGATTTCTTCCAAAGTAGAGAGATATGTAAGAGATATGAGCTCTTCTTCCATGTAGGTGAGTATTTGGCTTTTATGGTGTGTATGGGATGTCTCCCTTGATGACCTTGATGTATATGGCCATCAAATATACATCATACTCCCCCGGTTGAAAAAGTTTGTCCTCAAACTTTGAGCATCACTCTCTTACTCGCCTTCTTCACAAAGAATTACAAACTTTCTTCTTAAAGGCTTTGAAATCATCATATATCCCTTTTCTAAACTCATCTTTCTCCCAAGTAATCCATGGGAATTACAAGACTTGGATCCTCGAACTTTCTCCATGAACGTAGAGATTCCATGTAGCTTCTTAATTTTCAAGTCAAGCTTCACCACTTTTCCTTCATCGTTTAGCATGAAACAACCTACTTTGACGACTTTAGCTTCTTGGCTCCTTCGAATCTTTTGCTCTTCAACCATGTGATCCAAGTTGATATCTTGAGGTATCATATGAAAGATACGCTTCATAGGAGAATTCAAAATTGGGTGGTTGCTTGGATCCTTTTTACTTTCCTCCAAGTTTGTAAGAGTAAGACTCTTATGCCTTTCTTGCTCGTAATTTTCCACCTTCATAATCAACACAATGTTGCTTTCTTCCTCCTTAGGCCGAGAAGATGGTACTAGAGGTGTCAAAGTGATCTTCTTTTGGTTGAGGGTGAGAGTATAAGTGTTGGCTCTCCCATCATGTATGACACTCCTATCAAATAACCATGGCCTTCCCAACAACATATGACAAGTATCCATAGGAATAATATTACACCATAAGGAATCTTTATAACTCTTTCCAATCGAAAGACTTACCAAGACCCTTTTATCCACACGAATGTCTTGGCCTTGGCTTAGCCATCGTATGGTATAAGGCGTGGGATGAGGGATATCTTCCAATTGCAACTTGTTGACCATTGTTGTAGAGGCCGCATTGGTGCAACTTCCTCCATCTATGATTAATGAGCACACTTTTCCATTGATCGTACAACGAGAGCGAAAGATAGCCTCCCTTTGTACTTGGACATTCGGCCCATGAAGTACATCCAAGTCCCTTCTTATAACAAGTAACTCTCCTTCATCCGGCTCTTTATAACTCTTCCCAATCGAAAGACTTACCAAGATCACTCCCTTAAACCCAAACACAAAACCTAGCCACGAAAATTCCACCAACGAGAACCCTAGTCTCGAAAAGGGTCATCCACTCGTCACCCACCCATCCCAACGTGATGTTCAAGCTGATTTGGTCCCTAGACCTGTCGTGATTCATGAGAAGACAACTCACGAGAACCCTATTGAACCTCCAATGGTTCAAAAGCAAGCTGATGATCTTCAAGCAAAGGGTCTTTTTAGGGAACATCTCAGTCCATGCACCCTCCCTACCCTTTTGGTTCCAAGAGAAGAAGGAAACCAAAGTCTGTGCATCAGCAAGAGTCCTATCAAGTACAAGTTTCCTAGAATTGAAGATCTAGTGGATGAGTCTTATGGTACCAACGTTCTTCCAAGGATTAATCTACAAAGTGGGTACAATCAGATTCAGATTCAAAAAGGGGACATTACTATCAAAACTAAAGGAGATCTCCATGAGTGGTTAGTCAAGCTTTTTGATCTAACTGATGCTCCATCACTTTTTATGAGACTAATGAATCAGGTTTTGAAGCCCCTTATTAGCAAGTGTATTGTTATCTACTTGGGTGATATACTTGTGAATATCAAGAGTGAGAAAGGTCACATCTTTCACCTCCCATCTGTTTTGGGGACCTTAGCTCACGCGAATCTACATCAAAATCTACCCAAGTATGGCATCTTCATCAACAACATAGTCTCTCTAGGCTATGCTCTTTCGCCTGAAGTGTTCAAGGTTGATGAAGAAAGAGTCAAAGCTATCAAGAAGCGATCTACTCCAACTAGAACTCATGGTGATCGAAGCTTCCCCGGCTTGACCTCTTTCTATAGGAGGTTTGTGAAGGAGTCACCTATGAACAAGCTATTTTCGTGGACCCCAACAGCTCAGCGTGTTCTCAACACCATCAAGGAACGACTCTGCACCACACCGGTCCCAGCCCTCTCGAATGTTGATAAGAAGTTTGAGGTTGAGTGTGATGCTTTTGGAGTTGATATTGGAGCTGTTCTATCTGTTCTATCTCAGGAAGGTCGCCGCTTAGCTTATTACGGGGAGAAGTTCGGTGATCCTAGATTCATGGAAGATAATGGAAGCCAACTCCGCTTATACAAAAATAAGATCTCTTTCAGTCCGTCGAGTTCCTGGCAACCAACGAAGAATACTAGAGATCTACCTAGCCTTGGTCTCACCTTTGGGGACCCAAGGTTCATGGAGGATAACGGAGGTCAATCTATCGAAGGAGTCACAGTTCACGTGAAGGCACTGATTCACGTAGAGATTATTGAAACAACCATGGTTCACGTGAAGGTCACTATTGGATCCATTGAAGTCTTTGAACTTGAACCTCCACGTTTGAGGACAAACTTCTTTCAACTAGGGGGGAATGATGGAAATCAACCCACGCTTGTTCCCCTAGGCCCAATCAAGAAGGTCCAATTAAAGGTCCATCATACACATAGGGTCCTTCATCAAAAGACTACAACTCATACAGAGCCAACAAGGCATGTTTGGTTCAACAACATCAAGTGGGCCAACAAAAAGAGATACAAGGTTGAACTACGGAGGCCCATTCATATGGTGTGTTTCATATTTCAAGAGGATGTCCAAACATCCTAGAAGATGGGCCAAGACACACGCCAAGCCCAAGAGGAGCAAGGGTACACGTCCAAGTCAAGAATACAAGTCCAATTTTATGATCTTGATTTTTGGATGTAATTTAATTAGTTATAGCTTAATTATTTCTGGTGTGTTTCTTTTAATTAGGCTAGATTAGGTGTGTTTTCTTTCCTAGATAGGAATTGGCTAATTTTGTAACTAATCCAATTTGGATTAGGAAAGCCAAAACCAAATAGGATAAGGTTAGTTATAACAAACTCCCCCTAGGATAAGGATTCCTAATCCAAGGGAGAGTAGGATTAAAGTAGGCGTCTAGTAGAGGAGTTCTTATTGGTTTACACGCCAATCAAGAGTTCTCCTAGTTTAGAATAGCTTGGCTTTCACGCCAAGTAGGAGTACTAGTCCCTTCAGGACTCTCTTAGTATAAATAGCCTAGGCTTGTAATCAATTGAACACATCAGTTGAGAAATATGAATCAAGCTTTAAGCTTACCCCCTGAGTGTTTGGATTAACCCTCACCCCCTTTTCTTCTATTGTATCTTGGTTTGGCACCCAAGTGGTTAGGAAGAGCTTGATCCTAGGTTGCGGTCTAGGTCAATTTAGCCCTAGGTTGTCAATTTTGTGGATTCAATTAGGAAACCTAGATCTATCCGTTCTTACCTTTCTATCAATATAGTTTAAGGTAATTACCCTGTGAGCTTTCTGTCAATACAGTTAAGTCACATCTACCCTAAACCTACCTTCATCCCAACACCATCTTCACCTCCTTAATCCCCCTCCAATTCGCCATCCACCTCATCAATCCAAATCCATCTCACCTTTCTTTTCTCTCTCCATAACAACCTTCCAACAACCTTATCTCTCCATAACAACCTAACAACCTCCCACTCTCCTCCACCTCCAAACGCCACCCTCTCACCTCCTCTCCCCCTTCTTACCTCACGCCACCCTCTCCCTCTTCCCTCTTCCCTCTTCCAACGTCAATCCTTCCCCCTCAAATCATCATCCAAGATTCATCCCTTTCCCGTTCAAGATTCAACCTTTCTTGAATCTTGAAACTGCAAAAGCCCTCACGGCAAAACAACTTCCACAAAGAACCCTTTTTCACGAGAACCACCCCTCTCTTTTTCACCCTAATCTCGTGAACAACCCCCACTTCCCTGTTTGGTTACACGTGTTTCATGTATCATCGGAATCAAGAACCTTTCTTGACCTGGTAATACATCATATCCAGCACAAAATTGACATAGTGCCTGGAACAGTGTTGCCTTATAAGCCAACTTATAGGATGACCTCAGCAGATACCAATGAAATACAGAGGCAGGTGGATGAGTTGTTGGAAAAGGGAATGATTAGGGATAGTCTGAGTCCATGTCAGTACCAGCCTTGTTAGTGCCTAAGAAAGATGGAAGTCACAAGATTTGCATAGATTGCAAGGCTATTAACAAGATCAAAATCTAGTATAGGTACCCTATACCTAGGCATGTAGATATGTTGGATGAGTTACATGGGTCAGCAGTCTTTTCTAAGATTGATTTGAGGAGTGGATATTACCAAATAAGGATCTATGAGGGAGATGAGTAGAAGACAGCCTTCAAGATTAAGGGAGGTTTATTTGAATGGTTGGTCATGCCTTTTGGTCTGACTAATGCCCCATCTACATTCATGAGACTCATGAATCAGGTCTTCAAACCACTCATAGGCAAGAATGTTGTTGTGTATTTTGATGATATTCTTGTCTATAGCAGGTCTGAATAAGAACATGTCAAGCATTTGTAGGTGGTTTTAGATATACTGAGCAAGGAGCAGTTATTTGGAAATCTCAAGAAATGTCACTTCTTTATATCCCAAGTGAACTTCTTGGGGTACATTGTCACAGCAGCAGGTATCCAAGTTGATGAGGAGAAAATTCAGGCCATTAAGGAGTGGCCTGTGCCCACTTCTATTCAGCAAGTCCGGAGCTTCCATGGCCTGACTTCATTTTACAGAAGGTTTGTCAAAAACTTCAGCACCATTTTGGCCCCAATGATTGCAGTAGTGAAGGGGAAGTCCTTTATTTGGACAACAGCAACCCAGAAAGCCTTTAAAGAAGTCAAGGAGAGGCTCACTTCAGCCCCAGTTCTAGCACTACCTAGCTTCAGCAAAGTTTTTGAAGTAGAATGTGATGCTTCAGGTGTTGGCATAGGAGCAGTATTGACTCAAGAAGGCAAGCTTGTTGCCTACTTCAGTGAAAAGTTGAATGATGCAAAGAGTAAGTATAGCACATATTACAAAGGGTTCTATGCCATCATTAGAGCTCTTCAGCACTAGAGACACTACCTCATTGGATCAGAGTTTATATTACACAGTGATCATGAAGCCTTAAAGTTCATTCAAGGACAACACAAGCTCAACACCAGGCATGTTGCTTGGGTTAAGTACATGCAGCAGTTTCACTTCATGATCCACCACAAATCAGGAGTGGCAAACAAAGGAGCAGATGCATTGAGTAGGAGGTATATGTTGCTTCATATACTTGATTCTAGAAATGTTGGTTTTGAGCATTTGAAAGCTTTGTATCAGGAGGATGGAGACTTTAAGCAGGTGTACCAAAAGTGCCAGCAGCAACCCCAAGGTCTGTATCACATAGACCAGGGTTATTTGTTCAAGGGGAGCAAATTGTGTGTTCCTAGAGGCAGTTTCAGAGAGTTATTGATCTCAGAAATCCATGGAGGGAGCTTAGCAGGTCATTTTGAAGTTGAAAAGACCTTGTTGATGTTAAAAGAACATTACAGTTGGCCAAAGATGAGAAAAGATGTGGAGCATCTACTAAAGAGGTGCAACGTTTGTCAATTGGCTAAATCACACAGCCTACCTCAAGGTTTATGCACACTATTGCCAGTTCCCAACAGCCCTTGGGAAGATGTCAACCTTGATTTCATTGTGGGTTTGCCAAGAACTCAAAGAGGCAAGGGTTCAGTAATGGTGGTGGTTGATAGATTTTCAAAGATGACACATTTCATACCTTGCCACACCATCATTGATGCCACAAGAGTTGCAGAATTGTTCTTCCAGGAGATTGTAAGATTGCATGGAGTGCCAAAGACTATGGTTTCTGACATGGACACGAAGTTTTTGAGCCAATTTTGGGTTACTTTGTGGAAGAAGTTAGGGATAGAGCTCAAGTACAACACCACTTGCCACCCACAAACTGATGAACAGACAGAGGTTACTAATAGAACACTTGGAGTCCTATTGAGAGCACTGATACAAACACATAAAATAGAATGGTACACTCTCTTGCCCGATGCTGAGTTTGCTTACAACAAAGCACCATCCAAGGCCACAGGTTACTCTCCATTTCAAGTAGTCTATGGTAAAAATCCAATTTCCCCTTTGGATTTAGTTTCACTAACTACTTCTGTCAAATTTAGTTTTGAAGCAGGTAAAAGAGCATATCAAATCAAGGAGCTTCATCAGCAAGTGAATGAGAAAATTGCCAAGTATACTGAGTAGGTGTCTACATCAGCCAACAAACATAGGAAGAAGGTCACTTTCCAGCCAGGAGACTTAGTTTGGATCCACTTGAGGAAGGACAGGTTCCCCAGCAGGACAAAAGGAAAGCTGCTACCAAGAGTAGATGGACCATTTGAAGTACTTGAGAAAATTGGAGACAATGCCTATAGGTTGGACCTATCTGAAGAGTATGGAGGTTCAACAACATTCAATGTAGCAGATCTTCGACTATACTATCCAGCAGATGAAGACCTTCCAAGTTTGAGGACAAACTTTCCTCAACCTGGGGAGGATGATGGAGACCATCCTGAAGAACAGCAAGGAGCAGCAGCTTCATCAGCAAAGGAGGCATCTATAGGAGCTTTACCAGCACTTTCAGCAGCAGCACAGGGAGGAGACCATGTGGATTAATCAAACTCAGCAGCTAAGAAAGCGTCTCCACGAAGCAATGAGCTTTCCGAATCCCAACAAAGAATAAAGATGTTATTCAAAGATGTCACTCGGTGATTCAGCTACCTAGCAGGAGGTTCACAACATTTTCAGCAGCCACCAATCCATCAACAGCATCCTTCCAAGCTTGTTACACACTCGTGGAGCAAGTCTTGGCACCTTCAGCCATTCAGCCCATCAGCATTAGTCATTCAGACCAAATTCAGTTCCCAGCAACAACAGTCGAAGCAACAGTCTTTCTCAATGTCATATCTATTTCTTGAGGAAGAATCAGCCAAGGTTCCGTAGGAGTTTTTTGTTTTATATCATGCCATTTTCAAGTCCAAGCCAAGTCCCAGCATGTTCGAGCATGGCATCAGCAAGTTACAAGCCTCAGAACAAGCAATCCCAATAGGGTTGTGTTGTTATCAGTTTTTCCAAAACCTCGGTTTTGAGGCTAAGTCTTTTGTTATCTGTCCATAGGGGTTCTTTTGGTCTTTCTAGCTCGATCTTAAACTGTTGAGAATACATCCATGTTAACTTTGGCGTGAGAATTACCTCAGTAACTTAAGTTTTACCCCCTTAGGCAGGAAAGCCTCTAATTGGTCCATTTTGCCACTCTTTTGGCATTTGGTCCAATTAGAGTTTAGTTTGTATTTTCCCTTTTATTTTCTTGCAACTTGTAAACCAGATCATTTTAGTTAGATTAGGATGTAATCAATTGTATTATTTCTAAGCTTTGTAAGTTAGATTAAGTCAGGGAGATTAGGCAGATTAGCTTATGTTAAGCAGCTGCTAATCAAACTGCTTGTAGCCTTTATATTCTAAGTTTCTAAGCAATAAAACATCATCAGTGTTTATTCAATAGTATTCTCGAGTGTCTTAGAACCTCTGAATGTTTGTGAGTAACATACGACTCTCAATCCTTGGTTAAATCAGCTCTTGTGACTGGATTTTGGCAAGATTATATAGCCGTTAGCCATTAAAACAGATTCTGGGTTCCAACACGGTTCATGTTAGATCAACACGGTCCGTGTTGATGCAACACGGTCTGTGTTGAGCCCACGATCGTTTTATCTTGCTTTCTGGAGGCCAACACGAACCGTGTTAGACTCTTATGGACTCGTGTTGATCATATTCTCAATGTTTATCTTATATATGATCCTTATACTTGTTTCACATGATTCCTTATGCTATATAAAATTCTTATACTCTTGAAATAATTCTAACAATCCCTCGCCATTTCAAGAGTATGTAAAACCCTTGAAATGATCTTACTTAAGGAGTTAACACCCCCGACATTTGAGATATACCTTAACTTGTAATCACCCGAGAAACCCACAACCATACGCATAATGAAAAGTAGATTGCTCTTTGAGCTTTTCACTTAGTATATACAAGCCAAAATCGAATCCAAATCACAAAGTAGACATGTCTTTGAACTTTTGATTTATATTGATCAACTATACTCATAATACACATACATTTGTTTTTAAATCTTAGTGCTAGTACTTTGACAATGTTATCCGTTCTTGTGTCCTTATCCTTAGTAAATGTTTTAGAACTTTAGCCCTAAGTTCCTTTCAGCGGTACACTTACATAGGTAGTCTTTGGAATTTACCCCCCTATAATTAGGTTCCCCAAAGTCTATTAAGAGTGTCACCACTCAACCTCTTGTCATTACAGATATTAAGCATCACTTAACCTAAGATGTATAAAATCGATGCTTCCTCCTACTTTACACAACTCCGTACTCATTTAAACTTTAGAAATTGGTGGTATTCCAATTCGTAAAGTTGAGTCATTGTTGTGAAGTAGTAGATATTTAGGCTACTTAACCCATCTCTAATAACAAGGTCCACTAGATATAAATATATCTTTACCATGGCCTTAATAAGAATATCCTCACCATAATATGAACAAACCATCATATTATTTCTTGATATAATCACACTATACCATGTGTAAACTTGATATGGATCCTCTTATATGCTTTTCATCCAAAGAACCATGGATAAAAACATGTGAATAAAATAACCTCGCACTTGATAAACCACTCAACCTTTGATTTATATATATATATATATATATATATATATATATATATATATATATATATATATATATATATATATATATAGGGATATTGGATTATAATAATCCCTGCTATCACAAATTGTATGGCAATAATCCCTACTATCATTTTGGATTCTGGTGGTCCAAAAAAAATAAAATTTTATTGTAGTGGGACAAAATCGAGTGTATATGCTAAATATTATAGATTTTGTGTTGCATTTGATTCAAAACTTTGAATAACACTTTACCACAATTTTTAATGAATTTACAGCATTTCTCCCAAATTTTTTTCAATTTTTTTTCAATTTTTTATGATTTTTTTCAATTTTATTCCTTTTAAAAAATCATAATAATTGCTTGGAATATCAAAAAAATAATTTAAAAAATGTTTTAGTAACTACACTTCGTTACCTATCTAGGGGTAGGAACAAAAACAAAAAAACAAAAATAATATGGGGTAGGCATGGAAAAAATAAAAAGAATGTGGTGATGGATTTGGTACCACTACAATACAATTTTATTGTTTTTTGGACCACCAGAATCCAAAATGATAGTAGGGATTATTGCCATACAATTTGTGATAGTAGGGATTATTAGAATCCAATTTCCCTATATATATATATATATATATATATATATATATATATATATATATAAATTGAATTTCCAACTTATATGTAATTAAACCATTACATCTAAATCCTTTGCTACATACTTGAACTTATAACTTTAACTCATTGAATAAACAATGGTTCATAATCATGAATGATTAATTTGTAGAGTATACTACCAAGTATATGATTAAACCATCACATTACCTTGGTTGTATTCTCTCCTTTTATATTTAAGTCTACCCTTCAAAGCATATAGCTATGAAGACTTAAAACATAATGCTTAAACTTTGTCATTTCCAAATCCATTGATAAATATATATATATCATCATGAATTTAGAATAACCAAATGTACAAAAAATTATACACTTTTATGTAGCAAATAAACTTGATATATGCATACTCAACTTATGCAAACAACATAGACCATTCTCAATCATGAATATTCGGAAACCTCATAAATTAAACTTTATGAACTTGTAAAACCTCAAAGAATAACCATTTCCATAATCATGAAATATATTCTATCGCAAGTATGCATAATTCCTTATGTATAAAAATACTTCCTTATATCCTACTACATGCTCTTATAAACTTGAAAGGTTAACAAGGACAAACATGTATTCAACTTATATTTATGAATACACTAAAACACATGAGTAATCATGATCAATCTTATACTTATCTAAACATGTTTGATGCTTTATATGCCATTACCCAATGAATACAAATATGTAAACATATACATATTGACATATAAACCATACAAAAGTATGAAATCTTCTAATATATCTTATGCAATCAATTCACTTATTTCATAAAGAAATTTATCTTATAATGAACTTGCATAAAATCTTAATAAACTCTTATCATATTAAAATATGATTGAACAACATGAGAAGCAAACATCAATCAAACATGTAGATAAACTTATGTCCATGTCACTTATGAATAACTTGCATTGCCTAAGAACATAGTAGCAAGTACATGATTTACAACTACTTAAATTAGCATGAGTAAAATTGATCATACTTAAGCTTACTAGCATGATCAAACTTATAAACATAATATTAAGTGAATAAAACTCCACTCATATTTCCTTGTCAAGAATAAAACATGTTCTTCTTTACTTATATTTCCATGTTCATGGATCATGCATACAACTTTGAAGCGAGTTCGTGCATGTAAGGTGCACGCACTTAGGCTTTATTTCCTGGCTTCTTCTTCTTCTTTATTTTGGCTTCGTTTTAGATAGATATGCTATATATTTTGGGTGTCAAAAACCGGTGTCTACAGGAGTCAAACGCAATAATTAATCGAGAGGCTCAAAATGAGAGAGGAAAGGCCATGAGTTTCACCAAAATCTCGAGTAAGACACCTAGTGTAATGCTCGAGATTCCTTTTCGAACAAGGGGTGAAGGCTCAGAAGCTCTCCTATGGCTATGGCAACAATTTCCACGACAAAAACTTTCCCCATCTCATAACGGAAACCTACATGTGATCGTAAAGGAGAAAACAGAACGAACATCCGAAACCAATATCCAATCAATCAAAGCCAAGGTTGAACCATAACAAGATCATTACACAAAATAATCAAGGTTAACCAACAAAACATGCCAGATTAACAATTAATCTAGCATGCATACATCCTAATAGGTCATATCTACCAAGATTATATCATAAAGAACATAAACAAGTAATATAGCAGGCTATATAAACATGATTCATCTTTTGAAACATATTAGCCATGGTCACCCCAAGCCGAAAAAAAATTTAGATATCTTATTTGAACTTGGGACTAAAATATATTGTTAAGGTAGAATGGACTCTTAAATTAGGCCCAAAAGCTAGTATAGGTGTCCAATTGTTATAATGAATCAGCCCAAACTGATTTCAATTATTTTAATGTTGTAAATTTATACTTTTGACTTTTAAATAAAATTAAATATATTTTCTCTCACAAATTCTTCCCTCTTCACTAGGGATGACAATGGGTCGGAGGCGAATCGGAGGTAGGTATCTCCACATTCGCTCCAATTAATAATCAAAGGTGGAGGTCCACCTCCAAATCCGATTAATCGGAGGTGGGAGGACCTCCAAATCAAAACTTAATCGGAGGTACCCAACACCGATTACTTCCGACTCCGATTAACTGTTATACGTTTCCATAAAATGATTTCTTCCGACTCCGATTACTTCTAACTCCGATTACCTTTGATTAAATATCATACTTGTTAATATAAAACACCAACAATAATTCTTAATTTTTTAATTTTAATTTTCAGTTTTTTTAAAATTTTTTATATTAATTATTATAATCGAACTCAATCGGACTTAATCGAATCGACTATAATTGGACTTGATCGGATCGGAGGTGGTCACCTCCATACCCACCCCAATTATAATCGGAGTCGAATTTTTTTTAATCAGATTCGAATTCGAAGTTTTTTTAATCGAATTCGAAATCCGATTTTTTAGTCGGAGTGAACTGGATTCGCTTCATATTCGGACTTGATTTTCATCCCTACTCTTCACTCATTATTCACGTGAAAAAAATAGAACCAAGCAGAGAAGAAGTGAGAACCCCGACACCCAAGCCAGTGCCCAGTCGGCAGTCGCTCAAAACAACCGACCACTGACCAGCACGACAGCACCCTCTGTCTCGTCGCTCGCGCAGCTGCCGGAAGCCCGCAACCACCGTCGACAGTCGACGATCGACGTAGCCCAGCAGCAGCAGCAGTATCGACTAAAGCAGAGCCAGAGCCCAGGACCGTCCATTGCCAAGTCGCCCAGCAGGCAGCAGCAGGTCTCCTTCCCGGCGGACGGTGGTTGTTTCTGTTCAAAACCGACCACTTCCGGCGACCGGAGACAGAGTTGTGAGTTTCAATTTCTCTCAATTTAATACTATAGTTTCATTATTTCAGTTTTTGGGTTTAGAATTTTAGATTGGAAAGTTGGATAATTCATATTTAGTTTGAGTTATTGATTAGGAAAATTCTATTATTCTATTAGACTATTTCTAATTTGATTATAGTTGCTTGCTGTTGTCCATTTAGTTTGTGTTGAAACTTGAAATGTTGAATTGGTTTGTCATGCCATGAATATTGAATATTGATTGTAGACATTAAGTTATGATTTTCAGTGGAAAACCCCACGTGCCACGTTTGCTACCCACGTAGACGGAGCATGTGAGTCGAGATGCTCAGCAGGACGCAATACCCTGGAGGATAGGGCTGTTCATTGGTTCAAAACCGAACCAAACCGGTCTGAACCGAATAAACCGAAAACCGAATAAGGGGTAAAGTCTAAACCGAAAACTGAACCGAATAAACCGATTCGGTTTCGGTTCTCGGTTTATCCGGTTCAAAACCGAATAATACACACTTTTATACGGGACTTTCACCGGAAGGAGTCAAACCGAATAAACCGGAAACCGAATAAGGGCTAAAGTGTAAAACGAAAACCGAACCGAACAAAAACCGGTTCGGTCTAACCCGGTTCGAACCGGTTCGGTTCTCGGTTATTCGGTTCAAAACCGAATAATGCACACCCCTACTGGAGGACGAGTTGCCACAGTTGGGGCTCGAACTTGAGACCCCTCTCATCTGCCAAGGCGCTCAAACCACTGAGCTAATACCCGTTGCCCGTTGGGTTTGCTGTCAATTTGTGTTGAATTTTTAATTTCATTATTGTTTGAGTTATTGATTAGAAAGTTTGCTGTCAAATTGGTTTGTTGTCAATTTACTCGGGTATATCATATTATCATGTATGATTATGACTTTGATTGCACTAGTAGTCGTGTTGGTGAAAGTAACGCATTGGCCAAATGTAATGGTTTACTATTGAAATATTTGAGACTTTGTATGATCGACTTTGGAACTTGGAAGCGGAACACAAACTGATTTCAACGATTTTCTTTTTCAAATATGAGCTTGTCAAGTGGCCACCCCTGATAACAAAGTCTGGATCCGCCACTGAATATTTGTATAATGTGATATGCAACTCGCCTTGGCTATTATCCTCATTACCTAGCCTATCTTTATATGCTTATTCCAAAAAATTACTCGGAGGTACCCTAAGTACTTTTGGTAAAATGTTTTTCTGGTACCCCGACTTTTCAAAACTCATTTTGGGGTACCCTTAATTTTTGGGTTAGTAATTATTAGGTACTTTTCCGGTCATCAATTTGGTTAAGTGACCGAAATACCCTTGTTCTTCCATTTTTGAAGAAATACCGTTGAAGAAGAAGAATAAGGGTATTTCGGTCACTTAATAAAATTGATGACCGGAAAAGCACCAAATAATACTAACCCAAAAATTAAGGGTACCTCAAAATTTGTTTTGAAAAGTTGGGGTACCGAAAAATAGTTTCTCCAAATATTGGGGTACCTCCGAGTAATTTTTTGCTTATATTGACAATTTCAAATACATTAACAATTAAGTTATTGCAACATTTATCGTTGTATATTTTAGTCCCAATCGCAAAAATTAATATGCAATAAAATCTAGAAAATGTTGGTCATATACCTTCTTTTAGTTGAAAGGGTTTATCTCATATTTATATTTCTATCTCTTTCACCAAACCTCAAAGACTCGTCTTCAATTACAACTGAATAGCCCACACCATTTAAGTTTCAAAGGATTCAAAGAGGTATCCATACTATTCATTAATAGGTAGTTGAGCATAAAAAGCATCAAGTACAATATAATTAGAACCATTTAAAATTCTACTATAATTTGAATATACAATAAGAAAACCTACCGCGCTAAAAATATAACTAAATTTAATATAAACAAACATGAGGTAATTGAAGTTATAATAAAAATCTTACAATTAATGAACCAATAAACCACTCAAATACACTCATGAGAGCTAAGAGAATAAATTCAAGTTAGGCCTATATATTTAAACATGGTTTGAAAATAATAATAATAACAATAATAATAATAACAATATTATTATAATAATAATAATGATAATAATAATATCACAAAAATATAACATCACAAGGGTAAAAATAAAAATTAATAGTGGAATATGATAACTTTTAATGAGGTACCACAAAGTGAAAACTGAATTAAAATAAAATAATAAATGGCATTATTGAGAAGTAACATTTGGGACATAGTAATGCTTTGCAACTTTTATAAAGGCATTGAATAATAATATTAAATAATAATAACAATAATAAAAATAATAATAATATTTGCGTAAAAATATAAGAGGGTTAATGAAATATATTGAAAATAGGCATGACTTAGGATACAAGTACAACCACCAAATTAAATTTTCCCTTGTATTATAATAATAATAATAATAGTAATAATAATAATAACAATAATAATAATAATAATAATAATAATAATAATAATAATAATAATAATAATTCATCGGTTTTACTTAATGGTAAACCATGGTTACAACTAGGGATGACAATGGGCAGGGTTCGGGGCAGGTCCAGCTGGACCAGGACCCGCCCCGAAACCCGATGAGTCCCAAATTTCAAATCCGAAGGGTCTATGTGTCCTCAACGGATCCTTAATAGGTCCAACTCTATTATGCATTTTTTACTAAATTTATCAATTTGTTGGATTAATTTTATACTTGTACACATATATAATAATAACTATTATGTTTAAATACATTTATTTTTAACACAATAAAAATATTTCAAAGGAAAAAATAGTATACTAGCGTTTTCGAAAATAGAAGCCAACACTTTAACAGATCCAATACTTCTAGGAGTCCCAGCAGGCGCCAACTAATAGATGAGTAGTAGTGTAGTACTTTGATTTTTATTTTTTTCAAAGGAAAAAAAATTATATATGTTTATATTTTAATGGGTCCATGGGTCTGTGCTTGGACCCCGGACTCGGACCCGCTATTTTTTTTCCAGACGCGGACCCGCCCCAGACTCACTGGGTCCAAAAGTTTTGGACCCAAACTCGTCTTAATGGGCTGGGTCCGACAGGGTCCAAATTGGGTTTAGGATCCACTATCATTCCTAGTTATAACATGAATAAACCACGATAGCTTTTTTTGGTGTAAAGCTTTTAGGGCAACTCGGGCAAGTGATTGGACAAAATAAAAAAAATCAATTAAAAAAAAGTCATGTGGTGTCAGCCTTCTTGGTCTCCACATATTTTGGAATTTGAGATCTCATTGTTCTCCTAATCTTTCATGATTAATTTGTTTCTTGGGCAGAATTAGAAGATAGACAAAACCCTAATGGGACCTAATGCTTTCAATTGAACCCTACCAACTCTGGTCCTTCCCCAATTCCCCCTTTCCCCTCTTGTTTCTTCTGCTTCTGTCTCACAATCCCCAGGCGATTAACCTTCCAAATTCCCCTACTCTTCCTCCTACGTCCATATTTTCGATTCCAAAGTTTGACGATAGCAAATTAGAGCACATGCGTCAGATTATTTTGAGTGTGATGATTGCATTTTGGATCATCTTCTCTTCTTCCTTGCGTGCTGTGATGTCTCAACCCAGATGGCTGCAATCGAGATCGCCTTTGGTGGTTTTCACCGTCCACGTGGCTTATCGCGTGCTTTTTTCCTTCTCCCCTGTAGACACCGGATTTTGAACCGAGACAAGTGTACAAATCAAGCATAACAAGAAAAGAGGCTAGCATGAAAGAAAATCCAAACAACCATCCTCAATTGAAAGCTATCGAGCCAACCCACCACAAAAAGCCTTCATTTTCCACCCTTTCCACATACATATGCCCACCATTTCAAATCCCATCTTTTCCACAAATCTTGTTGGCTCCATTTCTTTTAATGAAAATAAAGTACACATCATAAGCTTTCCAACGCCTTTTGAATTGCCTCAACCGCATTCCGGATGAAAGAGTTATGGTCGTTCGAAGTTGCTCTTAGCTAGTTTTAAAACCCACACGGGTTTTAACATTTTCCAGGCCCAGAAATCTGGCGCAGCAAAGCGCGCCCCGGCCCAGGGAGCTTAAAACCCGCCTAGGTTATAAGCGGAGCACAGCGCCGTTTTGCTCCACGTCATCGATCCGTGTGCTGGTATTTCGTATAACCCGCCGAGGTTATAATCTTTCTGGCGCCAAAATCCGCATGCATGCACGTAATCCCCTGATTTTTGCCCACGTATTTGACCTCGCCATTGACCTCCCAAAACCCGCCTAGGTTTTTGATGGAGACCATTCTGTAGAACAGCAAGCAGCAACTTCATCAGCTAAGGAGGCATCCAAAGAGACTTCACTAGCACTCTCAGCAGCAGCACAAGGAAGAGGCCATGTTGATTCACCAAACTCAGCAGCTAAGGAAGCATTTCCAATGTAAGCAAGGCTTCCAAATCCAGCGACGACTGTCACACACAGAATTCAGCTAACCAAATGAAGGTTCACAGACCTTCAAGCACCACACCAGCCACCCACAAGATCAATCCAAGATTGCTACACACTTGTGAAACAAGTCTTGGCAACTTCAGCCACTCGATTTATCGGCATTGGTAACTCGGGCCAAGTTCGTTCCCAACAAAGAATAAATTCTTTCTAAATATCATATCTCTTGATTGAGGAAGATTCAGAAAAGGTTCCCAAGGTGTTTTTTGTTCTATGTCATGCCATTTTCAAGTCCAAGCCAAGTCCCAGCATGTTCGAGCATGGCATCACCAAGTTTCAAGTGCCAGAACAAACAATCCCAGCAGGATTGTTTGTTATCAGTTTTTTCAGAACCTCAATTCTGAGGCTAAGTATTTTGTTATCTGTCTATACGGTTTGTTTTGGTCTTTCCAGCATAATATTAACCTGTTGAAATTACTTCCAGGTTAGCAATTGCGCGGGAGTTACCTCAGTAACACTATTTTTACCCCCTTAGGAATGAAAGCATCCCATTGGTCCATTTTGTCACTCTTTTGGCATTTGTTTCAATCAGAAGCTTAGTTAGTTTTTTCCTTTACGTTTTCTTACAAAATTGTACTCGAGGACATTAGCATGTAATCAGCTGTTTTAGTTTTAAAGCTTTTATAGCTTAGTTTAGTCCAGGGAGATTAGACAGTTAGCTTATGCTTAAGCAGCTGCTAATCAAACTGATTAGTTCTCTTTATATTCTAAGTTTCTAAGCAATGCAAATCATATCAGTGTTTATTCAATAGTATTCTCGAATGTCTTAGAACCTCTGAGTGTTTGTGAGTGTCCTACAACTCTCAATCCCTGGTTAAAACAGCTCCTGTCATTGGATTTTGGTAATCATCCAGCAAGTGTCAGCTGTGCTTGATCATCCATGCTTTGGTGTGTCTGTAGAGGCATGAATGTAAGAGTCCTTTGCCCTTGAATGCAGCTGTGGTGTGTCTGTATCAACTGTAAGCAAGCCTATCTTATACATTCTTTATTGGGTTGTCTTCTATTCCAGCTTGTTGCTATCAAACAGTTATTGTTTTACAAGTTTTCAGTTGTTTGTGTGAGTTTGTATGGTGCATTCTAGTTCAATACTTTGATTATTGTGAGTTAGCATACATCATCTTTGTATCAGAGCATTGTGTTCTATCTTGGAGTGCGTTGTAGCTATTGTTTGAGATGGCCGGAACTAGTAAAACACCATAGGAAGTCTTAGAACAGGCCTTAAAAGAAAAAGAAGAAGTAGAGCCGAAAATGAAATTCTTGAGTGAGCAATTGCAGTATTATATGAGACTGCATAGAAATGAGTTAAATAGGGAAACTAATGAAGAGATGGAGGAAGGAGAAGGTGAGAATCCTTTTAGTAGGACAGGGAGAGGAGGTCGAGGTCCTAGGCCTATACACAGAAGGAGGAGGATAGTTAGGAGATCACCTAGGATCAGTGAACCAGAAGAAAACAGTGAGATGGAAGAAAGGAGGGAAGATAGGAGATGCAGAAGCTAGATTTCAAGATTGATATACCTGAGTATGCAGGGGAGTTAGATCCTGATGTTTTCCTATATTTGTTGCAGACAGTAGAAAGGGTTTTTGACCTAAAGGAGGTTTCAAAAGAAAATAAGGTGAAGTTAGTAGCCTTAAAACTAAAAAAATATGCTTCTACCTGGTGGACTAATCTGCAGAGAAGGAGAACGGAGATTGGGAAAGAAAGGGTGAGTACCTGGAATGAGATGAGACAGAAGTTGAAAGAGAAGTTCCTTCCAGATAACTACATGAAGGAAAACTATTTCAAGTTACAACATTTTGTGTAGGGGAGCAAGTCTGTAGAAGACTATACAAAGGAGCTTGAGCATTTGCTTTGGAAGTGTAATATGCAAGAGAATGAAGTGCAAACTTATGTTAGATATCTTGCAGGTTTGAATGAAGGGATCAAAAATGTTGTTGAGCTGCAGGTTTATGATTCACTTGATGAGTTAAGCTCTTTAGCTCATAAAGTGGAACAACAGAAGAAGGCTAGAGTGAAGGAGTACAGCAACAGATACCCAGCCAAACCTTATGCACCAGCCAAGCCAAACCCTTACAAGCCTTACAATCCCCCACAAAGAACCTATCCACCCTCACCCCCACCTCAAGCCAGAAATCCAGCCCCAAGACCCCCACAAAATCAGCCACAAAATCCCCCACAAAGAACCCCAGCCCCTATCAGAGCCTACCCAGAAAGAAGATGTTTCAGGTGTCAAGGACTAGGGCACATTGCCTCAGAATGTCCAAACAAGAGAATGGTTACTCTTGTTGAGTACTAAGCAGCTTTGTTTATTGATCTTGAACATGTGTAGGGAGAAGAAAAGGATTATGAACAACCTGAACATGGTCCAGTATATGATGATGATGTTATAGAAGAAGGTCCAGATGAGGGAGAAATGCTTGTGATCAAGAGAGTTCTGAGTAGCTCAACGGTAGAAGAAGCAGAAGAGAAGAGGGAGAATATATATCTTTCATACAAGGTGTACCATTGGAGGGAAGGTATGTTCTATGATTGTAGACAGTGGAAGCTGTACCAATGCAGCCTCCAGCACCATGTGAAGAAGCTAATCCTGGCAACCAAGCCCAACCCACCTCCATACACCATTCAGTGGCTCAGCTCAGGGAAAGGTATCCAAATCTCTACTAGATGCCTTGTTGGTTTCTTAATTGGTCAATCATACAAAGATGAGGTCTGGTGTGATGTATTGCCAATGGATGCATGTCATTTGCTTTTGGGTCGACCTTGGTTGTATGATAGATCAGTGAGCCATTGTGGTAGAGCTAATACATATACCTTTACTATGAACCGTAGAAAGATCATTCTTACCCCCATGAAACCCTCACAGTTAGCAAAAAAATCCGAAAACCTGTGTCTTGAACCTAGTCTTGACGTGTTGCTTTTGTCTGATCATCATGAATTTAGCACACAAAGAGACTTGATCCTTTTAGACCTTGAAGAAACCTCAGCCCCACAAAATGACCACCTCTTATTTCTACCCTTACTTCAGCAGTTTCAGCATGTGTTTCCTGATGAAATGCCACCTCGTTTGCCACCAAAAAGGGATATTCAACACAAAATTGACAAGATCACTGTCAAGTATAGGTACCCTATACCTAGGCTTGAAGATATGTTAAATAAGTCACACGGGTCAGCAATCTTTTCTAAGATAGATTTGAGGAGTGGATACTACCAAATAAGGATCTATGAGGGAGATGAGTGAAAAACAACATTCAAGACCAAGGGAGGATTGTTTGAATGGTTGGTCATGCCTTTTGGCCTGACTAATGCCCCATCTACATTCATGAGACTTATGAATCAGGTCCTGAAACCACTCATAGGCAATAGTGTTGTTGTGTACTTTGATGATATTCTTGTCTATAGCAGGTCTGAGCAGGAACATGTCAAGCATTTGAAGGAGGTTTTAGAAATTCTGAGCAAGGAGCAGTTGTTTGGAAATCTCAAGAAGTGTCACTTCTTTACCTCCAAGTGAACTTCTTGGGGTACATTGTCACAGCAGAGGGTATTCAGGTTGATGAGGAGACGATTCAAGCTATTAGGGAGTGGCCTGTGCCCACTTCTATTCATCAAGTCAGGAGCTTCCATAGCCTGGCTTCATTCTATAGAAGATTTGTCAAAACTTTCAGCACCATTTAAGCCCCAATGACTGAAGTGGTGAAAGGGAAGTCCTTTATTTGGACAACAACATCCCAGAAAGCCTTTGAAGAAGTCTAGGAGAGGCTCACTTCAGCCCCATTTCTAGCACTACCTAGCTTCAGCAAAGTTTTTGAAGTAGAATGTGATGCTTCAGGTGTTGGCATAGGAGCAGTACTGACACAAGAGGGCAAGCCAGTTGCCTACTTCAGTGAGAAGTTGAATAATGCAAAGAAGAAATATAGCACCTATGATAAAGAGTTCTATGCCATCATTAGAGCTCTTCAGCACTGGAGGCACTACCTTATTGGAGCAAAGTTTATATTTCGCAATGATAATGGAGCTTTGAAGTTCATTCAAGGACAGCACAAGCTCAACACTAGGCATGCTGCTTGGGTCGAGTACATGCAGCAATTCCACTTCATGATCCACCACGAATCAGGAGTGCTAAACAAAGGAGTAGATGCATTGAGTAGGAGGTATATGTTGCTTCATATACTTGATTTTAGAATTGTTGGTTTTGAGCAATTGAAAGCTTTGTATCAGGAGGATGAAGACTTTGTGCAGGTGTACCAGAAGTGCCAGTTGCAACCCCAGGGTCTGTATCACATAGACCAGGGTTACCTGATCAAAGGGAGCAGACTATGTGTTCCCAAAAGTAGCTTCAGGGAGTTGATCTCAAAAATCCATGGAGGGAGTATAGCAGGTCACTTTGGAGTTGAGAAGACCTTGTTGATATTAAAAGAGCATTATAGTTGGCCAAAAATGGGGAGAGATGTGGAGCATCTATTGAAGAGGTGCAATGTTTGTCAATTGGCTAAGTCACACAGCCTACCCCAAGGCTTGTACACACCATTGCCCGTTCCCAGCAGCCCTTGGGAAGATGTCAGCCTTGATTTCATTGTGGGTTAGCCAAGAACTAAAAGAGGCAAAGATTCAGTGATGGTGGTAGTTGATAGATTCTCAAAGATGGCACATTTCATACCTTGCCACACCACCTTTGATGCCACAAGAGTTGCAGAATTGTTCTTCCAGGAGGTAGTAAGCTTACATGGAGTGCCTAAGACAATGGTGTCTGACAGGGATACCAAGTAATTGTGCCTCTTCTAGGTTACATTGTGGAAGAAACTAGGCACACAGCTCAAGTACAACACCACCTACCATCCTCAGACTGATGGACAGACAGAGGTTACTAATAGAACACTTGGAGTCCTATTAAGAGCACTGATACAAACACATAAAATAGGATGGGACACTCTCTTGCCCCATGCTGAGTTTGCTTACAACAAAGCACCATCCAAGGCCACAGGTTACTCTCCATTTCAAGTAGTCTATGGTAAAAATCCAATTTCCCCTTTGGATTTAGTTTCACTAACTACTTCTGTCAAATTTAGTTTTGAAGCAGGTAAAAGAGCATATCAAATCAAGGAGCTTCATCAGCAAGTGAATGAGAAAATTGCCAAGTATACTGAGCAGGTGTCTACATCAGCCAACAAACATAGGAAGAAGGTCACTTTCCAGCCAGGAGACTTAGTTTGGATCCACTTGAGGAAGGACAAGTTCCCCAGCAGGACAAAAGGAAAGCTGCTACCAAGAGTAGATGGACCATTTGAAGTACTTGAGAAAATTGGAGACAATGCCTATAGGTTGGACCTATCTGAAGAGTATGGAGGTTCAACAACATTCAATGTAGCAGATCTTCGACTATACTATCCAGCAGATGAAGACCTTCCAAGTTTGAGGACAAACTTTCCTCAACCTGGGGAGGATGATGGAGACCATCCTGAAGAACAACAAGGAGCAGCAGCTTCATCAGCAAAGGAGGCATCTATAGGAGCTTCACCAGCACTTTCAGTAGCAGCACAAGGAAGAGGCCATGTTGCTTCACCAAACTCACCAGCTAAGGAAGCATTTCCAGCGAAAGCAAGAGCTTCAAATCCCAGAACGACTGTCACCTGGCATTCGACTAACGGCAAGGTTCACAGCACCTTCAGCAGCCACCAAGCCACCCACAACATCCATCCAAGATTTTTACACAGTTGTGAAACAAGTCTTGGCAACTTCAGCCACTCAACCCATCAGCATTGGTCTCTCAGGCCAAGTTCAGTTCCCAACAGCAACAATCCAAGCAGCAGTCTTTCTCAATATCATATCTCTTGATTGAGGAAGATTCAGCCAAGGTTCCCTAGGAGTTTTTTGTTCTATGTCATGCCATTTTCAAGTCCAAGCCAAGTCCCAGCATATTCGAGCATGGCATGGGCAAGTTTCAAGTGCCAGAACAAACAATCCTAGCAGGATTGTTTGTTATCAGTTTTTCCAGAACCTCAATTCCGAGGCTAAGTATTTTGTTATCTGTCCATAGGGGTTGTTTTGGTCTTTCCAGCATGATATTAACATGTTGAGATTACTTCCAGGTTAGCAATTGCGCTGGAATTACCTAAGTAACACTATTTTTACCCCCTTGGGAAGGAAAGCATCCCATTGGTCCATTTTGCCACTCTTTCGGCATTTGGTCCAATCTGAATCTTAGTTAGTTTTTTCTTTTATTTTATTACAAAATTGTATTCGAGGACATTAGCATGTAATAAGTTGTATTAGTTTTAAAGATTTATAGCTTAGTTTAGTCCAGGGAGATTAGACAGTTAGCTTATGCTTAAGCAGCTGCTAATCAAACTGATTAGTTCTCTTTATATTCTGAGTTTCTAAGCAATGCAAATCATATCAGTGTTTATTCAATAGTATTCTCGAATGTCTTAGAACCTCTGAGTGTTTGTGAGTTTCCTACAACTCTCAATCCCTGGTTAAAACAGCTCCTGTCATTGGATTTTGGCAATCATCCAGCAAGTGTCAGCTGTGCTTGATCATCCATGCTTTGTTGTGTCTGTAGAGGCATGAATGTAAGAGTCCTTTGCCCTTGAATGCAGCTGTGGTGTGTCTGTATCAACTGTAAGCAAGCCTATCTTATACATTCTTTATTGGGTTGTCTTCTATTCCAGCTTGTTGCTATCAAACAGTTATTGTTTTACAAGCTTTCAGCTGTTTGTGTGAGTTTGTACGGCGCATTCTAGTTCAATACTCTGATCATTATGAGCTAGCATACATCAGTTTTGGTCTCTGAAAGGCATGATTCGTGGGGTATGTCCCCCACGGTTTCCCTCCAAATCCCTCACCCCTTCACCTATAAATACCCCTTCCATTTCACCTTCATTTCATCAACAATCACGATCTAATACTCTTACTCTACTCTCATCTTCCACCATATTATACTTCCATTCTCCCAAATTCTCATCATCTCCTATTATTACTCTATTCTCCTATCATTAACAATTCTCGACATTCTACTTCCATCATCCACTTTCACCATAAATTGCCCTCATAAAATACATCTCTATCCATCATTCTTTTCTAATCCCTTCATAATCACCCTCATCACAACCATATAACCTTCCATACACCATTTTCTCGTAGCCACTCACATTACTTCATCAAAGCTTCAAGTCAAGAAGGGGGCAACTCAAGGGATCAAAGTCATCATCGTTACATCTTAAGCAAGGTTCGATTTCTTTATTTTCATTATTGTAATTAATCATGTATTTCCTTCTTTAATTCCGTGCTTGTACATATTTTGTAAAATAAAAACCGCATTGTTTTATATTGCATGTTTCGAATAATAATTCCGCGAAATTAATCAAACTTCTCCCCGCTCATTTTATTTCAATTTTGATTTTAGTAGAGTCTGTTTTTATAAACAGGTGGATTCGAGATTTCTTTATAACTCTCGAATTCGTAACCTTACCCTCGAATCTAGAAATCGGGTTCGTAGACCGGAGTCTTTCTTTTCCTATTTTATGGTTTGTCGATTTTCCTTAAATCGGCTGGCGACTCTTTAAACATTTTACACATTCGTTTAATTATTTAAAATATTCGATTTCTTGCAAAAAATTAATTTTAGAAAATAATTTAATTCATGTCCAATATTTATCCAAGGAGGGTCCCGAGAAAAATGGGCTAGAAAATGATAAAACCTAGGCGGGTTTTATCATTTTCAACCCAATTTCTCTTTGGGCCGAGGAAACTAGTTGCCTAACCTGGAATCTGCTAAAACCTAGACGGGATTTAGCTGATTCCAGCGGCCCACTGGTTCTCTCTTGGGCCTGGATTTATTAATTGGGCCGGGATTAAATTATTGTTAAATTAATTTGTGTAATTACGGATAATTTAAATAATAAAAAACGGGTTTGTAAATAAATAAAGTTTCATCACCCCGAAAATGAATTTTGAAAAATAAAAATATCCTTATTTAAGGATTAAGAAACCTTAGTCGGCTCCCGATCACAAATGTAGCGCGTCACAGAAAAAGGGTCACCTTTTCCCGAATCCTAAATCCCCCTGTGCGTGGTGGCCAAGGACGCTTGCAAACTATCATCTCCAACCCTTGATCTCCTTCGATCAGCCAGGTAAGTGGTTACCTTGGCCCCCAAGGCCTATGGCTACACTTAAGGTATGGCCTATTTCCCTCCTTTTATCGTTTTTCTGTGTTTTATCTAGCTTTTTCATAGGTGATTGTTCTAGAATCCCTCCCCTTGCCTGGTGTTTGTGCTGGTGTCCCTTCAGTTCTTATAACAGTACCTTCGGTATTTATATAAACGAGGATGTTCTCCTCCTTTTCCAGAACCCATGAGATACCCATCTGATTCAAAAGTTTTCGCTTATGTCAGCTTCTTCCTCTGTTAACAATGACATTCCTCTCCACACCAACTTTCTTTCCCCTCCTCACCATTCTACCGGATCAGGAAGCTGTCATGGTCTGGATTCCAGTAGAAGTAAACCTAATTGCAACTCCCCTATCTGATCCTCTCCTTCTTACGCCAATTCTCTTAGATTCGGTATGGTCAATAACCCGGATAATTTTTGCGCCCCAGTTCAATTACCGTCTAGTGTCAATCCTGGAGGAAGTTCATATGGTATCAAGAATTCCTCCTTCCCCCCTCCTATAATTCATTCTTATGTGTCCCAAAATGAGGAACTGGCTACTCTTTCCTCTCTATTAGATCCCTCATCTCTAAATGATCTCAAAAATCTTTGTCTTCATGGTAAAATGTTGGAAATTGATGTCCCTCTTTCTGTCATTGCTACAAAAAGCAAACTAGACTGGAAGCATGTTAAAGGTTCTATTGAATATGGTGAGTGGAGCGTTACCGTCGTGGTGAGATGAATGGAGCTTGAGTTTTCGAGAAAAAATCAAAGGAAAACCGAGCTTGGGTTCGGTAGGGCTTGCATATGAACTTGGCTAGGAGAGTCCACAACCTTGGCCTAACATTCCACCATGATTAATTAGGCTAAACCACAATTAATCACTAAAGAAATGACTTGAACACCACCAAATAAAGATTGGATAAAGTAAAAAAGATTTTTGGAGGAGAGGCTAGAGAGAGCTCTCAAGCATGGTGTTCAATGTCATTCAAATATGCTAAAAAAAAATGAAGACCACGAGTATTTATAAAAAAATTACTAAAGCCCAAAACACAGTCGTTTTGGTAGGCAAAACCGGCAAAAAAGGAGATCGACTCGGGCGAGCCGGCAGCTGGATCGGGCGAGCTTGCTCACTGGCAACAGCAGTAGCAGTAGCTTCGGTGGGGGTCGCGTGCATGAACTGCATCTTCACGGGAGCGACCAGCTTGGACAGAAGACTGGCTCGGGCCGTCCAGTGGCTCGGGTGAGTCGGTGTTCTGGGCAGCTTTTCCCTTCCGACTTCAAACGCGCATAACTTCTTCATCCGAACTCTGTTTTAGGCTCATAAGATATCGATGGAAAGCTCTCAGTGTGTACTTTAAGCTCCCAAAATTTAAGACCAATCGGAGTTATATTGAAAGAGTTATGACCCAAAGCATGAAGGCGCGTCGATTCCGACAACCCACGTTGACCCTTTTCCGCTTATTCTTTCCGAATGACTCCGAACCCTTTTAAAGGCCAAAAGTAGGTCCCGATGAGGATCCGTAGCTCCACTCCTATGGTCTGGGGTCCCAATTTAAGTGGATGCCACACCCGGGGATGACCCGAATACGCTTCCAAGGTCCCGGGTCCGCCTTAAAATGCACGCCGCACCTGACCTTGAAGTCATGTTTCTCTTGTTTTATGAAGGGGGTGCGGGAAGGCTTGGAGACCATGAATTTTAGGGATCGGGACCCATCCCGATACGTTCCATACTCCCCTTCTTGAAAAAGAGTTTCCCTCAACTCTTGGGAGTTAAAATGAAGGCTCGCTCCAAGGCTCGGCCATCCGTTACTTGAAGCATCCAACACATCGGTCTCGATCACGCTATGAACTCCACCCTGCTTGAAGACATAGGAATTCTTGACAAGGCTTGGGGGTGAAGGACAAAGGACGGAAGGAGGAAAAACTTGAGGAGTTAGGGAACGCTCAACCTCACTAAACTTGTCGTTCGGTAAAGACAAAACTATGGATCGCTTGTCCTCACCAAGAGCACACTCATCCCGTGTTTCACTCAAAAGGAGAAGGTTCCTCAACTCACTTCCCACCTAGATTTTGATTTGATGTGGGTTTAAGGAATCCATGCAATCAAATTCAAAAGAACGATCTTCTTGCAACATACACTCCCATGAACACCGCATACCAAACTTCCAATAACACACAATCAATAATATCTTCTCAAATAACCAATGGCGACCAAATAACATGTATGACCCATTCAAAGAGTTCATATCAATACGATCCATGTGCAAACAATACTCGTCGAGGGATGGCACAAATAAAGAGCTCAAACACTTAGGTTGAACTAGAATCAAGGCATCATCAATCCCAATTTCGCTACTAAACGTCAAACAGACACCAAGATTCTTAGCATCAAAACATAGAGAGTTTTCAATCGTGGACTTCACATGCTCATTATATAACTTATCACGTCAACAAACATCATCAAACAACCAATGCATCCCAAAGTTCATGCACGACTCACCCAAAGACTCTACTCTACAATGCCCTCTTTCAAGCATGATTCAATAAATTTCAAAGGAGATCCTTCAGTTACCTTATTCTTCCCGTGGAGAAGGATTTGAGTGCCCATGGATAGAAGGGAATGAGAGTCACCGCCATGGTTGCTTAATTCCTCGATCGGTGGCAATGATACAACCAAAGGAGCCTCCTCTTGAGCCTTTTCAACAATGATGGGAGGAACATCAAAAGTAGTCACACCATGAAAGATGATGGAGTGAACTCCATTGTTGCTAGGCTCAACAATCGATGGATGTGATATGAATGAAGGTGTTTCTTCTTGGGGCTGTTCAACAAGGACGAGAGGAAGGGCAAGGTCGATGTTCTCATCCTCCCCTTGGCATGGAACTTCACCTAGCTCACCATCTACACCATGAAGCTCATGAGGTTTTCCTTCAACGGCCTCAAGGACAATAACCCCGTTCCTTGAACTTTTCTTTTTCTCAACCTTCTCGTGGCATGAAGCTTCAACATCTTCGTTAAGGGGTTCACGAGGACCAAGTGAAGCTCCCTTGTTGGGCATTAGATCGACCTTTGCTTGCCTAACTTCTCCATGCCCATCAAGTGATGAAAAGGACTCATGGTGGACCTCTCGCTTGTAACCATTAGGCAAGAATTGTCGATTCATCAATCTCTTAAGCCGTGCCCATGAAGTGACCTTTGCTCGACCCTCTTTAGCTCGTTCTACCTTGACATTCTCAAACCAAACGGATGCAATCCCGGTGAGTTTCGATCGAGCAATCTTGAAGGCATGCTCATCACCATACCTCTTAGTATCAAAATTCCTCTCCAGGATTTGGACCCATTCAAGATAGTCTTCCGGGCCGGTGAAGCCATTGAATTCAGAAGCTTGGCTTCGATATCATAGAATTCATTCCGTGGAGGCTTCTCAACCGCTTCCCGTCGACGATGGCGTCGAAATGAGCCTCTATCATCATCACTTAATTCGTAGGATGGCGGAGGACGGATAGGGCTTTGGGCACGTCTCCGACGCTCATTTCGGGATGGAAATTGACGCTTTGGGGCGAGGTTGTCCAACCGCGTCACAATGGCATTAAGGGTACGATCAATGGTGGAGAACCGTTCATCATGGGTGGCGACTCGACTCTCGATAGCCTGAAGTTGAGGGCTACCCCGATGGCTTGGTTCCTCTCGTTGGGAGCGAGCTTCGTCGGCCATACCGGGAAAAAAGGTGAGGGACGGTTTGTGTTTGGGGTAATTTGTGGAGTTTGAAGGTTCTTTTGTAATTGGCAAGTGTTTGGCTAAGGGTTCTTTGTGTTTTTTTGTCACTCAGACATTGCATCGAACACCTTATGTGCATTATTTCCAACTTCTTTTCAATGCAACAAATGGCCACAAGTCCAACCAATACAACCACAATACAATAATTCCCAACACACTTGGGTAGCAATGGGGTCGAGGAACACCAATATTTGCATACAACTCACAAAACCCACTACTAGAAATAACACTAGTAAGAACAATGAAGAACAACTCAAGCAATTGAAAAACCAAAGCTCTCATACCAAATGGAGCGTTACCGTCGTGGTGGGATGAATGGAGCTTGAGTTTTCGAGAGAGAATCAAAGGAAAACCGAGCTTGGGTTCAGTAGGGCTTGCATATGACCTTGGCTAGGAGAGTCCACAACCTTGGCCTAACATTCCACCATGATTAATTAGGCTAAACCACTATTAATCACTAAAGAAATGACTTGAACACCACCAAATAAAGATTGGATAAAGTAAACAAGATTTTTGGATGAGAGGCTAGAGAGAGCTTTCAAGCATGGCATTCAATGTCATTCAAATCTGCTCAAAAAAATGAAGACCACGAGTATTTATAAAAAAATTACTAAAGCCCAAGACATAGTCGTTTTGGTAGGCAAAATCGGCAGAAAAGGAGATCGACTCGGGCGAGCCGGCAGCTGGGTCGGGCGAGCTTGCTCATTGGCAACAGCAGTAGCAGCAGCTTCGGTGGGGGTCACGGGCACGAACTGTATCTTCGCGGGTGCGACCGGCTTGGACAGAAGACTGGCTCGGGCGAGCCGTCCAGTGGCTCGGGCAAGTCGGTGTTCTGGGCAGCTTTTCCCTGCCGACTTCAAACGCGCATAACTTCTTCATCCAAACTCCGTTTTAGGCCCATAAGATATCGATGGAAAGCTCTCAGTGAGTGTGTACTTTAAGCTCCCAAAATTTGAGACCAATCGGAGTTATATTGAAGGCGTTATGACCCAAAGCATGAAGGCGCGTCGATTTTGACAACCCACGTTGACCATTTTCCGCTTATTCTTTCCGAATGACTCCGAACCCTTTTAAAGGCCCGATGTAGGTCCCGATGAGGACCCGTAGCTTCACTCCTATGGTCCGGGGTCCCATTTGAAGTGGATGCCACACCCGGGGATGACCCGAATACGTTTCCAAGGTCCCGGGTCCGCCTTAAAATGCAGGCCGCACCCGACCTTGAAGTCATGTTTCTCTTGTTTTATGAAGGGGGTGCGGGAAGGCTTGGAGACCATGGAGTTTAGGGATCGGGACCCATCCTGATACGCTCCACTGAGTTAGGTAGTGGGTGGGTGGGTGGTTATCAAATTCTCGAATATTGAGGTTAAGAAATATGTCTGGCTTAATCGCCCTTATCATGTGAGGGGCTCTAACTTTGTTCTTACTGAATGGGTTCCCCTTTTTGACCCCTACTCCTCTATCATTTCTCACATTGATGTTTGGGTTCGCATTCCTTGTTTACCTCTCGAGTATTGGAGTGAGCGGCCTTTGGCAATCATTCTTGCTCATGTTGGGAAAATTGTCAAAGTTGATCATCGTACGTTAAGCCGTACGAAATGTCTCTATGCCCGAGTTTGTGTCAATGTTGATGTTACCAAACCCCTTATGGGTTATGTGACAGTCCCCTCTGCTACTGGCTTTAGGCGTGTTAACATCTCCTATGAGAACCTTCACGAGCCTTGTGCTCTGTGTGGGGTCTCTGAGCACCTTATCGAAACTTGCCCGTCCAATCGGTCGAATCCTAAGATTGAGGTGGTAGTGGAAAAATTCAAGGATGTGGGTGTCCGTGACACTGATCCACCTCGTCCACCTACTGAAAATGATGCTGAATGGGTTAAGATGGAACCCAAAAAGAGAAGCAGAAGATCCCATCCTTCGAAACCTCAAAAATCTGGCCTGCATCAATCCTCAAAACCTAATGCCCCTGTGCCTCTGTAAAGAGTCTCTGAAAAAGGAAAAGATGTTGTCCCAATTAATGTTTCTGATAGTGATGGGGAAAGCAGTACTAAGCCTCGTCCGATCCATGAAAATGGAGCTCCCTCTGAGCTTCAACCTATTGCGGCTCTCTCTGACAAAAACCCCCTCTCTACTGATAAGGGGTGTGAGTTGGATGGCGATAATGACATTTTTCTTGAGCTCGAAGATCTTGAAGGATCTCTGCTATCCTCGAACTCATCCAAAAGAAGAAAAATGATATTTGGGGCGGACCCGTAACTTCCTAAGTTATTCAGCCATGTGGGTTACTACGTTTAGATTTCTATTTTTTCATTATCCAGTTGGTACTGTCAAAACTAATATTGTAATGCTTTCCTTCATATGTCATTATTGTGTCTCTCTTTTCTCTTCTATGGTTGTCTTATGTAATGTAATGGGTTCTTTGCCTAATTTTCCTGCCTTTTCCATGGCCTCGGCTATTAATCAAATTACTCACCCACATGGTTTATGTTATACTCTGTCTTTTTTCCCCTATCCTCTCTTTACTCATCTGACTATATCTTTTGTTAATCTTATCTATTGTGATTGTCTACATTATCTTCAAGGTTATAAAGTACCTTTGTTTACCTCTCTTCTCCCTCTTGCTTGTCATTTTCACTCCCTCCCTTACTCTATATCTCTTGGCTCTTTTTCAGGTTCCTTATGGATGAGACCTTGCTGGTGCTTATCTCTGATTATTTATTGTAGAAAGTGGGTTTGGTTGCCTTCTTCCCAGCCCCTGTCTTGGTGCTCTCTGAGACGGGTTGCTTGGTGGAGTTTGTTTTTTCTGACCCTCTTTCTAGATGAAGCCGCCGCCTACATTTGTTAGGCTGGCCGGCCATCTTCGATTTGATTTGGTAGGAATGATTTGTTAGTTGTTGCCAGTTCCTTTAAACTTTGGCAGCCTAATAACTCATTTCTTGTCCCTAGTGCCACCATGGTCTATGATGAATACTTTTTGCTTATTCTGAGACCCATTAAAAATTTCCCTTCTACGGATTTTTTGTCTCATTTGGTGTGGAGCTGGTTGTCCTCTTTCCCATTCATACATATTACTTCATCAGTTACCATTAATTTTATTGTTAATACTTCTATTATATTATGTTTGGGACCCAATTGTCTCCGCCTTATGACTCAATTCTCTTTTGCTTTTCAGCCACTGTTTTGTGGCTTTTCCAGTTTCATGGTGGTTTTTCACATACTGGATGTATAATTCAATTATCATAATAATAATATTGGGCTTGTTGGATACAATTGACTGTGTTCTATTCTCTCTTAATTGGCTTACTATCTGTATTTCAATTATTTTACTCCCTTATGGAACTTTACCCAGTTCCATCGAGCTGCTGAAGCCTTTACGCAATGTATATTATCATGAAAATTCTATGTTGAAATGTTAGAGAGGCCGCAGCGGCCTAAACCCCGATTCGAAATCGCTCACATAAGGCATACTATCAAACCAAACCCCATTTTTCTTTTAGAAACAATGGTTAATCCGGAAAACACTAATCGAATCCTCCCTCGTCTGGGATATGATTCCTACTTCTCGATTCCTCCCTATAACAATACTGGTGGCATTTGGTGTTTATGGAACTCTGGCGCCATCGATTTGCAACCTCTTACCGTAAATCACAGATTCATTCATAACGAAATTATTGATAAATCCAAAAACTGTCGTTTCTTAATCACTACTTGTTACGGTCCTACTCAAGAGAAGGACAAAGACTCCTTTTGGAACTCTCTAAGGGAGCTTGCAAATACAGTATCCCTCCCTTGGTGCCTTATGGAGGATTTTAATGAACTTCTCTCCCCCGATGACGAAAAAGGTGGTGCTAATCCGTCTCCCAAGCGTTTCGAAAGGCTTAATAACTTCTTATCTCAGTCTCATTGCAATGATGTTGTAGCAACTTGAAGACTATTTACTTGCAAACAATTTTGCAAAGTTCATCTAGTTTATGAAAAGCTAGACAGGGCTTCCTTTAAGGAGGTTCATGGTATTGTTAGAAAATGTTGAAGCCGTCAGTTCAGGGGTACCCCGATGTTCCAACTTAAACAAAAACTCCAAACAACCAAGGATTGTCTTCAACAATGGACCAAATCTTTCTTTAATAATTACCGTAATAAACTACAAAGGAATTCCGATCTCCTTCAATATGTGGAGGATAAACTTGCTTGCGACCTTTCTAACCGGCGGCTCAACAACTGGTTGAACCGATTGCTTAAATAGAGGGAAAAAATTCATCTCACCAATAATAAATTATGGGGTAACCTTAATAGGAAGAAATGGCTCGTGAGTGGTGATCGTAATTCCCGATTGTTCCATCTTTCTATGAAGGTGAGGAAATCTCGAATCTCAATCTCTAGTATTAAAAATGATACTGGGAGCTGGACAAACAACCAGGATGACATTAAAAATATTTTTATTGACTCCTTCACTAACCGTTTAAGTCTGACTCCAACCTTGACCGTAAGCTCGGCCTTGATCTTACACCTCGCCTCAATGACAGTGATAATGCTGCTCTCATCCGTGAAGTAACGGACGACGAGATTGAAGTAGCTATTTTCCAACAAAACAAATTCAAAGCGCCCTGTCTGGATGGCTTCGGCATCGCTTTTTTTTTCAATCCCATTGGCAGGAAATTAAAAATGATGTTTGTGCAGCGGTTAAATCCTTCTTTAAAGATGCTAAGCTCCTCAAACAATTCAATCATACCTTAATTACCCTTATTCCCGAAATGGATCAACGGGCCACCCCAGCTCATTTCCGCCCTATTAGTCTCTGTAATAGTTTTTATAAAATTATCTATAAAATTCTCACAAACAGGCTGCGACCTATCCTTGAAAAAATTATTGATCTTGTGCAATCGGCTTTCATGCCTAACAGGTCTATTCACGATAATATCCTTCTGGCCCATGAAATCATTCCTAAATTCCATACTGTCAAAGGCAATAAAGGTTGGGTGGCTCTTAAGCTCGATCTCGAAAAAGCCTTTGACCGTGTGGAATGGGACTTCATTTTTCAGGCTCTTTCTGAGCTTGGTTTTCACCATACTTGGATCTCATGGGTTAAGGAATGCATCACTACCGTGACCTATTCTTTAAATCTAAACGGAGAAAGTTGTGGTTTTTTCAAACCCTCAAGAGGACTATGACAGGGCGATCCCTTATCCCCTTATATTTTTTCTATATGCATGGAATTTTTAACTTACAACCTCCGAATTCATTCCTCCCTTCCGAAATCAGGTATTGGCTTCAAAATGCCTCAAACACCCCTCTGATTCCGTGTCTTCTTTTTCTTGATGACAGTCTTGTTTTCTGTAAAAGCCACTAACTCTGCCACTATCTCTCTTAAATATATCCTAGACAGATTCAGTTTTCTCTCTGGTCAACTTATTAATTTCCACAAATCAACCTTACTTTTCTCAAAAAATACAAACTCGAGAGAAAAGCAATTCTTTCCCGGGTTTTTTAACATTACTCGCAGCGAGAGTCTCGGTAAATACCTTGGTTGTCCTCTCTTTCATGGGAAACCTTCTGCTTCCACTTTCTCCGATCTAGTTTCCCGCTCCCACAATAAGCTTCAAGGTTGGAAAACCAAACACGTTTCCAAGGCTGGTAGGATTGCTCTAATACAATTCCACCTCGAATCCTTGCCTGTTCACATGATGCAATGTTTCACACTCCTTTCATCTATCACTAAACAAATCGACTCCACGAGTCGGAATTTTCTTTGGAAAGACATTTCTATTGGCAAAGGAATACCTCTGGTTTCCTGGGATAAAGTCTGTCTTCCAAAAAAATTGGGAGGTTTAGGCCTTCGTAAAGCCAAAGCTATAAATTCAGCCTTCATTTGTAAGCTCATTTGGAAATACCTCTTTGGAACGGGTTTACGGGCCAACACCATTCGGGCCAAGTACCCCCTAACTACTAACTTTTTCGACCGTAAGATAAAAGCCAATGACTCTTGGGCTTGGAAATCCATCCTTAAACACCGATCCCTTTTCTGTAAAGGACTTCGGTGGATGGTGGGGTCTGGTGATTCGATCAACTTTTGGAAAGACAATTGATGTTCACACCAAAACCTCCTCGAATTGAACGATATTTCAGATACTTCGCTGGTTAATTTGAACCTTAAAGTTTCGGATTTCATCACAAATGACAGAGCATGGGATGTGGATGCGCTCCGTCTCCTTGTCAACTCCCAGTCTATCGACTTCATTAAAGTTGTTCCCATTCCCCATACTCCTTTGGTGGATGAGTGTTGTTGGGGTCTATCTAGCTTTGGTGCCTTTACGACTAAATCCGCTACTTGGCTGGCCCAAAATATCAATCCTGATTCTCAGCCCTAACAATTCCACTGGATTAGGAATCTAAACATCCAACCTAAACTGAAAACCTTCCTTTGGCTAATCTGTCACAAAGCCCTCCCTACTTAATGTGCCCTTGAAAAAAGGGGCTTAAATGTGGATATTATTTGTCCTGCTTGTAACTCAGCTCCTGAAGATCAAGACCATATCTTTCCGTTTTGTCCCCAATCCCAACAATCTTGAGATATTGCGTTCAACTCTGGTTGGCTTCCACGATCTTATATTCGAAAGGTTACCTCAATTTTAAACTATATCACACACTTTAAGTCCAAATATAGTGAAAAGCATCTAATAAGTCTAATATCACTATTTTGAAGTATATGGAAATCTCGTAATGAACTCATTTTCAAAAATCATCTCACTAGTTCAGAATCTATCTACATCAAAGCAAAAAGTAACAACCTTGAATGGTCTTTATGCAACCAATTGGACGAAATGGCATCTCATTACTGCTGCATCCCAGAGGTTCCTCAGCTCTTTGCAAGATCTCGGTGGGTGTCCTGGTCTCTCCCTTTGATGGATTCCGCTAAGCTGAACTTTGATGGCGCAAAAACTTCTTCTGATGCTTCTGGGGGATTCATCATTCGCGACGCTTTGGGTCAAACCATCTCTTATTCATCCTTCAACCTGGGTAATGTTTTCGTTCTTGTTGCCGAAGCTACAACTATGCGGAACGGCGTCCTCAACGCGAAGATTCGTGGGCTTCATAATTTAATTATCGAAGGGGACAACAAAATTGTTATTAATGTTTTTAAAGGCATCTGTGAGACCCCTTGGAATGTCAAGAAACTTTTTGATGACATTTGAGCTCTCTTAAATTCCTTCAATTCAGTCCTCATCCATCACGTTTTCAGAGAAGCTAATCGTGCTGCAGACTGGATTGCGAAACAAAGCCTTGGAAGACCTGGCTCTTTTGTACTAAGTAGTTTTAAGTCAAATGAATTTGAAAAAATTCTCTTTGAGGATAGGAATGGCTTGTACCTTGAGAGAAGGGTTTCCTAGTCCTCTCTTGCTTACATTGTAAAAAAAAAAAAAAAAATTGCTTCTTGGGCCATTCCTTAGAATCAATAACCCTATTCATAATATCTCCCCTTGCGAAAATTGGCCCAACAAGTGCTATGCTGAGGCAATGGTATGTGAACTCAACACTAAATTTATTGATTAATCTCCCCTTGCAAAAATTGGCCCAATAAACGATATGCTATTGCTAAGGCAATGGTACGTGAACTCAATAACAGGGTAAAACTAATGGAACACTCACTGTTACAATGTACTAGTCTAGCCAACTCGTTTTTCAAATATCTTGATATAATAATTATAAATATAAAATTTAATAGTTCATTATTGAAAAGAAGCTTTTTATATAAATTAAATTTTAATTTGATTCTATTAGTCAATAATTTACATATATAAAATATGTAGAACATGTGTAATTGAAATTTAAATTATTATGATAACTAATTAAGTTAAACATTTTGTATGGACTATCTTAAATTATTCAACTTTACTCACCGAAATATCGCTCCCACGGCTCTCTCTAACTAGGGCACGGCGCTCTACTAGGGTTTACAGGTGAGCAGGTTTTTCTCTCCCCCACCATTGTTGGGGCGCGTCTCGACGTTTACAATCTGAAGTCTTCTTTCCGGAATTTAAAGTGGCAATGGACAGTCCTCTATTGAATCGATGGAAGGACTTAAAACTCACGGAGAAGGAAGAGAAGGTGATAGACTATGTTCAAGCAAAATCGGATATCTTCAAAGAAAGGGCAGCCCTAGCCCTAGTTAGCAAGGTACTTACGAGTAAACCCTATAGAGTGTGTGGACTTTTTGCTTTCTTAAGGCATGCATGGAGAGTTAGGAAGAATTTTGGCATAAGGGAGTTGGGTGAAAATCTGTATATCTTTCAATTCTATACAAAAGAGGACAAGATGCGGGTGAAGCAAGGAGGACCATGGATCTTTGATAAACAATTAGTTTTGTTGACTGACATTGAGGAGAATATGGTGGCTTCGGAGATCAACTTTACGTCGGTGCACTTCTGGGTGAGGGGATACGAGATTCCTTTTGGGAAGATATCAAAAGAAACGGTGTCGGCCTTAGCAGGAGGTTTTGGTGGCCTGGTGGACTATAGGGAGGATGACGACTTGGGATGGAGTCGTTACGTGGCTTTTCGGGTTTGCGTCAAAATTTCAGAACCTTTGCTGAGGGGTGCAGTTGTTAACTTTGGGCCAGCAGGCACGAAGTGGATCCCTTTCAAATACGAAAAGCTCCCTAATTTCTGCTACAGATGTGGCAGGTTGGGTCATGTTGAAGAAGATTGTGATCTACAGGAGGAGGACGATAGCAAGGGGCAATACGGGGAGTGGATGCGAGCCTCTCCACAAAAATCATATAGAAACTCGAGGAATGGGGGTGGACAAGGGAAGGAGAGTAAAGGCGGGGATATACAAGTTATGGAGGGTGGGATGAATGAGGGGGAGAGACCGATGATTGAAGGAAAAAAGATGGGAGCGAGGAGATCTCTGAAAGAGGTGTTAGAGGAGGCAACCTCAGCCGCGAAGGATCACTCAACAGATTCTCAGACACCAAGGGAGGAGCTAGGGAGTGTAGTACTATCCAAAGAAAAACACAGGGACCAAGAGATCGGAGAGGAGAATTTAGTAGGTATAAAAGGGAGCCAGTGCTCTGGGGACGTACACGAAAATAGTACCATGCAGAATCAAGGAAGTGCTGAAAAAGACAAAGGAAAAGAGCTAGTGAAGGGTAATGGTTTTAAGGCGGACAATAAAGGACGGGCTAATGAGAGGAAGGGCTCTTGGAAAAGAGTTAAAAGTGGAGTGGAGTCAAGAGACCTGATTCAATTTAAAGACAGGAGTGATGATAGGGCGAAGAGAAAGGCAGATGGCTTACTGGAGTTTAACATGACCCAACTGATGGAAGTAGAAGCTAGGGAGAAGAGAGGGAGGACTGATGATGTTATTATGATGGATGCTTCGGGATCGACGGGGGTGGCGACGACCACCCTTGCCAGGAACAATGAAAATCATAAGCTACAACTGCCGAAGGTTGGGGAGTCCCGAGGCAGTTGCATCCCTCTGACATTTGGTCCGGAGATACTCCCCGGATGTTCTATTTATCATGGAAACGAAACGTACCATAAAAGAAATGGAGTCGGTTCGCAGGAGGTGTGGAATGGCGGGCTGTTTGGCGTTGTCGGCAAGGGGAAGAGCTGGAGGGTTAGCGTTACTATGGACAGAAGAGACTGTGGTAACCATTAAAACTTATTCGGAACATCATATTGATGCGGATATTGATGTTGAAGGGAAGACCTTTAGAAGCACGGGTTTTTATGGCTGGTCGGAAAAGAGTCAAAAGAAGAACTCCTGGGAGCTTATAAATTTTCTCGGTTCTCAAAGCGACAAAGCATGGATGATCTATGGCGACTTTAACCAGGTTTGTCTCCCGGCTGATAAGAAGGGGGGTAGGGACTTTGATTTTGTAGGTGCGGCTGAGATGATGAGAACTATGGATAATTGGAATCTACTGGATTTGGGTTTCCACGGTTATCCTTATACGTGGAGTAATAGGAGGGCTTCAGATATCATATAGAGGAACGCATTGATAAGTTCTTGTGCAGCGAAGCATGGCGAGAGTTGTGGCCGGATTCTTGGGTTGAACATATTTGCTGGGACGGGTCCGATCATTTCCCCATTTTATTAGATACAAACCGTACCGAGCATACTAGAAGACAGAAAACAAGGATTAAGTCCTTTGAGGCAATGTGGGTTGAGGAGGAGGAGCTTACCGAGGTAGTGAAGGAGAAGTGGAAGGACACAATAGAAAATAACTCATTATCTGAAAGACTCAAACATTGTGGAAATGAGTTTGCTGAATGGGGAAAACACAAGTTTGGGAGAATGGAGGAGAAAATGAGGGAGTTGAGGAAAAAGTTCCAAGAACTCAATCAAGGGGACCCCTCGGCAGAAAACATGGAGCTATTAAGAGATACGGAAACCCAGCTGGGGAAATTGGAAGCTGCAAAGGAGACATATTGGGCGCAGAGGGCTCACCGTCATGCATTAAAAGATGGTGATAAGAACACTGCTTACTTCCATGCAAGAGTTAAGCAACAGAGAAGGAAGAATCAGATTAGGAAACTCGTCAATTCAAGGGAGACTTGTCATACTTCAAAAGAGGCTATACAACAGGTTGTTGTAGAGTATTATAAAGAGTTGTTCACATCCAGAAAGCCGGACCTTGGAGGTGTGATCTTCCCTGAGTTACATGGCATGATTAGTGAGGAGGTGAGGAGGAGTTTGGAGAAAGAGTATTCGACGTGTGAAGTTGAGCAAGCTATAAAACGGATGGGAGCCCTGAAAGCCCCCGGACCAGATGGCTTTTGTGCTCTATTCTTGCAAAAATATTGGGATGTGGTTGGGAAAGAGGTCGGAGAGGTGGTGTTAGGAGTTTTGAATGGGGGTGCGATGCCGGATGACCTAAATCATACATTCGTTTCTCTTATCCCAAAGGTGAAAGCGCCTGACCGTATGAAAGATATAAGACCTATAGCACTGTGCAACGTGGTTTACAAACTTATCTCAAAGGTAATTGCAAATCGTCTGAAGCCTGTGCTTAAAGATGTTATTGATGAACGTCAGTCGGCCTTTGTTCCGGGGCGGCTGATCTCGGATAACACAATGATGGCTTTTGAGATCTTTCATTATTTGAAGAAGAAGAAGAAGAAGGGGAAAATGGGTTGGATGGCGGTGAAGGTGGATATGAGTAAAGAATATGATCGGGTCGAATGGGACTTCTTGGAACTTATCATAAAGGAAGTAGATTTCCCACGGGCACTAGTATCCTTAATTATGGAATGTGTGCGTACAGTAACTTACTCCTTTTGTATCAATGGTGAGAGGGTGGGGCTGGTAAAACCGGAGAGAGGTTTAAGACAGGGGGATCCACTATCACCATATCTCTTTTAGGTTGTTGCTGAGGGGCTTAACTCCCTTATTCAACGAGCAGTTACAAGGAAGCAATGGAAAGGAATCAGTATCTGCAGGGGCGCTCCCTCAATCTCTCATTTGTTATTTGCGTACGACAGTATTTTTTTCTTAAAAGCAAATGAGACTGAAGCTCAAGTCTTGATACAGATCCTAAAGGAGTATGAACTAATGTCGGGCCAACAAATTAATATGGAGAAATCAGAGGTCTTCTTTAGCGCAAATGTGGGGGAAGAAAGGAAAGATGCGATCCTTGGCAGATTGGGTATGGTGGAAATGCACTCAAAGAAGAAGTATTTGGGCCAACCTCTAATTGTGGGTCGTTCGAAGAAGGAAATATTTGAAGATCTTAAGAAGAAGATCTGGGCTAGAGTTCATGGATGGAAAGAAAATTTTATGTCGCAAGTCGGGCGAGAAGTTCTCATTAAAGCAGTAATCCAAGCGGTGCCGACATATGCGATGAGCATTTTCAAGCTCTCTGAGACCTTCTGTGTTGAAGTGCAGAGCATGATAAGTAATTTTTGGTGGAGTGGAAGGTCTGACCGTCGAGGAATTCATTGGTTGAAATGGAGCACAATGTGTACTCGAAAGGATGCTGGGGGTATGGGGTTCAGAAGCCTCAAAGATTTCAACTTAGCCCTCTTAGCAAAGCAAGCCTACAGACTTTTGGTTAACCAGGAGTCATTGGCTAGCAAAGTAATGAAGGCTAGATACTATCCTAGACACAACTTACTTGAGGCGAAAAGTGGTTTTAACCCAAGTTACGTGTGGAGGAGCCTTTTGGAGGGCAGAGATATCTTGCTGAAAGGGCTAGGTTGGAACGTTGGGAATGGGGAGGACATCAAAGTATGGAGGGATAAGTGGGTGGAGGTAGATGGTGCCTATTTTGTGGGAATCCCGGCTGCAGGTCAGGAGGAGTGGAGAGTGAAAGATCTCCTTCGAGAGGGAGGAACAAATCAGTGGGATGAAGAAAAACTACAGGAGGTCTTCTCAGATGATGTAGTTAAAGCGATTAGAGCTCTTCCATTACTCATTAACAAAGTAGCTGACCAGGTGAGATGGGTATACACCAAAGACGGAGAGTACACGGTTAAAAGTGGGTATCATCTGTCAATGAGCACAACAGAAGAAACCCCATCTGAGAATCAAGAGAGGACGCTTTGGAGGCAGATCTGGCATTTACAGGTACACCCAAAAATTAACCTACTATGGCGATTTGCAAGAGGCGTTCTGCCGACTTTAGTGAATCTCCTAAGAACACGAAGCGTGAATGACAGTAGGTGCTCAATTTGTAGATGTGCTACGGAGGATCAAAGACATGTATTTTTTTAATGCAGATGGACTAATTGAGTGTGGGAGCTCTTGGGCCTGACAGAGGTGAAAAACCTCCAAGGTTTTACTAGCAAGGAATGGGTTTGGAATATGCTTCAATATTTGAAGGAGTCTAGAGCGGAGTTGTGTTCCTATGGGTTGTGGAGCATTTGGTGGGCTCGCAACGAAGACACAGCCAATATTAGACCTGTCGACCCTCTCTTAGTTGCTGATAGAGCTGTGAGGAGTTATGGGGAGTTTGTGCAAAAGATGGAGGAGCGTCAGCAGTTTGTTGATAGACCTTGTCGAGAGAAATGGATGGGCGGAGATAACCAAGTAGCAATTCTGAACTGTGATGCGGCGATTGACTGCTTAGGAGGGAGGGTTGCTCTTGGATGTGTGGCGAGAACTGGGAAGGGGGAATTTCTTTGGGCTGCAGTGAGGAGGTTGGAGGTGAAGTGGTCGGCGGAGTTTGCTGAGTTGAAAGCAATAGACATGGCGTTGGAGATGAGTTTGGAGAAGGATGTATCCAAAGAAGTGGTCGAGAGTGACGCGCTTGGGGTTGTACAAATCCTGATTTCAAGGAATCCTGGCAGAAGAACATCTGCACTGGAGTTTCAAGAAACCCTAAACAAGTGGGAGGCTAGTCCAATTGATGAAATTAGATGGGTTAGACGCACAACAAATCAGGTTGCCCATAGGTTGGTGTCTTGGGCCTTGTACAATGGGCCGAGCTCAGGTTTTTTTGTTTCTCCCCCTCCCATTTTATTGGATATGGTTCTTGAGGATTTTTCGAAGTTAGCGGAATGAAATTACTATCTTTTGATTCAAAAAAAAAAAAACATTTTGTATGGACTATTTCCGGTCAATATTTCTTAAACACAAATTTAAATTGGATTGAAACAAAGTATTGACTTTATTTTTATATGAATTATTATATGATGGCGTACGAAGTGTTGCGATTAATCTATAATACTTATGATATCAATAATTAGTATGTAATTTGCTTAAAAATTTGTGGAAGAACATTACATATTTTTAGTATCCATAAGACCCAAGTACCATTGAAGGCCCCTGTCTAATATATAATAGAAAAATTTAATATTTTTGTGCAAGATGCAACGATTAGGAGGACAATTGTAAAATATGTCGGCATCAAAAGGGCTAACACGACTTTTTTTAAAAAAAATTCCAATCACTTGTCCGAGCTGCCCTAGAAACTTTACGTCAAAAAATTGTCATGATTTATTAAAGTTGTAATCATGGTGTGCCACTGAGTAAATCTATACATTATTAAAGTTGTAACCATGATTTGTAACTGAGTGCATCCAATATTGAATTATTAATTCAACAATAATGGTGCTCCTCTTGCATATCCATTTTGAGTCATGTCACCTCCATAATTTTGTGTGACCCTCCTCGCCCCCAACTCTACCATTTCCAAAACGATACCCTCTTTTTCAAATGCCCTTCCAATTTCCTACAGTTTGCAGTTGTATCAAGTGGGACTCTGTTTCTCTCTCTAATTGTCTCCGATTTTTTTTTTTTTTTGATCGGTAAGGGCCAACAGCCTAATTTCATTTCACCAGAACAAAATGCCATTAAAGCACAATCCTTAGGCCCATAAAGCCCCTTACAACCTACTCAAAAATAATTCTGCATCAGCTCACATGAATGGGAATAGAATAAGACTACCACAAAAACTCTCCTAACTATCTTCCATGATTGTTCAAAAATATGACGAAAAACAGAGCTTCCAAGCTCAAAAACAGAGCACAATGAAGCTGCCCCTGTTGTGTGTATGACGCACATCTCTGCTCCTTTCCTCTGTTTGACATATTGCACCCATATTCTCAAGAAAATCTTATCTGAATCAGCCCAAAATTACATGCCAATTCAGAGGTGAAAAGGTCTCTACTCCTTTCACACTAGATCCCCACAAAGAGACCCTCCATCTGATTATCATTAGGATATGACTTTCTTGTAATTCTTCCATTTTAAAGATCACATTGTTCCTGGTCATCCAAATTGTCTCCGATTTTCTCTTTGTTTTCCCTAAATATTATCGTTAAGACTTTTGGGATTCTCTTTTTGCCCTAGAATTTGTTGGCAAATTTTCTGTTAGTTGAAGCATTTTGGGCATTTCATGAAAAGTTGGCATTTTTGATATTTTAGAATTTCACAATGCTGTCCACTTCGTATTTTGACTGAAATTCCTTTATAGTGTCACTATTGGGGTTTTTTGTATTTTGGACCCCAAATTTTAGGAGTGTTTACATTCTGAACCCTTGGTATTCAACTTTAACATTTTGGACCTTAAAGTTTGTAGGCTGAAAAAAGGACCCTAAAGTTTGTGAGGTGAAAAAAAGCTTGTTTCCCCTTTTTCTTTTTCTTTCCATGTTTGAATGTCTCTCCCGATTGACATCAAATTTCAAGACTAAGGTTAAAACCGACATTAAAGTTATAATAAACCTCTTTTATTCATGTTGGAGTTACTTAAAACCATGTACTCAGATGTCTAAGTAGTCTCGACACGAATAAGAGAGGTGTATTATACCTTTAATATTAGTTTTAACCATAGTCCTAAAGTTTGACGTCAATCGGGAGATAAATTCAAACATGGGAGGAAAATAAAAAATGAGACAGGGGCCTTTTCTTCACCCACAAACTTTACGTCCTTTTTATTCAATAAACTAAACTTTAGTCCAAAATGTTAATGTTGAAACCGGCGCTCGAATGTAAATGTTCTAAAATTCGAGGTCCAAAATGCAAAAAACCTCTTCTTTCTACTGAAGCATGCCAAGAGCCTAACTCTTCTTACATAGGCATTTCTTGGACTACATATCATCAAATGTGGGTTTGTTTCACATTGGGTCTGCTTCGTTTACCATGATAGTTAATCATATTTTTTTTCTTGATATTTCTTTTGGATAGGTGTTGAACTAGTAGGGGCTGAGGTTGACATTTTTCTGTTTGTGATAAAGCTAGTGTGTGAAAGTACCAGTTACCACTCGATCGTGAATTGGGTTCATAAGTGTAGCATCGATTGGTTATCTCCTAGTTAGAAGAAGCACCTCAAACCAACGAAGTAGATTTAGGGTTGTGTAGAGTGCCAAACTTAGGAGAATAATACTCCGGAATCCCGACTTATGAAAATAGAAAGGGTATCTAGGGATGTCTTTATTATACTAATAGGTGGATAATATATTATAGTAGCGATCCAAAATAAAATAAAAATATTCTGAACATGTTATCTTGATATCATTGCACCAAATATTTTAGGCTTGCACACATGCCCCAAAACCTGTCATTCGAGTAGGTGATTGTCTAATAAATCTCACGACGACTCTAACAAGTTCAACATACTTGTCAATAACTTTCAAACCATTACTAAAACAAAAATAGGTTTTAGCTACATCAAAAATCATTGTAGAAAGCTGAAAAATCATTGCCTAGTGTGCATGACAATAATCATGGGGCGTTGCAATTGCCTCTCCTGCCTTTTCCAAAGCAATAGTCTTACAGCAATAGGCAACAATTCTTTTGGAGGGACAAAATCAATGTGTAAGCAATAGTTTTGCAAATGCAATAGTTCAGTGTTGTATTATAAAACTACAAATGCAATAGTGCAATATGATTGCATTATGAAATAAAGACAACAGTTTGATGTTGTTGCATTATGATTGTAATATTTTTACTAAGGAAATGAGTTGTTGCTGTGTTCAATTAAAAGCAAATGTACTTTAGTTGTTGTTTTTTTTTTATACAAACGAAAGATCTATTTGACAACATGAATATATTGTTGCATATGCTATTATACAATAAATTATACATATTAGGAAACACAAATCTTTCATGGCCTAATGAGTCTTTAAGTTTTTGTCAAATAATAAATGTGTACAATTTATTAATAACAATTTTTATACTTAACTTGGCACCTGCAACGATATTTAATGTGACCAGAGACGTATAATGCTAATTATAAAAACGATGTATGTAAGAAAAACAAACATCAATATTCTATTAATATCATTGCAGAAGTTGTCCCTATCATAAGAGTCAAAATGACAAATATCTAGTTGAACTCCCATCTAAGACATAAAGATAATAATAACATGTACCTGATCCTAAACACTATTAATACCAATAATAAATGTTCCTATTTTGAAATTTATTCTAATATCATGATATGAAAATAGATAAGTGATAACTAGCATATTAACCCATCATAATATTACCTCTTCATCTTCAAGTTCTTCCCTAAGATACTACTAATATTAATAATATAAATTTCTATCTTTAAATGTAATGCTAATATCTTGATATGAAAATAGACAAATGACAACCAGTACATCATCGTATTATCATGTTAGCTCCTCATCTTTAACGTCGTCATGTAACATCGAATACATGATATCTATTAGGTGCAAAATGGAGTAGAATATACACACTTGTTGTTCACACCCTAATGAATGAAATTTCTTCCTTCAGATTAGTAATTCTAGTCAGAAAATTAGAACGTAAAGAAGTGGAGACTTAAGACTTTCACAATATTGCACACCCAACTTTAATAGAGAAAGTTAGCCAAACTTTTACTTGAAACCTGAAAATTTTCAAAGATCAAAGCCTTAAACTTCTACAAAAATCATATAACCAAGTTTAATATAAACTCAAAAGCCACATAGTACATAAGAAGCCACATGTTTGGATTCCAATTTATAAATTCACTAAGTAAGTGTGAAACATCGCTCACCAGTATCACTATTACGGTGTTACCATCACCAATGCCAATTAACCTCACTTCCTTTCTTAGCCTTTAAATCAGAGCCTGTAATTAATTAGATCTCCTTGGTTGCCTTGTACACAAACTTATGGTTTAACCATAACAGATATACATTCATACCACAAATGCATTGCCAGCCTTAGAGAGGCTAAGTCAATGGTGAACATAAACGTTGAAACTGCCCAAGAAAATGAGGATAGGAAGGTGAAGTAGTGACAATAACAGTATGGGGCCAAATATAGTTATGTGGATGATGGGTACGGACATGGGGGAAAACTTCAAAGTGATAAAAAATATGAACTTAACATTATTGAAATTGTCGTGAAGCCTAAAACTGTAGCCACAACAACAAGGACAAGTACTACTACAGTACTAATATAGGTGCAAGGCAAAATATGTTAATTGTTCTTGTAGTACATTTTGTCCCATCTTTGCTCATACCAAAATCAAGATTCTTATAGTTTGCATATGCTTCCCTAAAGGACCTTGACATATATAGGGTTATATAACCATACAACTTTCAAATTCATTTGATACGCCTAGCTATGCTAGCATTAGTTGTTAGGAGTGTCCCAACAATGTTCAATTTATCCAAGTGTTTTAGCCATGTTAATATGGTGATTATTTGTCTTGCCAGAGACCTCGATAATTAGTGATTAATGGTTTAATCACAACCATCTTATTTGGTCTAACAGGGTCACACAAGTCAATGCCCTGAAATGCTATGTGTTTGGTCTTAAATAATATGGTATTATTTTGGAAAATGTGTCAATGAAATTTTGGAGAAAATTCATAGGGACACGAATTGTTAAGCCTTTCATGGACCGTGTTAGGGTTTCCACACTTTGGGGTGTCCCTTTTCCAGCCAGAAATGGTTTCTCCTAACCAACACGGACTTTTTTAAGGGTGACATAGACTGTGTTGGTATAAAGCACACATTTTTATATAATTTCTATGAAATGACGGTTTTGGCCCTTGCTCCTTCCCCAAGACATCTATCTCTATAAAGGGAAGGGAAGCCTCGTTTGATCTCATTCCCTCAAAGCTATTTGAGATATAAAAGGTCCCAACGTTGAGAGACTTTTGGGGAGTCGGAAAAAGTCCGTCCGTTGAGAGATGATTTCGGCTTGAGACTTTGAGAGTGATTTTTCAAAGTTTCTCCCTTGGCTATTTGGTTATCGTATTTGATATGATCTCAAAACCCTCACACATACTCTTAATCTCGATTGGATCGAGATTGACCAGTCTAGCGAGCTATTCCTGAGAAAGCTGCGTTGACACTGACGACGATTCTCCTAATTTGAAGACTCGTTTGTCCAGAGCTCGAAGTGACCATGAGGCTGTCTAATTACGGACATCAAGTATAAATATTTACCTTTGCAATCTATCTTTTCTTTTGGGTTAAGTAGTGTAGAGTGCAATTGAATAATACCTTAAGTGTGGAACGAGATTGGATTGTCAAGTCTCGTCCAGTATCACGAGATTACCGGTGGCTACTAGTATAGATCTCCAGAGTTATTCACAGCCCAAAATCCTTCATGGTGGTTTATCCCGAGAGAGAGAGAGAGAGAGAGAGAGAGAGAGAGAGAGAGAGAGAGATATCAGATTCAATTGTTGTGTCTTTTGATATACATCACACAGTGTATATATAGTTTGGGATTAGATCCATACTCCCACACTTAATAGGAGTGCTACTTTGACTAGGAGTCTTATTCCTAGTCTGATTATGACTTCTTATCATATAGAAACTGCATCCTAGATAAACTAAGTCTATTTAATTATATTAATAATTAATTATGTGGTCTCTACTCATTCCACAATGACAAGGTAGGGAATCAATCGTCACTCCATTTGACTGACTTTCAGCACACATAATATGAAATGTGCACTATGGTATGACTCCCACTAAGGTAAGCTCATCACTTTTTTCTTTATACCATGCGGCTTACAAGTCCAATTTTAGCTCAAAACTAACTTGGTCTACCTAATCGACACACATAACATCGCTTAGTCATTTCAATTTCGGCCTGAGGCTTCAGTACAAGGTTGTTTTATATTTGATTTTAGAAAATCTCATCTTAAACTTACTATATGGTGACTATTTGATTTTATCATTTATACTACCCTAATACAAATGTGACAGATATTGTACACATAACGCCAAAATGGTTAAGTCTCAATCTTTCAGCAACCACAGAAAACAACAATAAATGTTTTTGTAAATAAGAAACATCAATCTTCATTACACTTAAATGTTCACTGTGAAGAATACATCCAAACATGAACAAGATATACCATACATCAAAACTCTTTATAGGACTAGACTCATCATATAAGTTTTGAACACAACTCTAGGAGTAGGATTAGTTAGAGGTGATCATCTTGTTTGTAGATAAGTATATGGCAACAACTTCCTTTTGCTTTATTGCATCCCTCACAAATTAGTAACACCTCTTGATATGCTTAGTCCTATGAAACTTAGGATCTTTAGCAAATTGAATTGCAGTAGTATTGTCGCACCACATCTCCATCGGATCACCAACTCTTGGAGTGAGATTGAGATACTAGAGAACGATCCTACGCAAAATTGCCTCTTGAGTAGCAGGACAACAATCGACATACTCGACTTCCGTGGTCAATAAAGATATGGATTCTTTCTTCTTACTGCTCCAAGATATCATTCCTCGAGCAAGAGTAAAAAAAATATCCTAAGGTTGACCTCGACTCATCAAGGTCACCATTCTAGTCAGTGTCCGAATATCCGCTCAAATTTAGATCTCCATATTGGTAACATAATACCTTTTGGGATCTCAAATCGACTATTTCGGGAAACAAAATGGTAAATTAGTCCTTATACAAGGGTCATGACTAAGCCATGGATCATCAAGAAAGACCACGGGAGAAGCCGAGACCAAGTTCAGTTAAAGAAGAGACAAAAAGATAAGCAAGGAAAAATGAAGAAACAGGGGGTCACGGTCGTGACCCCCAATGGTCACGCCCGTCCCCAACCCTCGGCATTTGTTTTCGCACTGTTGTGCTCATGACCCTCGATGTCACGGTTACGACACCTAAACGTCACGCCCGTGACCCTTGGATGGACAATCGCCCCTCTCGCAAGAAAACTTGTCACACCCATGACCTTTTAGGCAGTGACGGAGCATGGGCAAGGCAATGAGGGGCCATTGCCCTCCCTCCCATGGAACTTTGCAAAATTAATGCTATGAAGCCAAAGTTTCAATAAGGTTTCTTTATTGGCTAAATTGGTAAAGCCTTATTTGGTTGTTGTTGAGGTCCTAGGTTCGACTCTTGCCTCGGGATTGTAATTTTGCGTTTCTCCCTTTTACTTCCATAGTTTGTTGTTTGATATTATCATTATTTTTTCACTCTTAAAGACTTTTTCAACCATTTTCCAAAGGTAGAGACTTACATCATATTATACAAAATTCAATATTGTCTTTGTTATGTTTTTTTAATTTCAATAGTAAATTTGATGCTCAACAAAATAGGAACTTAAATTGCTAGCATTTAATGATGGGATAGTATTTTTTCCAAAATAATTTTTCTATTCTATTGGGATAGAATTTTTTTTTGAAATTATTAAAACTTATAATAAAATAGGTTTTAGTCATATTATTTGTCACCTTAACTAGTTTTTTTAGTTTCATAATATTTTGTCATTTTGCAATTACAATTACATATTAATTACTAGTTTACCAATTTTGACACTTGTTAATTATTTTTTTGTCCCTCTCTCACTATTATGTATATCATTAATTATAAGACAACTTTTATATTCTTTTTGTGCAACGTTGTTACTCTTCCTAAAATTGCAAAGCGATTAAAATTATGAAACTGATGCAGTAATATTTTTGCCCCCCTTGATATTTTATGTTGGCTTCGTCCCTGCTTTTAGGGTCACGCTCGTTTTTATGAATTCCAGAATTCTTCAAGTGTAAATTCTTCCATCTCAACTCTTCATTGCAAATCTTTAGAGTTTTTATGAATCAAAATCTGAATTCTTTGTTTTAAATGGGATGAATTCCAGAATATTGGGTTGAAATTATTGAGTTCTTCAAGGAAAGAAAGGAGGTTTTCAAATTGGAAGAAAGAAAGTGGTGAGTTCATGTTAAATCCTTGTTATTTTAGTTGTTTCAAGTGATCTCCTTGTTAAAATAAGCATGCATGTAGTTTTAGTGGTGTAATTTTCTGTGAAGGTGTGGAAAAATTGATGTGTTCAAGTTGCATGTTCATAGATTAGGTGTAAATGGGGATTTAAAAGAATATTGTGGAGTTGCATGTGAAAATTGATGCTAGATGGTGAAGGTGAATATGGATTTGAGGATGCATGAGTTTAAAAGAGAGGTATTTGATGTTCTTTTGACTATTTAATGCTGAGTTTCTGTGTATATGATGATACCATGATGGCTTATGAAGGATCATTGGCTAAATCACAAAGACTTAGGCATGCGTGTGAGTTTTGAACTTATAGGTACATTCTGGTTGGTTTTGTGTTTTCCAGGAAACAAATAAAAGGATTTTTGGTGATATTAGGGTGTAATTAGGTGGACAAGAGTGTTAGCTAACAACCGATTTTTACGGAACGACTTTTCGATGTGTATTCTAGAAGTTATGACCAAAACCGTAAAATGGTACGAATCTGGAATTTAAGTGACGGCAGAATGAAAATGGCTAGTTTTCGTCTAGTTAAAGTTTAATATGGCGTCATGTCTGAACACAAAAGTTTTAGAGGACTGTTTAAGCTTTCCGGAATGGTATAGTTTGCGTTCATACGACGTCGGATGAGCAAGTTATAGGTGTTTGTTCGAAGGACAGAAATTCTGGAATTTTTCCAGAATTAGAAGTTAGGGACTGCTCGTGTGTTGGGTTAAAATAGGCCTTTCCCCAAGCTTAAATCGTGTGATGATAAAAAGATAAGTTAAAGTTTGATTCTTAAGCTTTCCGTAAACAGCTTATAGGCCCAAAACCGAGTAGTATAGCTCAAGATATCGCGTTCTGAAAAACGTTACCCAGCTTGTACAAATTCTGGGCAGATTGTGTAATTAAGCGTTTTGACCCCTGTAATTATGTTTTTAGCCTCCGGAGTTAACTATAAAGTTGTAGGGTGTATCCTAAGCTTTCCGAAAGGTACTCTTAGGTGGCAATCCGATATCTATAGCGATAATTACCTTCCTCTTTGTAAAGGTAGGAAAGTTCTTTTAGTTTACAAACCGGTTTTGTCCTTTAAGAATTTTTCGCCTTTCTCCTATTTAGGTGAGAAGGTCTAACTCTAAAATTTTCTTCCTCTCTAAGTTTCACTCAAGTGATCGTTGCTCGTGCACTGTTCAAGTCCTTGCTCGTTGGTAGTTATCGTTGTCAGGTACGTGTACTACTTAGCTTTTATGCTATACATCTACTTAGATTATTTATTCTTGTATTATCTTAACTATGCTCCAAAATGACTCTATATATATGCTTACATGCTGAAATTTTACTACTAAACGTGTCCATTTGAAAGATGCTCTTTTATAAGTAAAATTTTGGATCTTAGAGGTGAATTTCATGCTTTAAGAACTAGTGTTGTTTTATGAAATTAAAGAGGAAAATCCCCTTTATATTGTAAGCATCTAGTTTCAGTCGAATACAAAAATCAAGGGGTTTACCTCTTAAGAAGCCTTTTTATAAGCTAACCTTACTTGAGGAAAAGTTCTTTTCATCCATGTTATCGAGTTGTAATTAAAGTTTATCTTAAGGTTAAAGTTTTCCAAGGAATTAAAAGTTGTTTTAAGTAATGAAGCCCTGCCCATGATTTATGTGCGTAAAAGCACACCAAGGAAATAGTGTTTAACACACACCATGTTCACGTGCCTTGAGCACCTCATGAGAATTGTTTTGTGCCTTAGATGCACACCAGGAAAATCTGGCCAGTAGGATAGATATCCACCATCCAGACCTCCGGATCGGTCCGGGTATGCGCATACGGAGGCTTAGCCGATGATCGCAAGTAGGGGCATCCATGTTAAGTTCTACCATATCACGTTATCTTCTCTTTGTAAACTTTTACGTTTATAAGTGTTTCATTTCAATACTTCTATAGCTTCGTATGAATTTATGCTCTTTTATAAATTGTGATTGTATTCTTAGTCTTGCAAGTTTATTATGGAAAATCTTTTGTTTGCCTGTACACGTCTAATCACCCTGTGGTTGGTTACCCTGTTAAGTGGATATTTGTGTTGTGAAGTCAGGAAGTTACCAAAAATTGGAGTTCTTGTAAGTTGAGTTATTAAACTCTTCTCTTTCAAGCTTTAATTCAATTAATTGTTAAATGGAGTTGCACGCCTAGGGGTAATGAAATCAAAGTCCTACTTTTGCTGGTTTTATTCAATTATGTTAGTATGCGTACTGAGTAAAACTCACCTCTTTAAGTTGTCTTTTACTTTTAGGGCCGCAAGGGAAAGGCAAGGGCAAAGTCATCGAAGGGCGGAACCCAAAGGAAACCTAGGTGTTATTCAGGTGATCTTAGAGCTCCTTTTTGGAAGTGTATAGGAGCCATGGTTAGGGGTGTGATGAAATTTTTGAGAAATTGTTGTTATTTTGGTTTTGTGGCATGTGTTAAGAATGACTTATATGTTAAGTTGTTTTCACTTCTTTGGGTTGTATAATTCTAAGAGTCTTATATCTTGATGTCTTGCGATGTCTTGTTATGGTGGTCTAATTATGTGATTGAGTGAAGTCTTTTGGTGTGAAGTGTTGGGTCTTAGCCTAGTCCATGATCATGGACGGCGGTAGTGCTCTCAGGTATTTATCCGCTGCTGATCATTAGGTTAAGTAGTGAATTAGCTTAATCTGGTGATTAGTAACCTGGGAGTGTTACAACTCTGCCTCAAGAGTCCCAGCCACACCTTACTCCACAGAGCCGCAACCTACTCCACTTGCGTTTCATGCCACCACTATGCGTCTTCAAGAGACCCAACCGCGTGTGCGCCATTGTCCCTGTTCCTATCCATGGTGATTTTTACAAAACCACCTTCCTGTACCTTGTGCCCGCCCGAACGAATCATCGACTCTGATAGAACTTATTGGGGAGATCCAAGGTGGGAGCCCTCTTCAAACAAGGCCCATGGTACACAAGTTAAGTGTGGTTCTGCCTTAAAACCAATAGGTATTTAGAGAAGTAGCTCACTTAACTTATATACCTTGTCGTTTCGTTTTGTTTTCCGACATGGGACATTTTACTCATGACAATTCCAACAAAGTTCCATATCATTAGATAAATATAAGCATAACATTTTTCCAATAACTAAATTCTTTTCCACTAAATAGAGTTAGTCTAACAGTTGATCTACCCTCAATATTCGTATTAGAGAAATCCATGATCATTCCTATAGACGGTTAAGTCACACAAATAGGTTAGACTATGATACCAATCAAAAAGTAAGATTACCCTAAAGGGGGTGAATATGGTTATCACAAAATTATTAAATAAAATAAAATGCAGAAATAAATAGCGAAAAATAAAAGAGACAAAAGAAGGTGATTATTAACGATGTTCCTCTGAATTCAAATGTGAAAGTATGTCACCGCTTAGAGTTCTCCAACTCTAGGATTGAATCTTGAGCTCTTATTAGGATTGAGCGTATAGAATCTTAGAGCCTTACCTACGCTCAAGATCTATCCCACCACTTACTTTCACCACTCATTAATTAAGTGTGGGAGGAGTCAACTCTCAACTCTTAGTCCTCACCCTAAACCTATAGACTCAATCAAAGAAGAGAAATTTAATACAATTCTTTGTGATCTTACACTCAACAATAGTAGGAACTAATAATGCTCAAGAGAGAAGTATGCTTGTCTCTTGTGCTCCAGGGGGACATTTTGACACCACGTACTTATAGCACGGACTTGCCAGTAAAATGACCACTTATGATGGCAAGTGTTTTGATTTCATGATTCTTATTTTTGTTATCTGAGGAACCAATCATGATATTACACATCAATAAGGGAAGTCGAGATTTGAGACCTAGCCTTGTACATGTAAATCTTGATTTGCGAAAATATCTCCAAGTCATTGTAAATCATTCATGATCCCCAGAGTTAGTATGGAATGTCAATCATGAATTGGCATAAAGCTTGTTGCAATATTTTGGTGCGTCATAATTTACTCATGTGTAATGTATCAATACAAATCCATGTAAATTTGTACAAATTATCTTAAAAGGTAATATATATACAAATCATAATCAAATCAATTATAGTATCCATAGTTGTCATATATTAAGTTAAATATTATCATAATAATAAATTTATATCTTCCTTCTATTAATCATATTTATTTGTTTATTTATCCTTTTTTCTTTTCTTTAAATTAATGTTAATTATAATATTAAAAGTAATTCAATAATTTGTCACATAATTGTCTTCCATTGTTCCCCTGTATTTCATGATTTGTATAAAATCAAGCTCCAAAATGTGAATACATGGTGAATGGTCGTTCATTTAAAATGGGAGACAATTTCTCTGACACAATATATCCTAAGTGGAAAAACTTTATTAAAATAATCATAAATGCCCATGGTTCATAGTAGAAGGTAGCTAGCTAGTTATTTGTTCAATATCAATAATTTTGTATCAAAGGCACTGAGTGAATCTTTGGTGAACAACAAGCACACTTTGGCATCGTTCATGACCGAGCACAATTCAAGACGAAGATGACCTCGGAATAGTAATGAAGGATTGTGCAATGCTCCATAATATGACTGTTGAAGAGGAACTTAAATTATAGGGTTATTGGACGCTAATATACTGAACTATTGGGGTATTGGACAATAATATACCGAACTTTGACCTTGGACAATAATATACCGAACTTTGAGGGGTTTTGGACAATATTGCACCCGGAACTATTCCGGCGATGGCTGATTCGGTGGATATCATACGTGGCAGGCGGAGGTGCTGATCAGATTATCTAATATACTGAACTATTGGGGTATTGGACAATAATATACCGAACTTTGACCTTGGACTATAATATACCAAACTTTGGGGGGTGTTGGACAATATTGCACCCGGAACTATTCCGGCGATAGTTGACTCGGTGGAGATTATTATTATTATTATTATTATTATTATTATTATTATTATTATTATTATTATTATTATTATTGTTGTTGTTGTTGTTGTCAACACCAAAATAATTACTGTTATTTGCTCCAAAATAATTTAATTCAGAGTCCAAAGTAGTCAAGGATTAGTGAAACTTTTTTATTTTTTTAATTTGAAAATAAAATTCCTATTGAAAATAAAAAAATTGAAAATAGAAAAAAAATATAATTTTCTACGTTGTGATTGGCCAATTCCCTTACAATCACTCCCATTGCTCTATTCTGTGGGACCCACAATGATTTCTATTATAATATATATAGATATAGATTATTATTATTATTATCATTATCATTATTATTATTATTATTATTATTATTATTATTATTATTATTATTATAGGCAACACGAAAATAATTACTGTTATTTGCACCAAAATAATTTAACTTAGAGTCCAAAGCAGTCAAGGATGAGTGATACTTTCTGGTTTTTTTAATTTGAAAATAAAATTCAGATTGAAAATTAAAAAATTTAAAATAGAAAAAAAATATAATTTTCTATGTTGTAATTGGTCAATTCCCTACAATCACTCACGTTGCTCTATTCCGTGGGACCCACAATGATTTCTATTATAATATATAGATAGATTATTATTATAATTATATTATTATTATTATCATTATCATTATTATTATTAATATTGTTATTATAGGCAACACCAAAATAATTACTGTTATTTGGACCAAAATAATTTAATTCATAGTCCAAAGCAGACAACACCAAAATAATAATAATAATAATAATAATAATAATAATAATAATAATAATAATAATAATAATAATAATCTCCACCGAGTCCACCATCGCCAGAATAGTTCTGGGTGCAATATTGTCCAACACCCCTCAAAGTTCGGTATATAATTGTACAAGGTCAAAGTTCGGTATATTATTGTCCAATACCCCAATAGTTCAGTATATTAGCTAATCTGATCTGTCAAAAAAAATTTTTTTTTTGCCAACTCAGCACCTTCGTCTGCTACGTATGATATCCACCGAGTTAACCATCGCCGGAATAGTTCCGGGTGCAATATTTTCCAGCACCCTCCAAAGTTCGGTATATTATTGTCCAAGGTCAAAGTTCGGTAAATTATTTTCCAATACCCCAATAGTTCAGTATATTAGCGTTCAATAACCCTAAATTATATAATCTATCAGTCGATTATGAATTAGAGAGATCAGCGTTAGTCATTGATGTTTGGCGTGACCATCATCCATGTTATGAAACATACTTTCGACAATAGGCAACTGTCGAAGACCCGGTAGTTCATGCAAAACTCTAAAGAAATTTGGAAGAAATATGAAACAAACATTTTGGACGAGAAGAGAATGCCGAAACCAACATATCAAATATTGGATTTTTTTTCATTTTTCTTTATATATTTAAGTGGAATTTTTTAAATTGTATATAGAAACTTTCTAGAAATGTTTCTAAGTAAGGTGTTCGTCATGTTAAGTTTTGTGTTTTAGTTTTTTTAATTGATATAATATGGTAAATTTAATTTTAATGTTGATTGCTTTAAAAAATTTGTATTAATTTGATTATTAGTTATAAGTAAATTAATTTTTAATTAATATATTTCATAAGAACATATAGAATAAATAAATTATAAATATCACCAAATTAATTCCATTATTAAGTAAGGTTCACGCACATTTTAATAATATGAGCTGATTTCGGACCTACTACTGAAGAGCAAAATAATTAAAGAAACAAACTTTAACTCTCTTGATAAAGAAAGATTCACGTATTCCACCTCATTTACTATTCCAAACCCCAATTCATTGCCGCAAGTGTTCTATAGTTTTTAAATTCGCAACTAGATAAACTGAATCTTAATAATGAACGTCTGTGGGTTTATTTGTTTAAAAATATATTAAAGACAATTAATTAGTCTGCGTCCAGGTTGCCATTTAATACAACTAACGACACCAGAAGCTCTACACCAAACATAATCATTTGTTGTCTCGAGTTATAAAATAATTTCAATATATGTCCGACATTATAAACAATAATGTAATTGGGCAATGCTGTTAAAATGGTGTCCTCTTTTATTTGTCATCGTAGGATAGGAGCATTATATATATATATATATATATATATATGAAAATTGAATTCTAATAATCTCTACTTTTGTAAATTGGATAGCAATAATCCGTACTTTCAATTTGTATTATGGTGATAAAAAAAAAATTGGATTGCAGTGATACCATTCAAATTGACATCCACATTCTTTTTATTTTTTTCATTCCTACCCCATGTTGTTTTTATTTTTTTTCGTTTCTACCCCTAGAAAGGTAATGAATTGTAGTTTCTAAAATATTTTTAAAATTATTTTTTTGAGACTACAGGTAATTATTATGATTTTTTTTGAGACTAGAAAGGCAATAAAAGCTAAAAAATCGTAAAAAATAGTAGAAAATTGAAAAAATTTGGAGAAACGTCGTAAATTCATTAAAAATCATGGTAAAGTGTTATACCAAGTTTTGAATCAAATGCAATACAAAATCTATGATATTTATATAGGGTATACTCTCGATGATGTCCCACTACAATCCTGTTTTTTTTTGGACCACCGGAATACAAATTGAAAGTACGGATTATTGCCATCCAATTTGCAAAATTAGAGATTATTAGAATCCAATTTTCCTATATATGTATGTATGTATGTATGTATGTATGTATGTATGTATGTATATATATATATATATATATATATATATATATATATATATATATATATATATATGGAATTGATATAATGAGAAGAATGATTTTGTGAGAAGAAAAGCATAGCAAATCATAACCATTGGTTCCAAGATCAAGGGTGGGTATTAATCTTGCTTTTTTCTTTTTTATTTTTGGTTGGAAAAATGTGACTAATAAATGCAGTAACCTTTTTCCTTTTTTTTGTTGGTTAGGAAAAAGAGAACAATTAATGCAGTGTGATTTCCAATGACATACTAATTAATTCGCAGCTCTAGAAAACTCGGAATTAACATCAACTATACCCAAAATGAACATCAACTATACCCAGAATGAACATCAATTTTACCATAAATAAACGTCAACTATACCATAAATGAACACCACATATACCCAGATGAACATCAACTACACCATAAACGAACGTATAGTATAGTGATGTTCGCTTATGGTATAGTTGATGTTCATTCTGGGTATATATGTGGTGTTCATTTATAATATAGTTGACATTCATTTATGGTAAAATTGATGTTCATTCTGGGTATAGTTGATGTTTATTCTGAATTATCTAGAGCTGCGAATTAATTAGGATGTCATTGAAAATCACACTACATTAATTGCTCTCTTATTCCCAACCAACAAAAACAAAAAAAAATGTTACAGTATTTATTATTCACATTTTCTCAACAAAAAAATAAAGAAGAAAGCAAGATTAATACCCACCCTTGATCTTGAAACCAATGGTTATGATTTTTTATGCTTTTCTTCTCATAAAATCTTTCTTCTCATTATATCAATTCTCATATATATATATATATATATATATATATATATATATATATATATATATATATAGGATAATTGGATTCTAATAATCCCTACTTTCACCAATTGGACAATGGTGGACCGTACTTTCACTTTGTATTCTAGTGGTCCAAAAAAAAATAAAATTGGATTGTAGTGGGATATTTTCGAGGGAATAATAGATTTTGTGTTGCATTTGATTCAAAACTTAGTATAACACTTTACAATGATTTTTAATGAATTTACAGCGTTTCTCCCAATATTTTTTCATTTTTTTAATTATTTTTTACGATTTTTTCACTTTAATTATTTTTAAAAAATCATAATAATTATTCGGAGTCTCAAAAAAATAATTTAAAAAATGTTTTAAAAACTACAATTCATTAACTTTCTAGGGGCAGGAACGAAAAAAACAAAAACAATATAGTATAGGAATAAAAAAATAAGAAGAATGTGGAGGTGGATTTGGTACCATTGCAATCCAATTTTTTTTTTTTTGACCACCAGAATACAAAGTAAAAGTACGGTCCACCATCGTCCAATTGGTGAAACTATGGATTATTAGAATCCAATTATCCTATATATATATATATATATATATATATATATATATATATATATATATATATATATATATATATATATATATATATATATATGGAACTAATATTGTCTGATAGTTAAAGTTGGGATTTTTTGCATTTTGGATCCCGAACTTTAGGACTATTTAATTTCTGAACCCTTGGTTTTCAACATTAATTTTTTAGACCCTAAAGTTTGTAGGCTGAATAAAAAAGGACCTGAAAGTTTGTGGGTTGAAGAAAAAAACCCCTGTCTCGTTCTTTGTTTTTTTCCTTCCATGTTTGAATTTATCTCCCGATAAACTTCAAATTTCAGGACTATGGTTAAAACTGATATTGAAGTTATAATACATCTCTCTTATTCATGTCGGGGGCTACTTAGACCCTTGAGTATAGGGGTTTAAGTAACTCCAACATGAATAAGAGAGGTTTATTATAACTTTAATATCAGTTTTAACCTTAGTCTTGAAGTTTGACGTCAATCGAGAGAGAAATTCAAACATGGAAAGAAAAAGAAAAATGAGAAACGAGCTTTTTTTCAACCCACAAATTTTAGGGTCCTTTTTTTTTAACCTAAAACTCTAGGGTCCAAAAAATTAAAGTTGAAAACCAAAGAATCAGAAAATAAATACCTCTAAAATTCAGGGTCCAAAATGCAAAAAACGAGTTTAAGTTGCTTTTAAAAATTGAAGGTTACTAGAGTACTTAGAAATTGTATGAAAAATTAACTGTGATGGATATTCAACGACATGGCATACGATTGGGGATTTTGCCTCTACATAAATTCATTATTTTAGTCATAATCACATGCACTTCTCATCATGGACATAATCATGCAGAACAATGATACGTATATTCTTTATTTTTTCTTTGCTTGACAACAAACAAGTCTGACCTAGCAATATGCAGAGGATTTTGAAGCCTTTGAACCCTAAACTTAATTTTTCCCAGTGGTTAACTTCTTAAGGTTGACTTTCTGAGTTTCCTGAGAGTTTCCTGTTTTTACCCTCATGCACTATATATATATATGTATAGAACCCATGTCACTTCCCGCATCCAAAAGAAACAATACTAAGCAGTAGGGTTTTACTAACATTAAGCGACAATGGAGAGTTATTGTAAGCAAATCAGGCTTTGTGTTCTCCTTCTCTCTATCAGTTTCCTGCCTCTTGTTTTGTCTCTCCAAGTTGGATTCTACAGTAAATCATGCCCTCAAGCTGAATCAATCGTTCTACAAGTTTTTAAGCAACGGTTCCTTGCCACTAAGGGTGCCGCAGGCCCAGCCATAATTCGCATGTATTTCCACGATTGCTTTGTCAGGGTATGTCTTCTTCCACAATTTATAGCATTGCAATTGGATCACCATCCTTCTTCCACAATTTGTCAGTGAGAAAATAGTTAGAAATTCCAACCAATTTCGCTTAAATAGATTGAAAAATTTCCCTACCATCCTTTTTCCTATTATTTATGTTACTATAGAAAACCTATATATTTGTAAATTAAATTAAAAAAAAGTTATATGATTGTCTTCACTGGTGTGAACCCTAAAGTAACAAGAATAGGTCAGCTTATGCCTACTCCAAAATTCACTGGTGTGAACCCTAAAGTAACAAGAATATGTCTAAATCAATTAACTTCAAAATTGCGAGCGAAATCATCTCTACTTTGCGCTAAAGTACCTAAGAATTTCTGACCACTTGACCATATATATATGTGGCAGGGTTGTGATGCATCAGTATTGATAGATTCCAACAGCACTCACCAAGCAGAGAAATCTGGAGGGGCGAATCTGGGACTCCGAGAATTCGGACTGATCGACCAAATCAAAGCAAAGCTAGAAGCGGCTTGTCCGAAGACAGTGTCTTGTGCAGACATCATAGCCCTAGCATCTAGAGACGCGGTTGTCCTAGCAGGGGGTCCAAAGTATAACATCCCAACAGGCCGTCGTGATGGGCTCATATCTAGGGCTAGCGAAGTGAACTTGCCGGGCCCAAGAATGTCAGTGTCACAGGCCAAACAAGCCTTTGAAGCCAAGGGCATGACCCTGAATGACATGGTTGTCCTCTTAGGAGGCCACACAGTTGGCTTCACTCATTGCCATTTCTTTACTGATAGGTTGTCAAACTTCAAAGGAACTGGTTCCCCAGATCCCTCTATGAGAATAGGTTTGGTTAACAAGCTCAAATCACTTTGCCAATCAAACCCACCTAATGTGGATCACACAGTGTTTCTTGACCAAAACACTTCACTAGTGTTTGATAATGAGTTCTACAACCAGATCAGAGACCACAGAGGGGTGTTGCAAATCGACCAGGAGCTTGCGCTGGATCCGCTCAGCAAAAACTTGGTTACAAAGTTGGCATCCAGTAACAGTTTTTTCAGTCAAAGCTTTGCAAATGCCATGATTAAGATGGGAAATATTCAGGTTCTTCAAGGGACTGCTGGACAAATCAGAAACAACTGTAGGGCCTTCAATTAGTAAGATTCTGAATGGGCCCACCTTTTTCCGAAAGCAAAAAAAACTCAAATAAAAAATAAGCAAAGGAAAATGCTTCAATATAATGTTTTCAGTATTGCATTGTATGTAAGGTCGTGTAATTTGATCAATTAAATGGTCCGCATAGAAATAAAGTCTTCATTTTCGTGTAATTTGAATCAATTAAATGGTCCGCATAGAAACAATCTCCCACTTGGGACCAATTGTAACCGCAACCTACGTTGATTATAATCAATCATCACTTTAACACCTCCTCGAATCCTCTAATGTACCCATCTCGATCTTATTTAACAAAGATCAACAAAAGTGTCAGTTGACCGCCCATCAACTTCTCTTTTATCAGCATGCTCTCATTTGAACTGATCACGCCCCTGCAACTTCGACATATGCATCATCGTCAACCACTTAGGGGAATTATCGATTGGATTTTTACCTCGTGTTGAATTTGTCAATTTTTTATGCAGGTTAGATGTGTTCTTTAGTTGACCATTCGTTCATGTAGCCTCGACCGGAACGAAATCTCTTCGCTTCGGGTATCCTTCTCTCATCAAAGAAGCTAACAAGTCTTTGACGAGCATGAACAGACTTGTTAGAGTTATCAATGGTAGTATACAACTTCCCCTCCTTCCTACTATTTGTAGTTATTAGAGATCCTTTCGTTATCCTCCAATGACCATCACCAAATCTCGTTGTGAACCCCTCCTCATCCAGTTGACGCATAGATACAAGGTTCTTGATCAGACCCGAGATATATTGAACATTCCTCAACCTCCAAGTCCAACCCTCAGAAATTTTAATGTTGACATCGATCATCTCTTCATAGCAACTTTAGATTATAACTGTTTGCAATCCTAACCCTGCCAAACCTCCCACTCACAAAATTATTAAAGACCTCCCTACTAGATGAAGAGTGAAATGACACACTTGAATCTATCACCCAACTCCTTTTTTACTCGTGAACACTAACAGTTAGGGCATCGCCCAAATCCTCAGTATAATTTATCGAGCCATGGTCATTATGACTGTTCTTCCTAGGTCCAGGACAATCCCTACAAAAAAAAAAAATGTCCTCTATCATCAAAGTTCCAACACAATATGTGCTCCATGTTTCAGCCTCTAGATTTAGATTGACCCCAACCCAGGCCCCCATTGTTCCTCCTACCCCTAGCAGCCAAAGCATTCCCTGAAGACTCAGTCACATTAGAATCTGTCCTATGAATGCTTTCATTCAGGACAGAGTCTCTAGTTTCCTCAAACTTCAGTTTCTCATATTTCTTACAGAAGATGTTACAGAAGTCACAAAATTATCCCAAGACTTTGGTAGGGTAGCCAGCAATATATTAGCATTTATCTCGTCATTAAAACTAAATCCCACACAGGTTAACTTTTATAGTATCATATTTACTCATTCGTACTATCATGCATATCACTTGACTCATGCAGCTAAAATGCAAACAAACAACGCAACACATATACCTTGTTCATTGCCAAAGGTTTCTCAGATGTGTATTGCAAGGCCTCCAACAAACCTTTTGTTGCTTTATGATTTTTGACGTTGAAAGCCACGTTTGGAGCTAACAACAGTCTCACTGTACTAAATGTCTAACCATCAAGCTCTTCCCAATCCTTCAGTTCCATCTGTTCTGGCTTTTCACCGATTACAAGATGCAACTTTTGCTGGCGGAGCACATCCTCAATGCACATCCTCCACCATGCGTAGTCGATCCCATCGAACTCCGAAATCTTCACAATTGTGCCCGCCATAACTTCTCAGTCTACAGATTAACCACGTGTCAACAAAAGCTCTGATACCAGTTGTTAGGATACCCATGCGTTGTTAGCAAACAAATAATAAATAAGGCAAAAATATAAATAATGATTCGACACAAGGAATTAACATGGAAAAACCCAAATCGGGTAAAAAAAACTACGAATGATGCACTATCAGAGGATTACAACAGTGTTTCAGAGAGTTCGAGACTTCCACAATCTCTCGTAGCCTTCCTAGAGTTACAACGTCAGAACTCAACACTTACAGATGAACCTCATACAACTCTCTTAGGGACACAAATATTACAGGTCAATCTCTTATGGTTAGATGAAAGGGTTTTTTGCTTTTTGGACCCTCAATTTTGGGGGTATTTATTATTTGATACCACACTTTTCAAAGTTTATTTTTTGGACCCTGTACTTTGGTGTACCCAAAAAATCTAGCACAATCTAAAGTTTTACTCCGGCAAAAGGCTAAAATGCACATAAAATTCCCGATTTGCCCTTATCAATTTTTAAAGGTTTTCGACCTTTGTTAATTTTTAATTTTTAATTTTTAAAAATTTTAATTTTAATTTTTAATTTTTAGTTTTTAATTTTTAATTTTTAATTTTTTTAATTTTCATTTTCATTTTCATTTTTGTTTTAAATTTTTAATTTCCAAATTTTTAATTTTTAAAATTGTAAAATTATAAATTTTTTAATTTTTTTAATATTTTAATTTTAATTTTTTAATTTTTTTAATTTTTTAATTTTTTAATTATAAGTTTTGAATATTTTCAATTTTTTGATTTTTGATTTTTAATTTTAGTTGCTAATTTTTTTATAATTTCACATTTTTTAATTTATAATTTCACAATTTTTAAAATTTTCAAAATTTTAAAATTTTAAAATTTTAAAATCTTAAAATTTTAACATTTTAAATTTTAAGTGTATATTTAATTTTTTTAATTTTTAAACTTTTTTAACTATTTAAATGTTTTACTATTTTAATTTTAAATTTGTAATTTTTAAAATTTTGAAGTTCTTAATAATTTTTAAATTAAGAACTTTAAAATGTGAGAATTTCGGTAGTGATAAATAAGCGATGGGAAAATAAAGAATCAATAAATCAAGAGCAAACTTGGAAGTTCATCATTAATTAAAGGGCAAAGTTGGAACGAAAAAATAGTCCAACTTAGTTAAGGGTTTTTTTTTGACCGGACTGCTATAATAATGTCCACAATGTCATCGGAGACAAAGTACAGGGTCCAAATAATAAACTTTGAAAAGTGTGGTATCGAATAATAAATATCCCCAAAGTTGAGGGTCCAAAATCCAAAAAAACCCTCAGATGAAACACTCTTCATTACGATACCAATAAGCCTAACACCTAGACTCTATTTATAGTACAAGGCTAACACAATCATTTAGGGTTAATAGAGTCTTTACATCAAAAGAATTACAAAAAGAGGCGGCTAACAAATCCACAACTTGATTCTCACTCAAACTCTTCTACCTTACTCCTCAAGACACAGAGACCAACCAAAAATTGGTCTTCACATTCAACCCATCAATAATGTGATAGGGTTATTTGCATTTTAGGCCCCGGAGAATAAAGTAATTAATTTTTTTGGACCCTTGGTTTTCATTGTTAATTTTTTGGACCCTAAAATTATGGGCTGGATAAAAAAAAAAGAACTTAAAGTTTGTCGGCTAAAAAAAAAGTTAGTGTACTGTTTTTCTTTTTATTTCCATGTTTGAATTTTTTTTTTCTTGATTAACACCAAACTTCACGACTAAGGTTAAAACTGATATTGAAGCTATGAAATACACCTATCTTATCCATGTCGGGGCTACTTAGACCACTAAGTATCCTTAGAAGTAACCCAAAACGTACTTTAGGTCTAAGGGTCAAATATAGATCAATTACAAATGAATTGATAGGTAAGATGACCTTGATAAAGTGTATTATAAGTTCAATATTAGTTTTAACCACCATTTGCCTAAACTTTGAATTGAAAGGCCTAATCTTTGAAGACGAAGTAGCAAGGAGCCTGAGTTTGGTCACTTGAAACTTTAGGTTATTTCTTCTTGGTACATATGCAATAGATTATAACTACAATTTGCCTATTCAAATATTTTCTGTCTTTCTTCTTTCCACCATTTTTCCTCTAAAGGGTGTCTTATCCCTCATCACATATCCCATGTGCTCTTAATATCTTTGATGAAAATTCCTTTAGATTTCCTTTAGATTTATGAGTTTGTTGTGCATCTTTCAAACTCTCTTTGGTGGAACTTCTTTGAAGAACAAGTGTGGATGCTTATGAAGGATTTCTTTGCAACATCTTGTGATTCTTAGCTTATTTGGTGAGTTAATTACTCTTTACATTGGTCATAACCTTCATTATTGTGATTCTTAGCCTATTTGGTGATCTACCATCACCACTGAGAACCCAATTGAAAACACTCGATGATGAAAAAGATCGTAACCTGCTGCTCCACAAACTCTCGATCTCCTTTTCTGGCCATCGAACTCAAAGACTGCCACCACCGTCACATAGATAGGTGAACGATGAGGCAACAATTTCAGTCACGCTGCCAACGTGCCCCTCAGGCAGCGGCCAACAGTTGTGTTTCGTGGTTTATTCACCAAATTTGTCATAGATCTGGGTTTAGCGTGTTCGATGCAAGGAAGAAGGATGGCCATAGTGCCTCCGACGGCGGCACTAGCTAGACATACACATGCCTTCCTGCCTCGCGACAGTTATCTGACCTGTAAAGATTCAAACTTTCTCAAAACCCTTTTGTTTTTTATTTACCTGAAATCTAGTCTTTGAACTTTACCCAATAATTCATCTTCTGCCCTTTTCATTTATCTAAATTCTCCCGAAAAAAATAAAAAAGGAGGACTGAGATTTTCAAGGGACATTTGGGATATAATGGGGTTTGATTTCGTGCAAGGGATGAAACTATGGAAGGTATGAGAGCAGATTTGGGTCTCAGTTGAGTTCCACAACAAACATAGAGTTCATAAGACAAAAAAAAAAAAAAAAAAAAAACTCAAAGTTTAACCATACCAAGGAAGGAACACACAGTTTATTTGGGCATGAAACCAAATACACAATTTTGTTTAACCTTGGGCATGAACAGGAGCGTAACAACGCGTAGCATATAAACACAGTTCATCAATCAAAACATGGAAGTTTGATTCTGGACAGAAAGAAGGGAACACACAGTCCATGTTAATTGAGTATAAACTCCAAGTTTATTTCTAGGTAAGGGTACAAACAGGAAGCTCGACAATCTATGTTACAAAACGCCATTTTATAGGATATGAGAATTGATATCAGGGCAGTCTATGAACAAATCAAGGGTGAGCGAGGACAAACATATAATTCAACATCCAGGACTCAAACTTGGACACAAAGTTCATCTAAAAATGAACAAACACAACATTCTAAATTTTAAACACAAGGTTTAACACTTTCCAACACAAAGCATACTTAGGCACATGCATGGACATAAATTAATAAGACTAAAACGTATTAAACACGAAGTCTAATTAAGCGGGAGAATATAGGCCTAAACTAATTAGGTAAATTGAAATTCAAGCAATCAGGCTCTGATACCACAATTGAGTGGGATCGAAATACCTTAGCGCGGAAGTGATTAGAATCGTGTTGCTTAATCATGTCCCACGAATACTACAATCTCGTTTCACGAGTCCTTCAGGGAAATGCCTCGAAATGGTGGCTACCAAGTACGGAGTTACCAGTATATTCACACCCCAAATCCCCTAACCTTTGATAGTGGTTTATCCGAGTGAGAATATATTAGATTCGTTGTTGTCTGTGTTGCGATATATACCACATAGGTATATTGTTTGGTTTTTGTGGCCCATTGGATCCTCGGTGGGGTCCAGAACCTACAAAAAATCGGCATAGGATACAGTTTTAATCTAATTCTAATTCCCTATTCAAGCCAGATACTACTTGTTGTTATTTGTGTTTTTGATATGACTCTATTTACTTCTAGTCGCCCTATAAATAGGGTTCAGTTTTCTCCACTAAAATCACCAGAGCAAGAGAGAGAGAAAATATTGAGAGAGAGTGAGTCTCACCAATATTTTCCTAGTGTATCTTGAGAGATTATGAGTTTAGTGTGAGAGAAAGATTTATATTGTAATCTCCTTTGGTGATCGCATAACACCCTGTGATAGTGATCATGTTGTACTCCTCCTTTTCTTATAGTGGATTATTGTTTGGCTGTCGTCGTTCGTGGGTTTTTCTCCGAGGTCTTCGGTTTCCCACGTAAATTTGGTGTTTGATTTTATCGCTTACTTTTGTTCCTGAATTTTGTCGTAATATCCGTCATCTCAATTTTATTTTTGCTTCCGCTGTATCCTCGCAATTACTTACCCTTTCCCTAACAAGTGGTATAAGAGCGAGGTGGAGATGGCTTCAATCATGAAGTTTGATATTCCAAAATTCGATGGAACAAGGAGTTTCACTGTCTGGAGACTACAGATGAAGGAGGTCCTAATTCAACACGGGTTATGGGATGTGATTGCGTATCCCGACAAGAAGACTGATGAAACGATGAGAGATGAAGATTTCAAAAAGCTCCAAAAGGATATCAAGGGCAACTTGAGTCCAAGGGAGTGGAAGAAGCTAGAATATAAGGCCCTAGCAGGGATTCAACTGTGTTTGTCAGAGCATATTCAGAGAGAGGTGATGCATATCGAGAAACCTCAGAGCTTTGGACCAAACTGGAAGAGTTGTACAAGTCAATGAGTCTTGTGAATAGGTACCGAATGAAGGAGAAGCTCTACAGGCTGCGAATGCCCACAGGTACTTCTAGGCAAGCACATCTTAATGAATTCGATTCTATTATTACTGAGTTAGAATCAATGGATGTGAAACACACTAATCAGGGTAAGGCTTTACACTTAATCTTGTCCCTACCTGCATCACATAAACAATTTAAGGAGATCATGTTGTATCGGAACCCTGGTGTCCTTAACCTTAGTGAAGTAAAGGCCAATTTAGTGTCTAAGGATAAATTTGATACCAAGGGTGAAGACTAGGGTAGCGATGCCTTGATAGTAAGGGGAAGGAATAATGATCGTAGGGGAAACGAATTTAGAGGGAAGACTAAACACCATTCAAAGTCTACGAATCCTCACAAGAATAAGAAGTGTAATTACTGTGGTAAGATGGGTCATATAGAGAAGGATTGTTAGACTAAGCAGAGAGACCAGAAGCAAGGTAGTAAGGATAACCACACCAAACTTGGTACCTCAAACTGTGTTGAGTCCGGGTAAGATGGTGATGGGTTTGTAGTTACGAATGATGCGTTGGTTACCGCATCGAGTAGGATAGATAGAGATGAGTGGGTTCTTGATACGGGGTGCACCTATCATATGTGTCCTCATAAGGATTGGTTTGAATCCTGTGAGAGTGTTGACACTGGCGTCGTCATCATGGGTAATGACACAACCTGCAAGGTTGCAGGAATCGACAACATCAAAATCAGGACTCACAACGGCATTGTTAGAACTCTGAAGGAGGTTCATTATATCCCTAACATGACCCGCAATTTGATTTCTTTGGGTACTCTTGAGGCTAATGGTTGTAGGTACAGAGAAGAAGAAGGTGCCCTGAAAGTGTGCAGGGGTTCCATGATTCTAATGAAGGGAATCAGGAAGGACAACCTATACATCCTGTAGGGGTCTACAGTGACAGGAGCTGCAGCAGCAGTTTTAAATCTTGATGAGTCCGACAACGCAAAGCTGTCGCACATGAGACTAGGCCACATTGGAGAGAAGAGAATGTCAATGCTGAGCAAGAAGGGAAATCTTGGAGGCACACAAATCGGCAAGTTGCCATTGTGTCTACAGGAAACAGAAGAGGGTTGGTTTCTCCAGGGCTAAGCATAGAACGACAGGGATCCTTGACTATATTCACTCAGACTTGTGGGGTCCTGGTAGAGTGTCATCACTGGGTGGAAAACGCTATATGTTGACCTTCATAGATGGCTGCTTGAGGAGTACCTGGGTTTATTTCCTGCAGCACAAGAATGAGACATTCTCATACTTTAAGAAGTTCAAAGCATTGACGGAAAACCAGACAGACAGGAAAATAAAGAAACTCAGGACAAACAATGGGATGGAGTTCGTTGATTCTGAATTTACTGAGTTCTGCGAACAACATGGGATTGCTATGCATCAAACCCTAGTGGGTAAGCCTCAGCAAAATGGCGCAGCTGAAAGAATCAACATGACACTGTAGGACCCGGAAAATTCCCGTTCGGGGAAATAGTTTTCGGATGCGCTACTTAATGATCGAGAGCCGACTAAGGTTGCTTAATCCTTAAATAAGGATATTTTTATTTTCGAAATTAATTTTCGGGGTGATGAAACTTTATTTATTTATATTATTTGAACACTCGAAATTACACCGAAATTATTTAAGAAACAATTAAATATTGGCCCAAATACCAGATCCAGGCCCGACAGAAGGAAAACGGGCATAGACTGTTAAAACCCGCGTGGGTTTTAACTGTCCATGGGCTGGACCGTGCTCTTCCTTGAGCCAGAGAAGATGGGCTGAAACTGATAAAACCCGCGGGGGTTTTATCAATTTCTGGCCCATTTTCTCTCGGTTTTAGCCTTGGATTAGTGCATGGAAAATACTAAACCATTTTTAAATATTTTGGTGGAAATCCGTATGTTTAAGGGAACCTACAAACCTTAAAAATAATAAAAATAACTCCGGTCGAAACCCGATTCTAAGTCGGGGGTAAGGTTACGAATTCGAGAATTATAAGAACTCCCAAATTCGCCTGTTAGAAAACAGACTTTACTAAAATCGACATTAAAATGAAAGAGAGCGGGGAGAAGTTTAATTAATTTCATGAAATTATATTCTCATCATGCAATACAAAATGGATTTTTAGTTTACAAAATATGCACAAGTAATGGAATTAAAGTACTAATTACATGAATTAAACAATGACAATTAGAAATCAATGAATCGAACCTCTATTGATTTAGGAGCCCGAATGCGCCGGTTGAAATCCTTGACTTTGCCTTGACTTGAGGATTGGAAGGGTGAATGTGAGGATGAAGGAAGGACAATATAACTTTACGAAAGTATTAGGGATGGAATTTTGAGAGAGTTTTGGTATGGAATTTGAGTAGAGTAAGGACAATGTGGTGGGAATTGAAGTATAATGATGGTGGTTTATGAGAGTAGTTGATGGAATTTTGGTAGAGTAATGGTGATAGAGGGGATAATTGTTGATGAAATGGGTGTAATGGAGGGTATTTATAGGTGAGGATGGTAGTGATTTGGAGGAAAATGGAGGGGACATACCCCTAAGATCATGCCATTCAATCGTAAAACCCACGCGGATTTTGAAAGTCAAGGCAGAGTCAAAGGTAGGTGGACTAAAATCAAGGAAGGATGATCAAGATTCTGGCGCCAAGTTTAAAATAGAAAACCCACGCAGATTTTGAATGATCTCACACGGATCGCTAACGTGGACGGAGCAAAACAACGCGTTTTAGGTAATAGAAAACCCGCGCGGGTTTTGTGGTAGTCGGGCCAGATCTGCTTCTAGGCCGCCTTTGATTAATTAAAACCCATGCGCATTTTGATTCAGCTAGTGGGCCGCTTTGAACTGTTATGCTTGCTTCGCTAATCACTTGGGCCAATGGCTCCTTTTAATATCCGGCCCAAATGACTTGCTGAATTTTGACGGGTCGGGATTATGTCGGTGCAAATCCCGTGTCTACAGACACTTCTGAAGAAAGCCCGCTGCATGCTCTCAAATGCAAGGCTTTGGAAGAACAAATAGTTCTGGGCAGAGGTTTGTTAGGATCCTTGTGAACCTGGGATTCTCATGGGTCGGGCTTTGGAAGACACTTCTGGAGAAAGCCCGCTGCATACTTAAGTTTGTTAGGATCCTTGTGAACCTGGGATTCTCATTGGTCAGGAATTTAAGGGATCTTCAAGGCTTAGATTCTTGTTAACCTAAAGATTTAATGGTTCTTCACGCACCAAAGATCCGTGAGGATCGAAAATTTGTGAGTTCTTACGAACTCGGAATCCAGGGTTGTTATCAACTTTAGATTCCTGAGAATCTAATTTTATGGGTCGTTACCAACCCGGGATCCACAAAGATCCAATTTTTGTGGGTCGTCACAACCCGGATCCGCAAGGATCCAATTTTTTGTGGGTCGTCGCCAACCCAAATCCGCAAGAATCCATTTTTATGGGTCGTCGCCAACCCGGATCCGCAAGATCAAATTTTTATGGGTCGCCAACCCGAGATCCACAAGGATCAAATTTTTATGGGTCGTCACAACCCGGGATTCCTAAGAATCCAAAATTTTGTGAGTTCTTACGGACTCGGGTGTTACGTTATCCGACTATCAATCGTCGCCAATCGATACCGGATGTCGTTCATGACTTTTGGTTGTGAGTCCAAGACTCTCGCTAGTGCGAAATCGGGGCTCGGTTTATGGGTCTCTCAGGACCACAATTTGGTATCAAAAGTCGTCTTTGATACATTTGGTTGCCGTCTGTCATTCGATGTTATCTCTGTCTTGATGGCATAACTTTTTGAGTCTTCACCATTGTTGGCCACAGTGGACGTGACGAAGGAAGGAGAAACTATGATCAATTTAACTTCATGGTGTAATTACCTTTGTTAGCCGAACTTCGTAGAAGATGATGACAGTTGGTCTTCTATGTTTCCCTTTGTTCCTCTTGCCTTTCTTTTGATTCTCTCTCATTGATTTTTTTTATCCACTCCCGATTTTTTTTTTAACCTCCCCTAGCTAAGATACAACCCCCCTTTTATATACAATAAAAATGGGACAAGCGGTTACTGCAAGTTCAATTCCCCTTTTTTTACTCCTCCCGTTGAACGGTGTGTGAAGTGTGCGGTTGGGATTTGTAACCCAGTAACTTGCTGTCATTCATGCTCCATATTAACATAATACTAACAAAGTCTAATTGACGACACACCTGGCTCAGTGGCAGCTTTAACGAGGCCAACCTTTTTACCTCTTGATACCAACTTCATGTGCATGTTAGGGGGAAATTGGATTAATTTGGAATCCGGGTTGCACTCACTGTTTATCGTGAGCTGCCTACGTACCCCTTTAAAGGGGATCAAACCGATCGTAGTTCTTATGGGAAAATTTAATATTTATTTGGGTTGTTTAGGTTAAATTAATAACCATTATTTTTTGACCCATTTTTGTTATTTGTTCGGCTTAATAAATAGCCGAAACAGGGACTCGAATTTATTACAGAATTTTGGTCGAGTTGATATTACAGCCTTTCCGTAAATTTTATTATTTTCCGACTTAGTCCTTCATAGGGTCGGATAATTTAATTTGACTTGTCGATTGCACCCATAACCATATTTATTTTTTATGGGCTTCCTACGTACATTTTTTTGAGAACAAATCGACGTAGTTCTAGAACTGTTTTGAGTCTACAGCTCGAATAAAAATCCAAAAGGAATTTTATGAGCTTAGAACTTTGTATTTGGATGAAGTTTAGTCCATTTGATGGGCTTGAGATTTGGAAGGTATAATTTTGTGGAGTTTGGGTTTCGCCTGTTTTGGTTACAAAAATGAGATGTAACCGTAGGCTATATAAATTTGAGATTTGGCTTTTTTAGGAAAGAGGGGGAAAATTTTGTGAGCTAGGACTTGTATTTGACTCGGGGTTTGGTCCATTTGACGGACTTGAAACTTAGAATGGATCATTTTGTGGGACTTGCATTTGGCCAGTTTCAGGTTACGAGAAAAATGTATTTTGTAACCAAGAGTCGTTAGATTTTGAATTTAGCCCTTTTAGGACAGTTGGACAAAATTGAGAGCTTCGACTTTGTGTTTGGCTCGAGTTTGGTCCGATCCATTTAAAGGACATAAAATACAACAAGAAAAGGAACCTGTACCGGATTTGACTCGTTTTGGTTACAGGTAAACATTTCGTAACTATAAGTTGCAAGAAGCTTGAAACTTGGCCATTTCAACAAATGGGGGGGGGGAATATTTGCAAGGTTAGACTTTTTGTTTGACTTGTGTTTAGTCTGTTTAGCGGCCTTGAGATTTGACAGGAAACCCGTAACAGGGTTGTCGTGTCTTAGTTACAGGAAGACATTTTGTTATTAATTATATATTCCCTAAAGATGACCCGTTTAAGAGTGGGGGAATTTGTAATCTCGGATATTTGTAATGGGTTTGTTTTTTTTGGTCCATTTGGCGGACTTGGCTATTTGACAGGACAACCTGTATCTTTGAACGGGCAACCTGTTTATTTGTTTATGTCGCATATAATACGTAACATAGGGTCGAAAATAGACATTTTGAATTTTTTGTGAGAGCGGAGTTTTTTTTGTGAGCTTGGGTATTTTCATTTGGCTCGGATTTGGTCCGCACGGAGGACTTAAAAATTTGACAAGCGTCAGTTGACGTTTTTGTGGAGCTTGGGCCATTTTGACTCGCGACACGTACATAACCTGACCATGTATTATTTGTCCCTCACAAAAATAAAATGACTCGAACATCAACCTAAAAATATAATTTGATGATTTTTTAATTTGTGACTGAACCCGGAAAATTTAATGTCATGTTTCCTACGTACCCTTTATGGGATCAAGTTACCGTAGTTCTAAAATTGTTTTGATTTCTGTATGCATCCCCATTTGATTTGTGTATGACGTCAAAATTTAAGTGGATACCCCTTTTTATGTCACTTTGCCACTTGCTGATTGTAGCATCAACATATGTGAGATTATAACAATCAGACCCCCCCCCCCCCACTAATCAAACAATGCAGGGACACAGCACTTTGTTTTCTCATTATTTGTTTCCTTTGGTCGTGACTCATGTTGTAATTCAAGCGATTGGCCTTATGTCAATAACTCAATTTCAGCTCCAAGCCTTTTGTTTGAGGGTATCATGAACCCATGAGCCAAGACCAAAGTTCAAACCCATGCAAAATTTGTCTGCCATGCACAAGATGTATTAGCCCTCTCTTTTTTTCGACAAAATGTCATTCCACTACTTAGCATGCTTTGTGTATGCTTGCCTGATTATTGTACAATCTTTCACCTTCTCTATATGACTTTGTTGAAAACAAATTTTATATCACAAAGTAAAGCAAAAAGTCTTGCACTTATCTGTTTTGGAAGACATTTCAACCTTTAATTGGACAAAGGTAAAATCTATAATTCCATGCCTTCATTTCTAAATTCATATAGAACATTTCACCCATTTTAAGACCAAAATCATGACATAACTCCTAACACCTTAATGCTACTGTCAAAGAAGCATGTGTAGGGATTCTTTTTATTGTCATATAATTACTCAGTATTTGAACTTAGTACTCTCATTTTCCATTCAGAACAACAAAGCACATGAACCTTTTTAGACCCTTCCATACTTAAGTTTGTTAGGATCCTTGTTAACCTGGGATTCTCATTGGTCAGGAATTTAAGGGATCTTCAAGGCTTAGATTCTTGTTAACCTAAAGATTTAATGGTTCTTTACGCACCAAAGATCCGTGAGGATCGAAAATTTGTGAGTTCTTACGAACTCGGAATCCAGGGTTGTTATCAACTTTAGATTCCTGAGAATCTAATTTTATGGGTCGTTACCAACCCGGGATCCACAAAGATCCAATTTTTGTGGGTCGTCGCCAACCCGGGATCCGCAAGGATCCAATTTTTTTGTGGGTCGTCGCCAACCCGAAATCCGCAAGAATCCATTTTTATGGGTCGTCGCCAACCCGGGATCCGCAAGATCAAATTTTTATGGGTCGTTGCCAACCCGAGATCCACAAGGATCAAATTTTTATGGGTCGTCACCAACCCGGGATTCCTAAGAATCCAAAATTTTGTGAGTTCTTACGGACTCGGGGTGTTACGGTTATCCGACTATCAATCGTCGCCAATCGATACCGGATGTCGTTCATGACTTTTGGTTGTGAGTCCAAGACTCTCGCTAGTGCGAAATCGGGGCTCGGTTTATGGGTCTCTCAGGACCACAATTTGGTATCAAAAGTCGTCTTTGATACATTTGGTTGCCGTCTGTCATTCGATGTTATCTCTGTCTTGATGGCATAACTTTTTGAGTCTTCACCATTGTTGGCCACGGTGGACGTGACGAAGGAAGGAGAAACTATGATCAATTTAACTTCATGGTGTAATTACCTTTGTTAGCCGAACTTCGTAGAAGATGATGACAGTTGGTCTTCTATGTTTCCCTTTGTTCCTCTTGCCTTTCTTTTGATTCTCCCTCATTGATTTTTTTTATCCACTCCCGATTTTTTTTTAACCTCCCCTAGCTAAGATACAACCCCCCTTTTATATACAATAAAAATGGGACAAGCGGTTACTGCAAGTTCAATTCCCCTTTTTTTACTCCTCCCGTTGAACGGTGTGTGAAGTGTGCGGTTGGGATTTGTAACCCAGTAACTTGCTGTCATTCATGCTCCATATTAACATAATACTAACAAAGTCTAATTGACGACACACCTGGCTTATAGTGGATTATCTCCTGGTTGTCGTCGTCCGTGAGTTTTTCTTCGAGTTCTTTGGTTTCCCACGCAAACTTGGTGTTTGATTTGATCGCTTATTTTTGTTCTTGAATTTTGTGGCAATATCCGTCATCTCAATTTTATTTTCGCTTTTGTTGTTACCTCACAATTACTTACCTTTTCCCTAACATATATATTTATTGGTTAGTCTTAGAGACATGCCCAAACACCTAGTTAGAATAGTAACCAGATAGAAAGTCTTATTCCTAGTTCGTTTATGATTCCTTATTATCTAGAAACTGTAATCTAGATAAATTGAGCATATTTAATTAATTAACTAATAATTAACTAAGTGGTCGTTAATTTACCAACATATTTGATTAACTTAGTATGTCATATGTTTAATCTCGAATAGTTTCATATTCATAAGTAAATTGTGTAATTATTGTGTTATTTTATAAGTTATTAGAGTATTAGATTAGTATTAATTTACACTTAAAAGTTGTGTTCACTTGAAAATTGTTTTTAAAACCCCTTTTACTGTTTTTGCAAGTTTTAAAAACATATTATGTTTGGTAAAGTTTCAAACTTTACGTATTTATATTATTATTAAGTTATTATCACATTAGATATATAGAAGTGCAGAAAGAGAGATAAAGCTAGCAAGTAAGTACAAATGAGAAGCATGTATAGCGATTTCCACCTTTTGGGACTTACGATAATTATTGTTGGGACTTACGATAATTATTGTAATTCCCACGATATTAACCATACACGTGGCAAGATCAAATTTTGTCCGTCAGTTTTATTTATTTTTAAATACGTTAAAACTTAAAATTTTAAATTAGAAAATTTGGATATAAATTAATTAAAGTGATTTTTTAGGGGTATGTTTGGTTGCACATGTAAACAGTATGTGAAGCAAATTGTGTCAACCTAAAGCATTGACCTCCATGATTTTCGGCCAAGGCCACCAGAGTTGTAGCCACCATCGAGATAGAACCGTCAACACCGCAACCGTCACAAATTGGTCAGTCCAAAGCTCCGCCACTGTGAGATAGAGTCGATCGTCCAAGAAATTAAATGAATCAGTGACGGTGGTCAGCGTTTGAGAACGACGCAGTTCTCCGCCAGTCGGTGGTAATTGTTCTCATGCGTGGTAGTTGTCGCCGGTAATTGTTGGGAATGATGAACCCGAAAATTGGAAAGACGTTTGGATAATTCCAAGGTTGTATAACTAACATCCGTCATTCACCATTCTCCGGTGATGGTGAACGTCATTGTGGTCGGCGTTGGTGAACGTCGTTGTTCTCCGGCGTATCGAGTTCATCACTGGCAAGCTTAGTCGACGGTAAACGCTGGATGGTCGCGGTCTGTGGTGGTCAGTCGTACTGCGGGAAGGACACCAGAAGTCATGAAAATGTGTAACAGTCGTGGTCCTCGTGGATGGAGAAGAAGCGTTGATTCTGGTGTCATGCTTCCACAAACCACAACCGCCAAAGAAAGCTTCTCAACATCAATGAAGGTTTTTCCGGCGGTCGTGAGCAGTGGAGGATGATTGCCGTTGGTGGGCCTGCGTCAGGGTCTATCCCGGGGCGGTTGAAATTCCGGCGGCTTTTCGCCGGAAAAAATGGAGGTGGAACGGCTGCTATGGCTTGGGGGAAATTTTCTCACTAGTTATCAAACACAACTTTGAAAAAAGAATTTCCAATTAATTATATATATTTTCCACAATTTTAAAAATTGAAATTTAACTTTTAACAAAATAAATAAATTGACGTGTCAGATTATATATATATATAAGTCAGCCTGATTCACAAAGCATTCCCACAAGCGGGGATCCGAGAAAGGGTCTCATCACAAAGATGCAATGTAGGCAAACCTTACCTTGCATTTATAAAAGAGGTTGCTTCTAATAAGAGTCAAACTCATTACCTCACAATCACTAGGCAACAACTATATATATATATATATATATATATATATATATATATATATAGGATATAAGATGACAATATACCAACCTTTGGGGGTATTGGATTATAATATATCGACATTTGTTATTGGGTAACAATATCCCTGAACTTTATACTTAGGTGAGATTATTATACCAACAGCGAATAAGAGGATGATAACTGATTAACTGGTCTCAATTTTAACGTGATAGGCGGAGGGAAATTAACCGCCCCTTGTCTAGTAACCTTTGTTAACTCCTCCTTTTTTTTTCATTAACCCACAATTAAAAAAAAATTGGCCCTAACATTGTGATTAAGGGGGTGGTGGACTGGTCATCGTACTAACGTGGACACACACCCAACCAATCTTGTAATGTGTGTTAGCAAGAAAAACGGAGGGGTTAACAGGGTTATTAGCTTGGGACAGTTTTTTTTCCCTCCACCAGCCACATTAGTATGGAGACCGATTCATCATCTCCTTAGTTACTGTTTGTATAATAATGTCACCTAAGTATAAAGGTCAGGGATATTGATGTCCAATAATAAAGGTTGATATATTACAATCCAACACCCGCACAGGTTGGTATATTATCATCCAGAAACTCTCTCTATATATTCTCATTTATATAAATATCTAGGGTCTTATCAATTTTATCATCAATAATTAATAGTAACTATTAAAAAACGAATGTCAAAACTCAAAGGATATCTATTTGATAAAAATGATGTAATTAATCCTTGACAAAAGTTTCACAATATCTATATATACATATATATATATATATATAATATATATATATATATATATATTTAAGTTTTCTCATTATATATATAAATTCTTAATCAGTGTCTTATCATCAGTAATTGATTGTGACCAAAAAAAAAACGAAAGTCAAAACTCATAAAGGATATCAACGTGATAAAATGATTTAATTAATCCTAGACAAAGTTTCATAAAAAAAAAAGAAAAAAAAATCCTACAGAAAGACTCATATCCTGATTATTTTATTTTAGACTACCCGTCAAAATTCCTATTTTGGATGATGGATGATTATTTGTTTGGTGATCGCCCTGTCGATAAACTTTTGCAAATCAAAATTGTCGAAACAGCTGAGCACTTATATTTGGAAAATTTACACAAAATCCCTTTAATTTGTAATATTTATAAATCCAATAATTATCTTTTTGATTTGGTATTAATATGTACTATGTTTTGAACTAAACTAATGGAGTAACTTTTTCTATGAATTTAACTATCTTATTCGTATAGATGTGATTTTTATATGATCTCCTTACTAAAAAGACGATAATTTTAAGGGATATTGAAGGGTAATATATTGAACTTTAGGGGTATTGGACTATAATATACCAACATTTACTATTGCACAACAATATCAGTGACCTTTATACATAGGTGATATTATTATACCAACAGTGACTAAATGGGTGGTGAATTAATCTTCGTGTTGATATGACAGGCAGAGGGAAAAAAAAATCAGTCTCAACCCAATAACTCCGTTAACCGCTTCATTTTTCTCACTAACATACTTTAAAAAATTGAGCCCAACCCAGTGATTAAGGGGGTGGTGAACCGGTCTATGTGCTGATGTCGCACACGACTAGCCAATGTCTTGTAACATGGGTCAGTGAGAAAAGCGGAGGGGCTAACGAGGTTACTGGACTGGAACCGATTTTTTTCTCTTTGCCTGCCATGTCAGCACGAAAATCGTTTCACCACTTCCTTAATCACTGTTGTTATAATAATGTCACATAAGTATAAATGTCAGGGATATTGTTGTCCAATAGTAAATGTTAGTATATTACAATTCAATACCCCCAAAGTTCAGTATAATACCATCCAAAAATCCTAATTTTAACATATAAATTTCATTATTAATCATATTTTCACCAAAAGTTTTGCTAATTTACCAAAAACATAATTAAATCAAATTTATTCAAAAAATTAGAGATAAAAATTAACTCAAAAATATTAATATTTGATTGTGTAAATAACTCAAACCTAAAAGGATATATGAAAATTTTTTGCGTTCGTTTTGTTAATTGGAATCCTGTAAGTGGACCTCCTCAAATAAACTAGGGTTATTGACCATGAAGGGTGACCCAAAATGCAAATTAACCATAAAGGAAATCGAGGGCCATGAAGTCCCAATTTATGAGAGAAAGGGACCCATCAGTGCTGACATAGCATATCAAGTCGACAATTTTCTACAAAGCAAACCATGCATGATTCGCCTTTGCTGATATCCATAGATATATACAAACGCGAACCATGGTTTGTCATTCAAGACATCCAAAAAATATGCCCCTGTTCACTCACTCTCTCTCTCTCTCTCTCTCTCTCTCTCTGGGTAGCAGTGCTCTGTTTCTTACCAGGATCGATCAACCTGACCCTCTTCAGCACGAAGCGTGTGGGACACACAAGTACACCACCCGAAGGTGCTTGCGGTGGGATGACGGTGTTGATGGTGGTTTGGGAAGTGACAGAGAAGGAGTATGAGGATAGGGGCTAAGGTTCAGAGAGAGAGAGATAGAAGGGGGCGTCTTTTCCTGATATCTCCAAAGGCCAACCACTATTTTGCCTTTGTACATATCTATGGATATCTTCAAAGACAAGTCATGGTTTGTTTTGTAGATATCGTATGTGTGAACTAAAAAGACAGAGGATAGAGCAATTGAAATTTTAAAAAAAATGTCTACTTACTTGGCATATCACATCACCACTAATAGATCCCTTTCTCTCTCATAAATTAGGACCTCATGGTCTCAATTGTCCCTAATAATTTACATTTTGGACCATCCTTTGTGGTCAATAACTCAATAAACTAAACTAATATAAGACTTTTGTCTCACAAGGAAGCCCAGAAGGACAAACAGGCGGCCTGTCTTGCATGAATCATTCACGTTCATGGAAATATCATGTAGCCGCCATGCACATGTAACTATGGAGTATTTAATTAGCTTTGATCTCCACTAGCGTTATCTCCAATCCCTTGTTGACAAACTGCCAAATAAAAAACTCCAATCCCAATATCAGACATCTATCTATCTATCACTTCATTAAATTAGAATACTTTGAAAAACATAGGGACAAAAAATAGACTACCATATACGAAACATTATTAACGCATTACAGTAACAGCAATAATATATAATATAATAATGAAAATTTCAACTAATTTCTATGGTTTCTCAATATGCACATGAATGGATTCTTCACAATTTCGAAATAAGGAGTTTAATAATATACACCCTTCTGCACCTATCGCTAGGTGGCAGAGATGGCCAGGACGACGGTGAAAGAGATGGCAGTGGTCGGATGGTTGGGTGCCGTCAGTTTGGGTCATGTTTTTGAAGTGTAAAGGTATTTTTTCATATTTTTAATTAGAGTTATTTTAGACTTTTACATTCTTTTTTAGGTTTAATTCTATCATCTGTCGAAAAAGTGTAAAATATTTCAGGGTTTAAAGTTGAACTTTGGTAAATATAATTGTTGAAGAGATCTAAGGCAGGAGTCCACTTTAACCAAGACTCATCGTATACAAGTTATGTTGGATTTCATCTTAAAACCAATTGGTGTTAAGAGAAGTAGCCCACTTGACTTATATACCATGTTCGTTCCCTTTACTTTTTCGATATGGGACAATTTTACTCATGTGTGAATCCCAACAATCTCCCCTTCACACATGAGTCTCTCTCCCTTAATTGAAAGCCTCTTTTTGTCAAGGTTTTAAGTCACCATTAAGAGTCCATCAAAGCCACAGGTTGCACTACAGAGCCGCACCCTGCTCCATCTGAGTCTCATGCCGACCACTCTGCCTCAATAGTCCCAGCTGCACCTTACTCCATAGAGTCGCACCCTACTCCACCTGAATCTCATGCCACCACTTTGCGTCTTCAAGTGACCCAGCCGCGTGCGCGGCATGGTCAATGCTTCTGTTCATGATGACTTTTACGGGACTACCTTCTCGTGCCTTGCGCTCAGCTAAACGAACCATCGGCTATGAAACCACTTGTGGAAAGATCCAAGCCGGGAGCTATCCCACTTCAACCAAGACCCATGATACACAAGTTAAGTGATGTTTCATCTTAAAACAAATTTTTGTTAAGAGGAGTAGCTCACTTGACTTATATAAACTACCATGTATGTTCCCTTCTTTACTTTTTCGATGCTGTATATTTTTAGTCATAGGTGAATTCCAACAATAATTTTCAGAACTCGGATGCTAAAATTCTGCTTTCCCCATACATTCAAGTGGTAAAAACCTAATTATTGTCAATCACCTTGACCTCCAGTACTGTAAATTTCATCGGTATCTTGGGTTAAGGTAAATGATGAATTTTGGTAATATTTGGTAACTTTCTGTAACTTTTGGTAACTTTGGGTAAATTTGTGTTTTTGAAATAAAAGGAAAAAAATAAAAAAAACCTACTTTACACGTGTCATGTGATTCTCGATAATTTTGGTAATTTTCAGTAATTTTTGATAAGTTTTGACAATTTTTAGTAACTTTTGATAATTTATGGTAATCAACCCATGAAATTTATGGTAGTTTGAATGCAAGCCGCACACAGTTTAACAGCATCTTAGGATTGTGTAATTATATATACTGCATTTTCCTCGACTTAGCTGGCTATAGATAATGCCAGAAAAGTTAGAATGACTAATGATCATTCGAGGCAATAACCTTTATTCAAGGTGATAATTGAGCTCCAAGAGAATTCAAAGTTTGCATAAACCAACTAGGCCTACATATATTGTAAGATAATCGATCTGAACTAACAAATCAAATAACTTTCCTTCGGGTTAACATGTTGCTGGTTCCAATTAAGTAACAATCGTCAGAAACCTTTATCGACTACTGTTTTGTCATGTATTGTATGGTTGACTTTCAACGATTATACCAACAAGCATTCTGTTGAATAAATTAACTAAATAAAAGACCTGCTCCAGCTCAGCTTCAGTATTATATATATATACTGATCGACCTCAAGCAATATTAATTCATTCAGCAAAGCTAAACAAAGAAGAGCATATACATAACATAGGCACATATATAGCTATGAAGAGCGCATTTCTGTTTCTCCTCTTAACTCTACCTCTCACGTTAGCACTCCAAGTAGGGTTCTATAGTAAGTCATGCCCAAGAGCTGAAACCATCGTTCAACAAACAGTTCAACAACGCTTCCACTCCGTCAAGTCTGTCACTGCTGCTTTGCTTCGCATGCATTTTCATGATTGCTTTGTTAGGGTAAGAATTGCCCTTCTCATCCAAAATATATATATTGCTTTTTGGGTAGCTTTTAACCTTTTAGATAACTTTTAATTTTTTGACCAAGATTAAAAAACTATTTGAGATGTTTGGTAAGTAGTTTTTTATTTTAGCTTTTTCGACCCAATAACCTAGTTTCCAAAAAGCTACTTAATGAAGTTTTTTGATTAATTTTTGACAAAAAGCTACTTCACCAAACATTTTTCTTACAATCAGCTAACCCAAATAACTAAAATCAAAAAGCTAATCCAAACAACTATTAACTAACAGCTAACAACTGGTTGCCAAACCGGCCAAAATTCCAATATATCTATCGACTATCATTATATTTAGTTTTTTTTTTCCCAGATATGTATACAACACCCATTATCTCTTTTCAAAACTAGTCAGTAGTCACCTTTGACGTTTTATAGTACATGATAGAGCATGACTACAGTTTCATCTTAGTATGGATTTGCGAAAATTATATGATCGTATTTGCATGAAAGTATTTTACACTATTGTACGAATGAATGGATTTTCATGTTGAGAAATAAATTAAACTAAATGATTTTTCTTAAAGAATCTTTGGTGCACAACAATTAATTATTTAGAACAATTTTTTGGCAGAGCAACAATTTTAATACAAATTGTGGTGGTGCAGGGTTGTGATGCCTCACTATTAATAGACTCTACGAGTAACAACCAAGCAGAGAAAGCCGCAGGGCCCAACACATCGATACGAGAATTAGCCCTGATAGACCAAATCAAGACTAAATTAGAAGCAGCTTGTCCTAAGACTGTCTCATGTTCGGACATCATAGCCCTTGCCACCCGTGACTCAGTAGCCCTAGCAGGGGGTCCAAAGTACAAAGTCCCAACAGGCCGCCGTGATGGAAAAATCTCAAGGGCTAGTGAGGTCAACTTGCCTGGGCCAACATTCACCGTGGCCCAGGCCCAACAGTCATTCCAGGCCCAAGGCTTGACCATAACTGACATGGTCGTCCTCCTGGGCGGCCACACTGTTGGGACTTCCCACTGCAGCTTTTTCCGCGACCGGATCACCAACTTCCAAGGAACTGGCGCGCCTGACCCAACCATGGACAAGGCTTTGATCACTAAGCTCAGGGGTATATGTGGCTCAAACCCTAACATAGACCCAACTGCTTTTCTTGACCAGAACACATCCTTTGTGGTGGACAACGAATACTACAACCAGATAAAGAACAAAAACAGAGGGATATTACAAATTGACCAGGAGTTGGCTTCCGACCCATTGAGCTCTTCCATCGTCTCATCCTTGGCTTCCAATAATGCCTTGTTTGGACGGATGTTTGCAAATGCGATGATTAAGATGGGCAATATCAAGGTTCTTCAGGGCTCTGCAGGAGAAATCAGGACCAATTGCAGGGTTGTCAATAAGAGTTAAAAGCAACCCATTGGATTCATCTGATTCACTTATCACACAAGCATTTTATTTGGGATATCTTAATTTGTTTATTCCTATTTGTCAAACATTGGTTTTTTTTTTTTTTAACGTGCCTTTGTTGAATTGTAATAATAAAAACAAATTAAAAAAATTGAATTCAATTTTCCAACTTCAATACATGATTAGTAGGAGAAATTTTCCAAAGTTGGCAGGCAGAGGCGGATGGGAGTTGGGCTATGGCATTGTGAGAAATGGAGATGCGAGAACGCTCTGAGGGGGCACGACTCATTTTGCCATGATTGCCTATATAGAAGTGGTCTTTTTAAGTTTTTAAATTTTTTACAAGGGTAATAACAATAGCTAGATAACTCTTCTCGATAAGGTTCTAGCTAACCTATTATCTTTGCAGAAACAACTTCACTCTCTTTCCTCAAAGACATTCCTAGCTCTCAATTGGTTCAATAAGAGGCTCGCTTTAGCAGCCCAATTAGCAGCTCCATTAGCTTTCCTAAACACATGCCTAGTAGAAATATGATTACACTTGGATAAAAAAACATCTAATGTCTTAAACCAGCTTATGAATTGACCAAGAAATTTCCCAGCTCCCATGCATCGCATCAATTACAATTTTGTTGTATCCCTCAACAATAATAAAGGAATACCCCCTCAAAAACACTTCCCTTAACCCATTTCTCATAGCAATGACTTCAACTATAGAAATCGAAGCATTATTTAAAAGAAAAGACTGACAAGACAAAGACAGTCTCCTCTCCAATCGCGAATGATAAAGCCTCCTACGGCTACAAGCTAATTCTTTCCACCATCAAAGTTGCTGTTAACTAACCCCATAGGAGGTGGATGCCACTTTGCCCAAATAAACTTTTGTCGATGATTTGCGGCTGCCAAATAGATTTTCAGGAACTCCATCGAACAAGTTGTCCAATTTCTACCGGATTCTCCATTTTGCATTGGCTTTCTTTACTTTCATGAGAATGCCAGAGAAAATAGGTCTGGAGTTTCTGAAATCCAACTCATTATGTGTCTTCCATATGCTCCAAAGGAGAACAACTAGCCTATTAAGACTAGAGGAGAGAGTTATTTTTATAATATGATAGGAATTCCTAGATCTCAGTGTCCTTAACAACCGAGCAACGAAGGAAGATATGATCTCGGTTTTCTTGGACGGCGGAATAGAAAGGACAAGAGACCTCAAGCGGAATTTCACGGTTAGAGAGCGTATGTTTTGTTAGGAGGGCTTTACGGCAAATGAGTCAAAGAAAAGTTTTGAATTTAGCTGGGATATTAAGATTCCAAATCTAACAATAGTCCAAGAGCGGAGTGTCTCAATCAACGCCATGGGTTAACCATGTTGCTAATTTTGTCGTAAAATTGCCAGAATTGGATAAGCCCCAACAACATTCATCATTTAGTTCAGAGAGGGGTGTGAGTATTGCTTTTAAAATTAAAGGTCAATGGAGTGATAATTAACAAGGTTACATAGGAGGTTTAGGTTCCATGTTTTATCTAGATTGATAAAATCAGAGACTTTTTGATTGAGATTAACCTCATCAAGGTTAGTAATTTTATTTATAGATAGAAGATTTGAAGCACCGTACCAGTTAGCCATCCATAAATTAATGGATCATAAGAAAGGTCCGTTAAACCTTTCCCCTAGCCCAACCAGGACACAATTGGTCCCAACATAGTTGGGACAACATTGTTCACTTCATTGCTAAAGGCTAGGTCTTGGCCACCCCAATTCAAGCCAGTAATCATCACAAAATCAATGGGAGTAACAGTCATCTCTCCCACATGCAAGTGAAAAGTGTTGGTGGTATCCTGAAACCTCTCTATTATTGCTTTACCAATGGCTCTAGGAGTTCGAGGTTTCCAAGCCATCAAGCATGCCAAGAATGGGTCAAACCCTGCGAGCTCTAAACTTTGTACCCCAAAGCCAAATGCAAATGACATAGCTAACTTTAAGGTCTTAGTCATACTTCCATAAGTTTTCAATGCGTCCTCCTAGATCAAGAAATAAACTGGGGTCTACGACAACATTATGGAAAGAGAATACAAGGAAATGGGCCACAATCAAATAGGCCTAAAATTGCCACTCGTCCAAAATTAAGAGCAGGGCAGCCTACCCTCGTAATTTTATATCGATCCAATGGGTCGATGCAAGCCAAAGTAGCGCCTAGCTTGGCCTCAAGGTCGGCTGACATAACTATCGATGGGTGTCGATTTTATGGGACAAAAGCGATAGAATTTCGGTGGATAAAGCTCACAAGGATTCTTGGCCTTATCTATTCAACCTGGTATAATGAAACGACATAACCAAAAGGAACGTCGAGCCCGATAATAAGGGTAGGCAGCCTTCTCTTCGGTAGGTCTCATTTTTGAAGGCCTAAAATGAACCAATTTCAAGGAGCAAATGAGCAAGGTCGTTTGGCCTTACCCAATTAGGTTTCACAACTACTTTTTCAATCAACTACACATAAAACTCTGTGAGTGGGAAAATTTAACTAAAGTAAACAAGATGGAATTAAATACATAAACTCTATCTAGACATTTTGCTAAAAATAAATGAACAAAGTCAGGATTCTTACCTTGCCCTTTGAGTGGAAATGTACATTACGATCCTTCGGTCTGAACACAAATGATTAGTGGTCAGTCCCAAGCCCAGATAGAATTCTAGCACAACTGAAGCTTTGTGTGGCCTAAGCTCCACTTGAGGTTGAGGACGCTGAGGAAGATTCCAGGTGGCCGGGCTAGACCAGTCCAGACCCAGATTGAACCCGCTCCGAGCCCGGTTCGACGGTTCTCCCGCGAAAAAAATATTTCAGCTCGGATTAAACTTCTCTAGTTTCCATACAAGTAATCATCTATTCTCAAATTGCACTTTAGAAAACTGATACTCCAGTTGTCCTTTTGCAGGTCAAACCATATTGATGCATAATGGGACCAAGGGATGATCTCATTACACACAATCTAAGGATCTTTAAAAACGAAGATAGGAATCTCCCTTCTCAAAGTTCCAAAGAACCAAAAATGGAATAGAAATGGATGAAAAAGGATGGAAAGAACTATGAAAGATGATTACCAAATGAATGGAAATGATGAACGAATGAAAGATTAATGAATGTAGAATGAATGAACGAATGAATGAACGAATGAACGAATGTTTGAAACGAATTGAATGATGAATCTATCTTGTGAATTAACACTTTAGACGTTTGAATGTAAGGTAGAAACAATGAGAATGCAATTGAAGAATTCAAACGATTCAAAGGAAACTCACTAAGAATGATAGAATGATAATGGCTCCTTGAAGAATCTTGGAGGATACAGCCACACCACCTTCAAGAATGCTTCAAATCCTTCCTATCACCACCAAGGACGCCAACCTTGGATAGAAGAAGGGGATAGTTCTCGTCCTCCCTCAAGAGAAACGAAGAGAAACTAGCACAAGGCTAGAGAGAACACATCATGTGTTTGATTGTATCTTGATATATGATTGAATGAATGAATACAATGGCACCCTAGGGGGTCTATTTATACTACTCTAGGACCCCTTGGACGTGTACCTAGGGTTCAAGAAACCAAGAATCAACTATTACATCATATATCCTATTTATGACATCATAAACTCTAAAATACAACTCTAGAAAGAAAATGCTCTAACTCCTTCAATACTTGTCCGTTTTCAATTATTCAAAAACCATTGGAAAGCTTATTGAAAGATCTCCAATCTGTCTTTCGATGATTTCCTCAATAGACGTATGGATCTAGAATTATAGAGCAAAATATCAAACTGTACTTGATGGAGTCTTTTGTTGCCGTGAGAGATGACTTTTCAATAAGGATTTGAGAATGATTTAAGCTCATTTGATATCCTCCAAATGTGAGAGTAACTCCATATAAGCTTAGAAGTGTGAGGACTAAGCTTAGAGTACCTTCAAGGTCCTTTACGTCTTCTACCTTGATAAACCCAAGACGACATTTGTAGCTTCAAACTGGATTAAGGTCCTTGTAGCTAGACCTTGATGTATATAGCTAGGCAAACATACATCATTCTCCCCCGGTTGAAAAAGTTTGTCCTCAAACTTAGACAAAAATTCTTCTAAACCAGTACATAACACTTCTTCTTCCTTGTTTTCCTTCCTTCTTTATAAGATGTCTTCCCATATGTGTTATTGACATCACTTCTCTTGTTCCTTCTTATGAGTTTACAACTTCTCTTCTTGAATGCCTTGAAATCATCATAGATTCCTTTGATGCTTGACTTGAACTTCCACTTTCTTCCAAGTTTTCTCATCACTAATCCAATAACATCATGGAACTTCAAATCTCGTTTCTTCATAGAAAATGTAGGAACCTCATATAACTTCTCAACTTCAAAGTATAGATTCACAAGCTTGTAACTCATGATGAAGACAATAGTAAGACTTCCTTGAATCCATGGTACTTCAACCTTAGAATTCAAGCTTTCATCTCCATATAGTATAGAAGGATTGCAAATATCACAACATTGTAACGTTTGCTCAATGTCAACGATCATGCTTGGCCAGAAATAATACTCCTTCATCTTGTAATACGTATTGAGAAGACCTAAATGATCAAAAGAACTTCCATGCACTTCCATGATTAAGAAGTCACGAATTCCACTCCTTGGAATACACAATTGATTCCCTTTGAAAAGAAATCCATGATTAATATGGAAGGGTTGTTGATGATGCTTCTCACATACCTTGAATACTTCTTTAAAATCATCATCATCTTCATATAACTCCTTGATATATCCAAGCTCAAGTAATTTTGAATCAAACATGTATCTCCTCATTAGAAAACTTCCTTTAGTCAAAGGACTTGCTTCCTCCAAGTGACTTGATTTTGATGAACGAATCAAGTACTTCATCTGAAAGTATAATGATGGCTTGATCTCCTTATCATATGAAGCATACTCCAATACTTTGTAAGAATCACAAAGCTTAAGGATGAATCCTCCAACAAGTATGAATACTCCAATACTCCAATACTTTTGCTCAAATATCCTCATGATAACAACAGGTATGAATGCAAAGCCATAAGCATGAAGCTTCTCCTTTTCTCCAATTAGTATATCACCAAAATAATCAATGGGACAACTTCCTTGAGATAGGACTTCACCTTTCTCAACTCCATTTGTAATGAACAAATATGATGCGAGAATAGGAAATAAAAGAATATGACGATCTTTAGCATCCTTTAAGAGACATAGTACCTCAAGTATAGATGCAAGTATGGATCCTTCTTGAATAGTTCCTTTCTTCCTTTTGTCCACTTGAATTACTCCATAGATAGCTCATTCTTGGTCGAGAGGTAAGGACAATTCTCTAAGTACTTCTCCAATTCTCCTTGTGGCTCCTTATGCTTCATCATGATCAAGACTAACTCCAAAGGATTTACATGCTCATTTCTACTTCTACTACATACAAAAATGTTATCAAAGTATACAAATACAATCTCTTTACATTGCAATGGTACATACTCTTTTAAAATATGTTGTATACTATGAGAATCAAAGCCGTTGATGTAGTTATCCATGAATTGAGTTTGATCCCAAAGAGATAAGTGAGAGAGGTCACTTGTCGATGGTGCTTGTCTTTCATCCAAATATTCACAAATGAGAACAAGTGATGGCATAGGATCTTGATCCTTTATAGGCTCACGGTTTCCAACCTCCATTGGTGTAAGAATGAGACTCCTTGGTTCTTCAAATTCATGATACTTATTCTCCATAAGTGTCATAAGAATGCTTTGACCCTCATTGAGCCGTAAAACACAAGGTGGTAATAAGGACGCCTCTTGGAGCTTGATACTCCTATCATACAACTTTGTTTCTTCCAACAAAGTATTACAAGAATCCGTAGAAGTAATATTACAATACAATGAATCTTTGCAAATATTGTAAAAACAAAGACTTACTAAACTTCTTGGATCAAAATGAATGTCCTTGTCATGAAGTGAATGACCGTGTGAATAGCTCTCCATTTGCAATGTTTGGACCCTTGTTGTTGTAAGACCAATATCATTGCCATGGTCCTTATCAATGCCAATGCTAGCGTCAAGATCCTCATAGATGGCACTACTTCCTCCTTCTTGGAACAATGAACACATCTTATCATGTTGCTCTTCTTCATTCACGCCTTCCTCCTCATACAATGGGTTGACATATACTAGAAACTCATCATTATTCTCTTCATATAAGGGATTGTCATACACCTTAAACTCTTCTTTAGGCATGCTACAAACTACATTAGCTTCCTCATTCATGCCAAGGTTATCACATACTTCATGAACATCCTCATACACGTCAAATACATCAAATGATTCACTTTCAACTTCTAGTTGCTCATAGGATGCACTTACAACATGATCAAAACTTTGACAAGATAGACTTGTACTTTGGTCAATGATTTCCTCGTCTTGGACAATGGGAATGGGGAGGTTTATGGGCTGTTTTGAGGAGCTTTGGATAGTAGGTGTGAGGTGGGATGGGAGCTGATTTTGTGGAGTTTGTGTGTGTGTACGGGTTTTGTCCAAGAGTTCTTTACTCTTTACTTGAAGTTCAACATCAAGAGCTAAAGAACTTAACTCTTCCAAGTTTGTGAAAGGTTGATTTACAACAACACGTCGAATGTAATCATTAAGACCAAGGAAGTAACATACCACAACTCGTTGATCATCCTCCTCAAGAGCATATTTCCATAATAGCCGCCTGAATTCTATTGCATATTCGACCACATCCTTGCTCCCTTGCTTCATTCTTTCAAGCTTGTTGATGTAGTCACGTGAACAAGCGCTTCTTGATCCCTTTGGAAGAATCCCAAATTCTTCCATTTGTTTGGTGAGATCATCAATTTGTTGCTCCAAGCGTTGTAATTCACGTTGAGAACTCATGCTAGATCTTTTGTAAGCCATAGAATATGAAAAAAAAAAGATCACAAGAAACTCATGGGTTTGGGGTTAGCACGTGGGGATGAGAGGGGGCTGTGTTTGGGTTCGGATTGTGTTTGGGCTATGGGTTTTTTTGTGGAGCTAATGGTTCTTTATGAATTCTTGATGAATTCTTGATGAGTTCTTGGAAGAACTCGTGGGTGGCGTGTGATGCAGAGATGGTAGGAACGTTTTTATGATGGAAAGTTTTGTAGAAAGATGGTTCCAGAACTAAGAGAATCAAACTCCTAAGCTCTGATACCAATTTTGATGCATAATGGGACCAAGGGATGATCTCATTACACACAATCTAAGGATCTTTAAAAACGAACATAGGAATTTCCCTTCTCAAAGTTCCAAAGAACCGAAAATGGAATAGAAATGGATGAAAAAGGATGGAAAGAACTATGAAAGATGATTACCAAATGAATGGAAATGATGAACGACTGAAAGATTGATGAATGTAGAATGAACGAACGAATGAATGAACGAATGAACGAATGGTTGAAACGAATTGAATGATGAATCTATCTTGTGAATTAACACTTTAGACGTTTGAATGTAAGGTAGAAACAATGAGAATGCAATTGAAGAATTCAAACGATTCAAAGGAAACTCACTAAGAATGATAGAATGATAATGGCTCTTTGAAGAATCTTGGAGGATACATCCACACCACCTTCAAGAATGCTTCAAATCCTTCCTATCACCACCAAGGACGCCAACCTTGGATAGAAGAAGGGGATAATTCTCGTCTCCCCTCAAGAGAAACGAAGAGAAACTAGCACAAGGCTAGAGAGAACACATCATGTGTTTGATTGTATCTTGATATATGATTGAATGAATGAATACAATGGCACCCTAGGGGGTCTATTTATACTACTCTAGGACCCCTTGGACGTGTACCTAGGTTTCAAGAAACCAAGAATCAACTATTACATCATATATCCTATTTATGACATCATAAACTCTAAAATACAACTCTAGAAAGAAAATGCTCTAACTCCTTCAATACTTGTCCGTTTTCAATGATTCAAAAACCATTGGAAAACTTATTGAAAGATCACCAATCTGTCTTTTGATGATTTCCTCAATAGACGTATGGATCTAGAATTATAGAGAAAAATATCGAACTGTACTTGATGGAGTCTTTTGCTGCCGTGAGAGATGACTTTTCAATAAGGACTTGAGAATGATTTAAGCTCATTTGATATCCTCCAAATGTGAGAGTAACTCCATATAAGCTTAGAAGTGTGAGGACTAAGCTTAGAGTACCTTCAAGGTCCTTTACGCCTTCTACCTTGATAAACCCAAGACGACATTTGTAGCTTCAAACTGGATTAAGGTCCTTGTAGCTAGACCTTGATGTATATAGCTAGGCAAATATACATCACATATACTTTGGTACGTCGGTCGGTAAGCATTTAGAATGAGGCAAACGCATTTTTCAGCGTACATCAGCCGCCAGACATTTACAATAAGGCGGACACTTTTGGTCAATATACGTCGGTCATCAAGAGTTTACAAAAATATGTAGACAATTTTTTAGCACACGTCGCTCGCAAGGCGTTCAAAATGAGGCGGACACTTTGGTCGCTAGGCGTTTACAACGAGGAAGGCACATTTATCAGCATACGTCGGTCGTCAGGTGTTTACAACAAGGTAGACACTTTTGTTCAACGTACATTGACCGTCAGACGTTTACAACGAGGCGAACACATTCATGTAACATATGTCGGCCATTTGGCATTTACAGCCAGAAGGACTCACTCCTTAAATGTCGATCGTCAGGAATTTATAGTAAGACGAACTCACTTACACCCAGGCGTCCGTTGTTAGGAGTTTACAATGAGATGAACTCTCTAAATGTTGATCATCAAACGCTTAAAACAAGACAAACCTATCTTCTTCAAACATCGGTCGTCGGGCGTTCACAGTATGATGATGAACCTTTCCATAGTTAGGCTGTAAAACCCCAAAAATATAGAATGTATTTACCGTTACATCTTTAATGTGTTAATTTATATCTTGCATAATTTGTGAAATTTCTAGAATAACACTTGAGCTTATAGGACCCCATAGTAGCTAACCAAGGGTATGATAGTAATTTTATGCATGGGAAGGTTGCATGTGAGTGTGGTTATTTTGATAAGTTTATGTATATGACCTTAAGTATTATTACTATTATTATTTATGTGGATATTATTTTAAGTTAATTATCTGGCATTTTAGAGATTTTGGAAAAAAAAGTAGTATAAATAATTAATTATTTTTCAGTTATATTAATTTTCTATTTTTCTGATTTTTTTTTCCTTGTAATTAATTATGGGTATAAATACCCCTCTTAAATAAACCCTAGTGTAATCAATTTTTTTCCCTCATTGGCTGCGCAAAACCCCGATCCCTTTCCCCTTGTTCGGTAATCATCGATCTCCCGAGTCTCTACCCACAATCACCACCGCTCGCCCTAGCCACCACCAGCAGTCGTTCCGCTACCGCCAGCACCACTGAGCACCACCGGTGCACTCACAGACGCAAGGAGGTGGTCTGTTGTTGTTGCTGTACGAACCCCACCACCTACGACCAGTCGACTTGTGACGCGAGCAACCACCCAGCGACGCCACCCACCAGCGCTTGCTCCTGTCGCTGCCGTCCCAGGGTTGCCGCCGCCGCCGTAAGTGTCGGCTGTGCCGCCCAACAGTTGCCTTGGAGTGTACGTGTGTACACCCTAAACTCTAGTTCTCGTGTACTGTTTGTGTTCCTTTTGCAATAACCGATTGCTACTGCGCTGCCAATCTGCGATAGTTATGTGTTTGTACGTTTCAATCACACCCTACGTGATGGGATTATGATTGAGTGCATATAGTAAGTGCATGGCCATGCTAATTTGTGTTCCTTTTGTAGTAGTAATTCATGTAGTGTGGATAGTAAACATGTTTAACTATTAATCTAGATGTTGTTATTGGTAGTATTATGGTGGTGTAAAAGTGTTATAACCCTAATAAAAACAAAAGGTGTTTCAAGAACCCCTTTTGCTGAGTTATAAGTTTATAAGTGTCAAAAGTTTCAAACTTTATATTAACGTAATAGGTTTGATGTTATTATTTCATCTTTTACTTGACACTTGCGTGATTACTAGGTTGTTTATAATGGTTCTTGTGTATAATTGGTCATGGTGGTGTTACAAAGTAAAAAGGTAGTGTCTTTTGCCCTTGTGTAAGTGTTTAGGGGCCAAAGATTAAGTCTTGATTCAAGATGAGTCGAGTTGGATTGTTAATATTGAATAAAACCAACTGAAATTCAGGACAGTTTTGTTAGGTCGGTGTAGACATCATAATTTGTACCGGTATAAACCTGACTCATCAAAAATATACAAGACAGATGGGCCAAGTGAAATGGGTTATTGGGCCCAAAAGATCAATAAACCGAGCCCAAAGAAAATAAATCAAGTCGGTAATAATTATTAAAACCCACAAGGGTTTTATTTTTATTTACAAGCCCTAAACAGAAGCAGGCCCGTCACGCGTCCCCGGCCCAGAGAGGATAAAACCCGCCTAGGGTTTGATCCGGCCCAGAAAAATCATACCCCGCCAAGGCTTTGGGCGAAGTAGCAAACGACACCGTTCAGTGCCACGTCACGGATCCGCGTGATAAAATTATCAAAGCCCGCCTAGGCTTTGGTGATTCTAGCGCCAAAAAAAAAATATGAACGATCTGCATGCATGCAATCCCTTGATTTTTGCCCACATGTTTGACCTCCCTTGACCACCCCAAAACCCGCCTAGGCTTTGGCCTCTGATGGCATGATTTTTTGGGTATGTACCTTTTCCCTCCAAAATCCATACTCCTTCACCTATAAATACCCCCTCCATTCCACCTTCATTTCACCAACAATCATCATCTACTATCACTTACTCTACTCTCATTTTCAACATACTTCCACTCTCAAATTCTCTTCATAATTCAATTTTTCTATTACCACCGTAATCATATTCTTTCACAACCATATAACCATCCATACGCCAATTTTCCTAAACCATCCACATTTCTCATCCGGGTTTCAAATCAAGGGGCAACTCAAGGGATCAAATTCGTCGTCGCTACACCTTAAGCAAGGTTTGGTTCTTTGATTTAAATTATTGTGTTTAATCATGTAATCCTTTATTTAATTCCGTGCTTGTACATATTTTGTAAAATAAAACCGCATTTGTTTTATATTCCATTATTTGAATAATAATTCCGCGAAATTAACCAAACTTCTCCCCGCTCTCTTTCTTTTCAATGTTGATTTTAGTAGAGTCTGCTTTATAACAGGCGGATTCGAGAGTTCTTATAACTCTCGAATTGGTAACCTTACCCCCGAATCTAGAAATCGGGTTTTGTAGACCAGAGTCTTTCTTTTATTTTATGGTTTGTCGATTTCCTTAAATCGGCTGGCGACTCTTTGAACAATTTTATAAATTCGTTTAATTATTTAAAGTATTCGACTTCTTACACAAAATTAATTAAAGAAAATAATTTAATTTTTGTCCAATGATAATGATAGGCTTGGTCCAAGGAGAAAAGGGTCAGAAATTAGCAAATCCTAGGCTGGTTTTACTAATTTCTACCCATTATCTCCCTGGGCCTGGAAGCGAGAGGTTCGGCCCAGGATTCGTCAAAGCCTAGGCGGGTTTTGACGAGTTCTGGCGACCCGCTCGCTTCTTGGGCCCTGATTTATCAATTGGGTCGGAATTAAATTATATGAGATTATTTTTGTATAATTTTCGGATAATTTAAATAATTGTATAAATAAAGTTTCATCACCACGAAAACGACTTTCGAAAATTAAAAAACATCCTTATTTAAGGATTAAGAAACCTTAGTCGGCTCCCGATCACAAAACTAGCATATCACGGAAAAAAGGGTTCCGCCTTTTTCCGGGGTCCTACAGTCTGGTTTTAAGATTCACCCTTAATTATGTGGCTTGAATTAGTTAATAATACTTGGTCTGGAGGTACCCCTAATATTAGCTTTCATAGGAATTTTGCGGATTGGACTTTGGAGTTGTATAAGTTGAGTTATACCCCGATTACCAGACCTAGGTCAAATCTGGACAGTTTAGATTGATGACTGTTTTTGAGGACCTTTGGAGTGTATTTTTAATCTTGTGTTCAACATAAAAGTTTTAGTAGACATCTTGAGGTTTCCGGAAAGTCTAAAATCAGACCCATAGGATGTTGGGAAGTCAAGTTATGACCCTTTCTATGTGAGTGTTGTAATCTGTCTTGTTGTTATTACTTATTAGTGAATGTGTTGTTATGTGAAAAGGTTGATTGGTTTTTAATATGTGATTATTTGAAATATGTTGAGTAATTCAAGGTGTAAATTCATGAATGGTGGGATCTTTATAGTGTTCCTAGGGGAGGGTTAGATAGAAGATAGTTAATACTAACTTTAAAGGGCGTGTTTTGATTTGAGAAATTATTTTATTTTAGGCTCGAGCTAGTTCACGTAGTTAGTGAGCTCAAGTGTTCATTAACTGCAGTGAAGTGAAGACATAATCAGGTAATGTCTATGCTCTAATCCCCACAGGGATGCACTTTTAAGTGTTTATTGTTTTCTAATATGTTATGGAATTTGCATCCCGAAGGGGAACTATATGTTGAAATTGTGATCATTTGTTACGGATAATTATTTGTTGTGGTTATCTGATTTATGAGTTGAGAAAATTGAGATGGTCGTTTATAAGTGGTTTCGTTACTGATTTTGATAGACCGGGTAGGGTTTGACTTGAAATCTGTGAGCTGAGATTGCATAAGATATTAATAATTTAAAGTGAAACATTAAGCGGGTTTCGAGCAACACCCCCAAAGACCAGGATGTGGTATCCTCTAGTGGGGTTGTCAAGAGTCAGGGATGCTTGATATAGTAATAGGATGGTCGTAGACTGTGATAGGCAAAGGGTCCGGGACCCTGGTCGTAGCCTGTGGTAGGCAGAAATGTGAACTCTTGATATTCTGGTCGTAGTCTGTGGTAGGCAAAAATGTGAACTCTTGATACGCTGCTCGTAGCCTGTGGTAGGAAGAAATGTGAACTCTTGATATTCTGGTCGTAGCCTATGGTAGGTGAAAATGTGAACTCTTGATATTCTGGTCGTAGCTTGTGGTAGGCAAAGGATCTGGGATCCTGGTCGTAGCGTGTGGTAGGGAAAGGGTTTGGGACCTTGGTCGTAGCCTGTGGAAGGAGGAAATGTGAAGTCTTGATAAATTTGGTCGTAGCCTATGGTAGGCAAAGGATTTGGGATTCGGTTTGATATTCGTTACTTTCAGGGATATGACATCCCTCCCGCATAATAAAATGAATTGGTTGGGTTGAGGAAAAACAGTTAAGGGTTAAACGTTCATGAAATGATTTGACCTATTCCCTCTCCCTTAAAATGAGTTGAAATGAATTTGAATTGTTTTTAATGGTTAGGGGTAAACATTATTGAGATTTTCCCCTCATTTTTTAAATGTTTTGTTTTCAGGTGATGATTTATATGTTGGGGACGGGAACTAGCAGTGACGCTTGACTCGTTTAGTTTTATTCTTAAGCTGTGTTTAAATTCTAAAAGGCCTGAAGTTAGTCATGTTGAGACGATCCTAAGTTTTGAGGTTGTTTACTTGTTTTACAGTTGAATAGTTGTAGTTCTTTTTTTTTATCGCCTTGCATTCCTTCGGGGATACGGCAGTGACGCCCCAAAAAGAGTTTGACACTTCTGCTGAATTTTTTCTGTTAACGTTAGTTTCACTTTGACTTTTTCAATAATTGAATTTCCGGGGCGTTATAGAGTTGTATCAGAGCTCTAGGTTGCGACCTAGCAGCTCCTAAGTGTCCCTTAGGTTTAGTTAGACCTTAGGAAGTTAAAATCGGAGTGTGAGTGTAGGTATGGGTTGGGTTGCATCGACTTGTTTGTTTCTTCATGTTTTGATTAATGTGTTTTTATTTTAACTTTTATTTCGATCTATTATTTTCCTGTACCCAGAGATGTTATGCATGAAGCTAATATTATTATTGGAGTATGATGATGAGTATTTTGGAATATTATGTTCGATTGAATCTATAGGGTATCGTTATTAAACACTTTGAGTTTATTTAAGGCTTCAAATTGTATTTATGGGGTTTTGTTGTATGCACTATGATGATTGGGGATGAACTTTGACTTATGGACTTGGGGAATACTTGAAAATTCCTATGCAAAGTCAGCCTTTGATTTCAATTTTTGGCTTTAGGGTTAAATTAATGTTTGTGATTTAATGCGATTCATTCTAAGTTGAGGTCTTGGGTTAGAGGAATCTTTGTAAGGTAAGTGTTGGTTAAAGCTCGAGTTGAGGGGTATAGTTGAAGTGAAGGTTTTGTGCTTAATCTTGTGGTTAATTTGTGATAAATGAATTTTATGACTATGTTTTTAAGGGTTTTCAATAGTGAATTAGGGATAGTTTTGTGTGTGAACCGTGATTTTTATTTCAATTTCCCTATTACACTTGGTGTTTTGTTTGTGATATAAATTTGTAGGTTTTGAGTCCAAAACACCAATTTTCTCTCAACTTCTGGCAAGAGTGAAGACACCACGTGCCTCTACATGTCAAACCCGAACCATGGTGCAAATTTGTGACGGAAAGAAGCACGGAATGACCGGGCAGTGCACACCGTGGTCTGACCATGGTGGCTGCCACGATCCTCTTATTTGGGCGCTGATTGATTCATTCGGTGGAGCCATTGATTTGGCCCAATCAAAAGGAGAGATTGTGGGCCATGATTTTCCTTCATTCGGCCCATTAACCCAAGTGAGAAGTGAATGAAACTCAATTCATTCCTTCAGCAATTCATTCGCCTAGCTCAAAAAGGAAGGAAAAGGTGGAAGCCCATTGACTTCATTTTGGGCCACCCTTCATTTGCCCAATGAGAAGAAATTGGAAGTGGAGGCAATTCATGAAATCAATTTCATTCCATTCAGTCATCTTTCACGGTCCAATCAATGAAAGAAGAGTGGAGGCCATTCAATTCAGCCCACTCATCCTAAATCGGCCCAATCACAAGAGGAAAGTGTGAGGAAATTAATTTCATCCATGCACCCATTCAATTCAACCACTTCCATCGGCCCAATCAAAATTGTGAGAAGTGAGGGCATTGACTTGGGGTGGTCAACCAATTCAATTTGCCCAGCACAAGAAGGCAATTTGAAAACGAAAGAGAGAAGAGCGGGGCAGTAGAAATCACGGGGAGACCGTGGCAACGGCCATGGTCCGTGGCGGGCTGCTGCGTTGCTTAGTCGTGACGCGCAAGAAAGACAGTGACGGTTACAAGCATTCCATTCATTGGTTCACCAGGGGATTCATCATTCACCCATTATTCATCCATCATCCATAGTTCATTAACCATTTATTCATCCACCCATCAAGAGAGAAAAAAAACCCTAATAAATCCCTCCACTCATTTACTCCATCAAGATTCAAGATTAAGATTGATTCGAAGAGGAGCAAAGTTCGAGATTCGAGAAGAAATTACATTACTTGCGAGGAAGACTCCACCCCGGGATCGAAAGGCTCGACGGTTGTAATTCCTTGTATTTTTTTCTCTTTTCGATTTCTTTCTTTGTTTTAAGAATTAATTTAGATGTTTGGAACTTGTGTCGTGTTTTCATTGAATATGAGTGAGTAGTTTCTTTGAATTCTAGGGTTTTGCAACCCGAAACAATGTAGCTTTGATTGATTGTTATTAGTTTGTGCATGAATTCTTGACTAGAATAAAAAAAAGGTTGTGTTTTCCATGTTTATGAGTATTCTTAAGGCCTTGGATATTTGTCAGTTTGAGATTAACCTAAGAAGTACTGAAAGGTGAATTAGGGTAATCTGACTACCAACCTGTCTACCTAGGCTTATGAAAGTTGAAAAAGGAGTAGTAAACTAGGGAATCATTAGATAACCTCACTTTTTGAGACCTTCAATTCTATTTAACCTAAAAGGCACACGAAAGTTGTTGATTAGGTTGTTTAGAATAATTCTATTTAGCATCGAAAGGGCGATAGAATTCAGAGGTTGTCGATTCTTGATTCATTCTTGATTGTATGATTGTGCAAACTAGGTTTTAGTAATCAAGCTCGTTGTTAGGTTAGCATCTCCCTAGAAGTCTTTCTCTCTTGATTAGAACATTAGACTAATTTTTCCTGCTTTATTAGTTTTATTTAATTGTTAAACCATTACCAAAACCCAAATCCTGATTAGCTTAGCAATCGTGATAGAGATTAGTTTATTAAGCTGCTAAGTGAGTCCCTGTGGGATCGACCTTGACGTGCTACTACGTACACCGTGCGCTTGCGGCCCTGTCAATTTGATTTTAGGTGGTACGATAAGTTGGAGACTTCCTGTAAGTTTAAATGAACATCGTTTCTTTGAAGTATTGAGAGCAAAGGAAGAGCTTCAGAGTAATATGGGGTTATGATTAGTTTTGGTCAGGGTATTGAGTTTCAAGGACTACTTTTAAGGAAAAAGGAACTTGATTTTGAGATAAAAGTTGAGATTAATATTTTGTTGATGATCGTACATTTAAACTAAACTTTTGGATATCGATTATGAGACTTCAAGCTAAGGATTAAAATTAATTTTGGTTTTCAAGGTATTGAAGTAGGTGAATACTTTTAAGGTTATGTTGAGCTAATCAAGATCTTTTAAGCTTATTTTATTTATAGGGATCTTAAGTTGTATTATGAATCAAGGATGTGATGAACTGTGTGGTGAAAAAAAAATTCTAGTTATATAACGGTTGAGGGCGCTGCTAATGAGATGGAATAGTGCAATTATTATTATATTATCTACAAGTTGGGAAATTGTATGGATGATTAGATTGTTAAGGATGACAAAGTGATACTTTGAAAGAGTTTTATTCACTATGGGATGGAGATGTTCTTGATCTATAACTATTTGATTTTAATATATCTCCCTTGATTGTTTGAAGTGAGTTTCTGTTGTATTCACGATTCACGGTCTCATATATGCTTACTTTCATCTTGATATATGCGTACATGTGAGTCTATGTACGTAACTGTCTATTTCGTATTAAAAGCCTTTTATTTATGATTGTGTACATGAGCTAAGTCAACCGTATGAGAAGTGGGTATAACACATGATGAAAGCTGCAAGCGTCTGATGCCACAAAACTGTTCAAATCCCACCTAATTAATTATGTTCTGTAAGAATATCATCCAATTGGTCTGTCTTGACATTATCTGGGATAATCTATGTACATCTGATGAATCACTGGAAATGTTATTTGATTAATTTTGCTAAGTGTTATCCAAATTGAGATTGTCTGAGTATCGCCTATTTATTATTGTTATTTCTTTCTACGGTTAGTCAGTCTCTGTTGTTAATCAGTAGCTTCTATTACCCAGAACTATTAGGGGAGAAATTACACTTAATGGATATCATGTACCAAAATGTTTGACGCATTACGCAAAGTGGTTGATGATGTCTAGGGTATTTATATGTGAACTCTGGCGATTTATGGGAAATAAATGACGATATGGGCAGAGGAACGATATTGTCAAATGCTTGTCCCCATACTTTTTGTCCTTGAATCATGTGGTGGAATTTATCGATGTTACAAATAGTGGTTCCAAATGGATTTGGTGGTTGAGACTGATTCTGATGATTTAACTCCGTGAGAACTCTTAAATTGCAGTCGGGTATAGGTTGATTTTGTGCAATATTGAAGTTAAATAAATACCCTTAAGGAAAAATGGTGTTTAAGCTTGATTCTTGTTTAAGGCGTTGGTTGGTGTGCTGCCATTTGAGTTTCGAGGACAAAACTCATTTTAAGTGGGCTGAGAGGGTAATGATAGGCAAGTGTTAGTTCATATTAGGTATCTGTAAGTTAAGTGAGAAGTCTCGTTTGGCATGGTTAAAAGTTTTGGAGTTAAAGAGTAACTTGACAGTTAATTAATTGCAGTATTGATCCTGTGTAGGGTAGTCGAGCTTAGCTTTTAGTTTTTCTTGTTGATGAGAACATAATGCTTAATTACCATTTGAGGCACTAGTTAGTTCTTTGATGTGTGAGATTAGATACGGGAACTTGTCATTCTCATACGGATAATAAGGTTGTCTTGAGGAAGTAATATCATATGGTTACTAAGGGAAACTGTTGAGAAACTGTCGTTATTTTATGTCACCATGGCACAGAAGCAAAAGACTTGTTTTGAGAGGTAATTATTAGGATCTTATAACACTTTGGGTATTGGTAATTATCAGTTCGACATGTTCTAATGATTTTATTTTAGATTAGAAGATCGATAATGGGAAGATTAGGGTAAAGTTGGGTTTAGACTTGGTTATAAGTTGTTAAGTCTACTGGGGATGTTCATAGAGAGAACGTCTATAAGCCATACATCTGGGGGGAATGGGATGTATGTCTCCTTTGTTTTCTTCTGTGTTGCAAGTGCATGTTGGGTTATATTTCTTTATTTTCCATTGGTATATCGTCACCGTTGTTATGAACAACTTCTCTTAAAGATATGAATCTTGAAGAGGATATATGGAAACAACCCCGAGAGGGCCTAGAACCAGAAGAAGACTTTCGATGATAATTCGGAGGCTAAAAGAGGACCTAACCTACGAGGAGTAGCCGCAGAGATTCTGGACTGCCGAGAGAAGCCGCTTTGAAGAAAGATTGTCCTTCTATTTTTCTGATTTTTTTCCTTGTAATTAATTATGGGTATAAATACCCAACTAAATAAACCGTAGTGTAATCATTTTTTTGCCTCATTGGCTGCGCAAAACCCCGATCCTTTTCCCCTTGTTCGGTAATCATCTCTCTCCCAAGTCTCTACCCACAATCACCAACGCTCACCCTAGCCACCACCAGCAGTCGTTCCGCTATCGCCAGCACCATCGAGCGCCACCGGTGCACTCACAGACGCGAGGAGGTGGTCTGTTGTTGTTGTTCGAACCCCATCACCTACGACCACCCGACTTGTGACGCGAGCAACCACCCAGCGACGACACCCACAAGCGCTCGCTCATGTCGCTGCCATCCCAGGGTCGCCGCCGCCATTAGTGTCGGCTGTGCCGCCCAGCAGTTTCTTTGGAGTGTGTGCACCCAAAACTCTAGTTCTCATGTACTGTTTGTGTTCCTTTTGCAATAACCGATTGCAACTGCCAATCTGCCATAGTTATGTGTTTGTATGATTCAATCACACCTTACGTGATGGGATTATGATTGGGTGCATATTGCAAGTGCATGGGCATGCTAATTTGTGTTCCTTTTGTAGTAGTAATTCATGTAGTGTGGATAGTAAATATGTTTAACTATTAATCTAGATGTTGTTATTGGTAGTATTATGGTGGTGTAAAAGTTTAAAAACCCAAATAAAAACAAAAAGTGTTTCAAGAACCCCTTTTGCTGAGTTATAAGTTTATAAGTGTCAAAAATTCCAAACTTTATATTAGCGTAATAGGTTAGCTGTTATTATTTCATGTTTTACTTGACACTTGCATGATTACTAGGTTGTTTATAATAGTTCTTATGTCTAATTGGTCATGGTGGTGTTACAAAGTAAAAAGGTAGTGTCTTTTGACCTTATGTAAGTGTTTAGGGGCCAAAGATTAAGTTTTGATTCAAGATGAGTCGAGTTGGATTGTTAATATTGAATAAAACCAACTGAAATTCTGGACAATTTTGTTAGGTCGGGTTTTAAGATTCACCATTAATTATGTGGCTTGAGTTAGTTAATAATACTTGGTCTGGAGGTACCCCTAATGTTAGCCTTCATTGTAATTTTGCGGATCGAACTTTGGAGTTGTATAAGTTCAGTTATACCTCGATTACCATACCTAGGTCAAATCTGGACAGTTTAGATTGATGACTGTTTTTGAGGACCTTGGACTGTGTTTTTAATCTTGATTTCACGTAAGAGTTTTAGTAGACAACTCAAGGTTTCCAGAAAGTCCAAAATCAGACCCATAGGATTTCGAGAAGTCAAGTTATGACCCTTTCTATGTGAGTGTTGTAATTTGTCTTGTTGTTATTACTTATTAGTGAATGTGTTGTTATGTGAAAATGTTGATTGGTTTTTAATATGTGATTATTTGGAATATGTTGAGTAATTCAAGGTGTAAGTTCATGAATGGTGGGAACCTTATAGTGTTCCTAGGGGAGGGTTAGATAGAAGATAGTTAATACTAACTTCGAAGGGCGCGTTTTGATTAGAGAAGTTAATTTATTTTAGGCTCGAGTTAGTTCACATCGTTAGTGTACTCAAGTGTTCGTTAACTGCAGTGAAGTGAAGATATAATCAAGTAATGTCTATGCCCTAATCCCTAATCCCCTCTGGGATGCACTTTAAGTGTTTTATTGTTTTCTAATATGTTTTGGAATTTGCATCCCGAAGGGGAACTTTATGTGGAAATTGTGATCATCTGTTTTTTATAATTATTTGTTGTGGTTATCTGATTTATGAGTTGAGAAAATTAAGATGGTCATTTATAAGTGGTTTCGTAACTGATTTTGATAAATCGGGTTGGGTTTGAATTGAGATCTGTGAGCTGAGATTGCATAAGATATTAATAATTCAAAGTGGAACATTAAGCGGGTTTCGGGCAACACCCCCAGCGACCAGGATGTGACATCCTGCAGAGGGGTTGTCAAGAGTCAGGGATGTCTGATATAATTATAGAATGGTCGTAGCCTATGGTAGGGAAAGGTTCTGGGACCCTAGTCGTAGCCTGTGGTAGGCAGAAATGTGAACTCTTGATATTCTGGTCGTAGTCTATGGTAGGAGAAAATGTGAACTCTTGATATCCTGATCGTAGCCAGTGGTAGGAAAAAAATGTGAATTCTTAATATTCTGGTCGTAGCCCATGGTAGGCGAAAACGTGAACTCTTGATATTCTGGTCGTAGCCTATGGTAGGCAAAGGATCTGGGATCCTGGTCGTAGCCTGTGGTAGGCAAAGGGTCTGGGACCCTGGTCGTAGCCTGTGGAAGGCGGAAATGTGAACTGTTGATAAATCTGGTCGTAGCCTGTGGTAGGCGAAGGATCTAGGATCCGGTTTGATATTCATTACTTGAAGGGATATGACATCTCGCCCGCATAATAAAAAGGATTGGTTAGGTTGAGAAAAAAACAGTTAAGGGTTAAACATTTGTGAAATGATTTGACTTGTTCCATCTACCTTAAAATGAGTTGAAATGAATTTGAATTGTTTTTAACGGTTAGGGGTTGAGATTATTGAGCTTTCCTCCTCATTTTTGAAATGTTTTGTTTTCAGGTGATGATTTATATGTTGGGGACGGGAACTAGCAGTGAGGCTTGGCTCGTTTAGTTTTATTCTTAAGCTGTGTTTAAATTCCAAAAGACCTGAAGTTAGTCATGTTGAGACGATCCTATGTTTTGAGGTTGTTTAGTTGTTTTACAGTTAAACAGTTGTAGTTCTTTTTTTTTCTCGCCTTGTATTCCTTCGGGGATACATCGGTGACGCCACAAAAAGAGTTTGGGACTTCTACTGAAGTTTTTCCGTTAAGGTTAGTTTGACTTTGACTTTTTCACAATTGAATTTCCGGGGCGTTACATAGGTGCATGACGGAGCGTCCAAGCGTCGATCTAGGTTCGAGCTGTTGTCCCAAATCATCCCTATTGGAGACCTCAAGAATACTTTGAGCATCGTCTTAGTCAAGTTCGATCAAAGTGGGGGCTAGTTGTAGACACTGGATTTTTTTGTCGTACTTTTGGGAGTACGGTTCTCGTATCCACACAAAGTTGTGTTCCAGGCAGTCATAACTAACTCAAATGTTTCAAGCTAGGTAAATACCAGGGTGATTTTTGTGGTGATCATGGGAAACTAATGAACTACGAAAACAAATAGTAGTAACGAAAACTGCGGTTTTTCTTCTAATTAAAATGCTAAAACTGATTTATGGGCATCTTGCACAGGCGTGCGCTTGGGAGTGCGCCTGAATATTTACTAGATTATGGATTGGCACACAGGTGTGCACTTAGGTGTGCAAGTCTGAAAAAGTCTCCTTTTAGATCCTTCACACACTCTTTTCATCCCACCTTCTCCACGACTTCCTCATCTTTTATGCAACAATCATTAAAGCGCCGTGAATCACCCAAAATTCACCTACAATTGACAAAGTTAAACACTTTAGCTACAACAAGTGAAGGTGAGCTAAATCAAGTCAAATTTATGTCTAAGTAGGTACACACCCCATAAACAAAGTTAGAAAACTGATGTTTAAGGTGGTGAAACTGAGGGTTATCAATTTTGTCTCAAACGCCTACGATAAAGTAGTATAATATTTGTAAACATAGTTGATCCAAAGTAGCGCTGCTTAGTATGCAAAATAACCCCAAAACCAAAAATAGACCAGACACATTTTGGACCAATCTATAATTTGATCCAGCCCAGAAGCCAACAAAACTAAAGGTAAAAGTCAACAACTATGGCCGGTCGGTCTTAAGCCAGTTCAGAAAGGGTCTGGTTTACTCAAAGTCGCCCGAATTTGTTATTGGTTCATGTAGAATTTGTGCGCAAGTTTCCATGATATTGCTTTCATTTTCTCAAGAATCCCACAATAGTGCTTGTTTCCCTAGCAATACCACAATAATCTCACACTTGCTTTGAAAAGTTAGGAATAGTAAATATTGGTTGAAGCAGACTCCAAGGCAATGGTACACCAAGTCTGACACCTTCATGTACAACATTGAGTTTAAGAGAAGGAAATAGGATCAATGTTGTTACTTTAAGAAATTTGTTAACTCTTATGTAATTTCGCTTCTCTTGGTGGATGACATGTTGATTGTAGGATCTAATATGAAGGAGATTGATATACTAAAGAAGGAGATGTCTAAAGAATTTGGGATGAATGATTTTGGTGCTTCTGAACAAATCCTTGGTGTTTGAATTACTAGTTGAGATAGGAGCAATGTAGTCTTAAAGCTGTCTTAAGAAGACTATATCAAGAAGGTGCGTGAAAGGTTTACTGAAAGTAATGCTAAACCAAGAAACACCTTGATGGCCAACCATCTTTGTAATAACCCACCCCAAAATCATGTTTAATTACTTATTAATCACAGTAATTATCTAAATCGCGTTATAATTTTTTCGCGTTTATTTTATTTATTTATCGACGTACTCGTTTATTTATAGTTATCGGTGACAAGTCTCGCGCAGGAGATGGCTAAGGTGCCGAATTATCGGCTTAAAAGTTACTTTACATATTCGTTCAATAAGTTAAAGTATTTCAGTTTATACGTTTTACGTTATAAATTTATTTACCGAGAATCGGTTACGAATTACTTGTTCCGATTTATATATATATTTTACCGTTCCAATTTTAATTTCTTACATTTTAATCCCTTACATAATTTCAAGAGGTAATTTTCCACCTTATTATTTTAATTCAAGTGTCATTGTATTTTATTTTTATGTTACCCAATTGTTATCGATATATTTTATTTCCTACAAAAACCCGATATTTCAAGTTACTACCTCGATTACCATTTAATTACTCCTAATGTTATCATCCTATTATTATTTTTAATTAAGGTTTTAATCTCATTTATTGTTAGCATTGGTAATTGGATGATAGTTTTAAGTGTGTTTTAAATGTTTAGTAGAAGGGGGTCTCAATACACCTCACTTCTTTTCAAATTTGAACCAAACTAATTACTTTTAATTTATTTACTTAAAACTAATTTATTAAAGTTGTATTTTCAGATTTTAATTAAGTTAGTATTGGTGTTTTAATTTAAGTGAGGGAGTATACAATAGTAGTAGTAGAAGTGGGAGGCTAATTTTAACTCAATTCAACACCCATCTCATTTTCTCTCACTACACTCTCAAACTCTCAAACTCCTCCCTCTCCCTCCTCTTGGTGTCCACTCCCAGCCAGCTCCGGCCAGTTTCCGGCCACTTTTCCGGCCAGCCGGCGGCGGTTTCCGGCGCAGTGCATCCCCCTCTTCCTCTCTCTTGTGTTTTCATCCATTTTTAATTCCAAGGGTAATCTCTCAAACCCCACTTCAATTTCTTTCAAACCTAATCTGAAATTCTATGTTAAATTTAGGTTTCTTTGGTGAATTCCATCTCTTTTACTCTCTTTATTCATGAATTCAAGTATATAATTGTTGTGGTTAAGTTAGGGTTTGAGTTTCAAGTTTATGCATGTGTGTTTGGATGAGTTTTTGAGAGGTTCTTGTTGAATTCATGGTGGATGATGAATTAGTGTTGATGCATGTGGATTTCTTGTGAGTTTTTATGTGTTTAAGGGCTGAGATATTGTTGTGAGTTTATGAATTAAGAGTTATCATGCTTAATTTGGGTGAATTTGTGAGTTTTGGAGCAAGAGTTCAAGAGTGTGTTTATTATGTGAAGTTAATGTTTAATCCATGGATGCATGTGGTTTTCAAGGCCTTTGATGAAGAGTTTTTCGTGGTTTATATTCTGGAAATATGGTGGATTAAGGTTAGATGAAATTTGGTTAAGTTTTAATATGATTAAGAGTGGGAAAATCCAATTAAAAGATGAGTTTTAGGTGTTTTAGCTACTGTTTTCAATTCTGGAAATTTACAGAATTATAAAAGTGAGATTTTTGCCCAAATTTATACTCCATTGGATAGCTTAAGGTGTTAGCAAACCATAGGTTTTGGAATTTCGAATTTCCGACATGTATAGCCCGAGTTACGACCAAAACCGTAACCTCACGTTTTTAAATACGAATTCTGAGTCAGTGTTTTGAGGGCTGTTTTTCGTCCTTTTGGAGACCTCTTTGGTTTTTATGGTAAACATGAATGTTTTAGGCCATGTAGCAAGCTTTCCGGAAAGGTATGGTTCTTTGTCATCCGATATCGGGAGTGTGAGTTACGACCCCGGGAAACCGGGCTGTCCAGAATGGTTTTCTGCTCAAAATAACCTTTGTAAATTATTAGCTTTTGGGCCTCAAATCAACCCAATGAGGGGTTCTAGGTATAAATGAGTCATGGATATATTGTCATTATAGAGTTATGTGTTTAAGGCTAAGTGTACCATCTTGGAGTCCTAAGTAAGTCTTATGTATACTCTTCAAGAGCTAATGTGTTAGTAAGTCCTTATTTCCTATATTTCTTTAAGTATCGTGTTCAATATCTTTGCTCTAGCTAAAAGCTCTTTCTAGCTTGATAATCTCTAATGTTATCCAATTCATTCCTCATTTCATCACACATTTCATAGTTCATTAATCCAAGCTTGCTTTTATTCACATTTGGACATGTATATCTTGCTCCATTTCGTCTTTTCATTCCATATCGTATTATCAAACCATATTTGAACTCATTATTTTCGCATCCGAGCTTCCAATTTATAATCATCCTATTCCTCATTGATTCAAGCCTATTCTCTTGTATTCAAGTCCTTTTATTTGAATCACCTTTTACATCATACTTCTCATGTATTTTCGACCCGAAAAGCTTAAAGTTTCATATATTCAGCTTCTGTCCGGGCCCATTTTGGGGCCCTTCCACTCATTTTTAGCTCCTGGTTCTGTTGACAAAGTTGTAGATTATGATTTTCTCTATTCCGAGATGTACTCTTTTACTTTGTTTCGATTTTCCTAACTCAAGTTATGCTATAAACACTATTTTACTATAACCTGAAATTTTATTCTCAAAAAGTTACTTCATGTTAATTATTAAGTTTCTAAACTTATAAATCTAATTTAGAACTTTATTCGGTTCTTCGTTTCTACTTATTCTTACCTTAGTTGACAAGTTCCCAAAGCCGTCTCCAAGCCGAGTCACAATAAAGACTTTAGCGTTCAAGGTACGCAAATTGTCCAAATTTACGTTCAAGTTATACTCATAGTTCATGTATTTCATGCTATATCAAGTTTCATGAATTTCAATATCTTTACATCTTTTAGTGGACCCACATTTTATGCTTATGATAACATTCATGTTTTAGCACTCCTGATCAGAGTGCCTTGACCTGGCCAGTGTCGACTGCTTAGCAGTCAATCATTCCAAGTTTAGATCAACTTGGGCATACGCGTGTGTGAGGTGCTTGCACCGATCGTAAGGGTCCCACCTACTTTTTATTTTCATTGACTTATGTTTATGCATATGATTATGTTCATGTCATGCAAGTCCTATTTTAACCCCTTCCCCGTTTTCAAAATGATTTTAAATGCCGGCACCAAAACCGTTTTCGAACGGTTTACGTGCTGGAGGTTTACGTACTGAGTGTTTCCCCCACTCACTTTTGCGTTGTTTTAATGTTTTGTTTTAGGAAGTTCGAGCTCACAAGGCAAGGATAAGTCGGTTCCGAAATAGTTCAAGGATCTCGAGGTAGTTCTTTATGGAATCCATGGGTTATCGAGGACCAGCAGGATCTTTTGGATTTGTTCTAGTTTAGGTTATGTTAAGTTTATGTATTTTGTACCCCAAGGTTGTATCAGTTTAAATGTGAAGTTGTTAAGTTATTTTGTGGTTTTTGAGAAGTTCTTTGTTGTGGTTGCCTTGTCTCTTTTGGGGGACGGCGGTAATGCCTCGACCTAAGGTGTTCCGCTGCGCTAATCGCGGGCTTAGGTTCTTTAAGTGGAGTTTGACCCCGTGATTAAGGTTGGGGTGTTACAGTTGTGGTATCAGAGCCCAGGTTTTGGTTGAGTATTTGGGAATTATAGGATTTCTTAAGTTATGGATCCTCCCTTAAGGAGAAAGATAGGCATGTGAGTACAAGCCTTTACATGATGAGTATGAGTATGTTAGGTAATATGTTGGGAATTGTTAGTGAGCATGAAGCTCTATATATTGGGTTAGTACGTAAATTGTGCTTCCGTGCAGGTTTTCAAGACTTTGTAAATTTGGGAGTAGCTCTAATTACAGGGGAAGTGCTGCCGAAATTCTCCCAGGATTTTAAGAAAGTTTTAGTCAAAATCCGTAAGGGGGAAAACTAGGTAAAATGAGTTGAGCCTAGTAATATATGTAAGAAGAGTTAATGAATACCATGGGAAGAGTTTGAAGTTCGTCAAGAAATTTCCTCAAAGTCTTTGGGAGTTATCGAAAAGCTTATAAAGTGAGTCCCAATTGGGACCATGGCATGGGTTATAAATGATAAATGTGGACAAAAAGTGTTAAGGTAGTCCAAAAAGGGACTAAGTTTATGAGGTCTAGAATTGTCAAGCAAGTCTAAGGCAATTTCCAAAGATGAAATGAGAGCTTCTTAAATCGCTTATAAGAGATTATCTTGGTTGAGTCTCGAACCTTTTCGCAAAGTTGTTCCTTTTAATTGCATTTAGCTATTTATTTTGGCCTTGATGGGATCTTAAAATCTTGCTTTGTATTTTATGTATGGTATAGATGGATAACGATGGTAACCCCCCTCCCGAATCTGTTCGCAATGTTTACGGACCCCGCCACCAACGTTCACGCCCATCTTAAGGCGTTGCAAGATGTTCTCGATGCACATTGCGCTGCAACTCCCAAGTCCGAATATCACGATGACGTCTGCCGAGCCCGATGTCTTTTAGCGACTCTTCCCCACGTGAGCCCGTGGGATGATATCCGAGACCGGTACCGTCAGCTGCTTATACGGGGGAACCCGGACGCCACGCATGGTGTGTTAACTACATAGGGGCTTGGAACCAGATTGTCATGGAGATAATGATCACGCAGGCTGCACAATCTTTGGGTCTTCACGTCAGCAAGTTAGGACCCTACCTTCACGAGGTGATAGGTTTACCGGCGCCTACCAACGCGGGAAAAGCACCGGCTCACGTGTTCGCTCCCCCGGCGGATGAAGTCCGTCTACACTTCTCACCATACCTCACCGAACGTTCAATCGTCCCGAATCGATCGTCTTATGGGGAGTCTACGCCTACCGCTCAACTAGCCGAAAATGAAGAAGAAGATCCTAGTATGGATCTAGATCAAGACGAGGGGTGCCCCGAGCCGAAGCAAATCAAAGGATGTGAAGCAGGTACGTCTATACCTGCCGCCCCGACGGAGAACGATTTCGATTGGACCGCTTTAGGGCCCAGGATTCGGCACGCCCCATGCAAGAGCGCTCGTCCTCTACGACTTCGACGTGTGGAAGAGGATGGGGATCAAGAGCAACAGGGGTCTAATTCCCATGTTTAGTGATAGCCATCGGTAGTCGACCATTGTGCAGGATTAGCAAGGCGCCGACCATAGATATAGGCTAGATGACAGTCAATACACCATGGGTGACTAGGTTTTTGCTTTTGGGTCATCAGTGTAATTAACCAAACAATGCTTATTTTGTAATCTCCCTATGAGTATCTTGTGGATGGGAGCATGGATTTGTAACTCAAGGGATAAAAAAAAAAATGATGCTTTAGTTCCTTTCTGTTTTCGCATGTATTAGGATTGGAAGTGGAGATAAAACTCTATGACAATCACAAGTGGAATTGCTATCTTCATTCTATAAATATGGATGAATGTTACGGTATTTATGGATTTATATGTATTGTGGATTCGTATGTATTGTGGATTCTGCAATTTACAGTATATTGGGATTGTGGAAATTCTCTTGAGATTATAATTATGCATGTATATATGTTTGTGGATGATACCTAAAATTTGACCAAGGGATCAAGGGCCCTACGTGGGAACATTTGATTGGATTTTGGACTCCTACGGAAAAGAGTTACCAGGGAAGGACTAATGTCAAGTCATATGTGGTAATAATATGTTTTGTTGTAATAAGGTGACGTATCGCAAGCTCAGAGAAGTCACCACCACAAGAAAAGCCCATGGATGGGGGCTTCGAGGGAAAATCAGCTTAAGGTGATAAGGGGGGAAATGCCGATTTGAAGCATAAATTTGTTAAGTATATGGGTTCCTTAGAGATACCCAACAAGATTATGAGGTTTTAGAAGTTCCAATCTCTTTACCGTAACCCAACTAGCCTTTTCTTGTATTGAGCAACCATTGTAGGTTTCAACCCTTCTCCGAAGGGCTATCATACCTCGAGTTTATTTCTTGAATCAAGCTTCACCTCTCACTCATATTGTACATTCTCCTCCTGAATTCACCTTTTCTATCACAAGATAGCGATCAACTTTGTCAATTCTAATCATTGTCCATTTTCAGGAATTTTTAGGAGAGCCTGTAATTGTTATCAACCAGTCATTATAGCTTCTTAATGCTATGCTCATACCTTATTGGAAACTCTTTCTTTTCTCAATTTCCTTTTTGGATAAGTACCTTTATTCTAACAATAATCTCCTCATACATCCAGTGGTGATGGACTATACTTATTCTTTCGTACGTCCTAATTGACATCTTTTTCTTCCCGAAATAATCATTATTCACAGCAAAATCTACAGTTCATATCCAAGATTTAGCTTAAATACAAGTTACTATTCGACCCATATCATCAGCCTACGCCTTGCGTACCCCAAGCATCTTTTGCCAATCATTCATGCATTCCCGATACTGATTTTTCTAATTCAAGAATCTTGACATATTTATCCAAGTCTTTTCTCTCCCTGAAGCTTGAAGGTCTTCCTTCCTCTGCACACCATCAGAGACTCCACGACATTTCTGAAAACTTACATAAACATTTCCTAACCTCATATTTAATTATCAAAACTTACCCACGATCTTCTTCTTCATATCAAGCTCATTTCAGTATCTCTTATGGGTTTCCTTGCTCATAGAATCGTTATACTTCTTATTCCTATCAATTATATCACCTCTTGTAGATACTAGTATGAGTAGGCGAACTTTAAGCCAGTCCAACTTAAATCTCCTTAGATTGACCCATGTTTCGCTCAGGTTATAAAGATCCACCCCAGTTGGAGAGATCCCGGTGGTGCGAGAAATTCTAGACGTTTTCCCCCGAAGGAATTATAGATTTACCCCCGTATAGGGAGGTTAACGTTGAGATTGAGTTAGTTCCAAGAACTAGGCTTATATCTGAAGCACCGTATAGAATGATGCCTGAAGAATTTAAGGAGTTAAGGGTACAGTGGGATGATCTATTGATCAAATGATTCGACAGACATAGCATATCACCCCGGGGAGCCCCAGTGTTGTTTGTAAAGAAGAAAGACGGTAGTTTAAGGCTATGTATCGATTATCGCGAGCTAAATAAGGTGACCATCAAGAACAAATACCCTCTACCAAGGATTGATGACTTGTTTGACCAGCTTCAAGGAGCCGAAATGTTTTCGAAGATAGATTTGAGATCAGGATACCACCAACTCAGAGTTAGAGCAGAGGATATACCCAAGACCGCTTTTAGGACAAGATATGGTCACTATGAATTTACAGTGATGCTTTTTGGGCTTACCAATGCACCGGCAGTGTTTATGGACCTGATGGACAGGGTATTCAAACTATATTTGGATAAGTTTGTGGTAGTATTTATAGATGATATTCTAGTCTATTCTTGAAGTCAAGAGGAACATGAGAACCATTTGAGGATTGTCCTTCAGACTCTAAGAGAGCGACAACTGTTCGCCAAGTTTTCAAAATATGAGTTTTGGTTAAAGGAAGTAGCATTTTTGGGACTTATAGTCACCAGTAAAGGGATCCAAGTGGACCCCAGCAAGGTTTCTGCCGTTCAAAGCTGGGCAAGACCCTCTACCGTCAGCGAAGTGCGAAGTTTCTTAGGGATGGCAGGATATTATATGAGGTTCGTACCGAATTTCTCTAAGTTGGCCTTACCATTGACCAGCCTTCTCAAGAAATCGACTCGTTTCGAATGGTCTGACAAGTGTGAAGAAGCCTTCCAAGTGCTCAAGGGGAAGTTAACGACCGCGCCAGTGTTATCCCTTCCCGAGGAAGGAAGAGAGTATGTTGTATATAGCGATGCGTCCCATCAAGGCTTGGGATGTGTGTTAATGCAAGATGATAAGGTGATCGCATATGCGTCGCGGCAGTTAAAGCCTTACGAGAAGAATTACCCCACTCATGATCTAGAGTTAGCAGCAGTGGTGTTTGCCTTGAAGATTTGGAGGCATTACCTGTATGGAGTTCATACGACTATCTTTACGGATCACAAGAGTCTCAAGTATATATTTACTCAGAAGGAGTTAAATTTAAGGCAGCGAAGATGGCTAGAACTCAAGTTATGCTATAAACACTATTTTACTATAACCTGAAATTTTATTCTCAAAAAGTTACTTCATGTTAATTATTAAGTTTCTAAACTTATAAATCTAATTTAGAACTTTATTCGGTTCTTCGTTTCTACTTATTCTTACCTTAGTTGACAAGTTCCCAAAGCCGTCTCAGAAAATTTTGTCACTAAAGACTCTAGCGTTCCAAGGTACGCAAATTGTCCAGCTCTTACGTTCAAGTTATACTCATAGTTCATGTATTTCAAGCTATATCAAGTTTCATGAATTTCAATATCTTTACATCTTTTAGTGGACCCACATTTTATGCTTATGATAACATTCATGTTTTAGCACTCCTGATCAGAGTGCCTTGACCTGGCCAGTGTCGACTGCTTAGCAGTCAATCATTCCAAGTTTAGATCAACTTGGGCATACGCGTGTGTGAGGTGCTTGCACCGATCGTAAGGGTCCCACCTACTTTTTATTTTCATTGACTTATGTTTATGCATATGATTATGTTCATGTCATGCAAGTCCTATTTTAACCCCTTCCCCGTTTTCAAAATGATTTTAAATGCCGGCACCAAAACCGTTTTCGAACGGTTTACGTGCTGGAGGTTTACGTACTGAGTGTTTCCCCCACTCACTTTTGTGTTGTTTTAATGTTTTGTTTTAGGAAGTTCGAGCTCACAAGGCAAGGATAAGTCGGTTCCGAAATAGTTCAAGGATCTCGAGGTAGTTCTTTATGGAATCCATGGGTTATCGAGGACCAGCAGGATCTTTTGGATTTGTTCTAGTTTAGGTTATGTTAAGTTTATGTATTTTGTACCCCAAGGTTGTATCAGTTTAAATGTGAAGTTGTTAAGTTATTTTGTGGTTTTTGAGAAGTTCTTTGTTGTGGTTGCCTTGTCTCTTTTGGGGGACGGCGGTAATGCCTCGACCTAAGGTGTTCCGCTGCGCTAATCGCGGGCTTAGGTTCTTTAAGTGGAGTTTAACCCCGTGATTAAGGTTGGGGTGTTACAATCTTAAATTATCCCAAAACCACTATGTAGAGGATGAGTACATTGCTAGAGTTTTCTACGCTTCAATAGTTGGGATTTTGAGGTATAACATTGTTTCCATATGACCAAATATTGTTATTGTAGTGCCAATGGTGACTTGCTACATGTTTAATCCAGAGAAAGCTCATTGGGAAGTCACGAAATGGTTGTTGTGGTATTTGAATGGTACCTTCCTTTATTGTCTTATGTTTGGTGGTATTAATCTTAATTTGAAAGGTTATGTAGATGTTGATTTGAGTAGTGACTATGATTTAAGTAAGAGCACAACATGTTGCGTGTTTACTTTTGGTGACTGGAAAATTAGTTGGATTTAAGACTACAAAAGTGCACGACTATGTCTACCATAGAGTCAGAGTACACTGCTCTGTCTAAGGCAAACAAGGAGATGGTTTGGCTACAAAAATTCTTATAGGTGCTTGATCAAGGGAAGGATAGAGTTATTTAATGTGACAATTAGAGTGTTGTACAATTGACAAGAATCTAGTTCTACACTCAAGGTCATAAGGCTAATCATTGGTCTAGGACTATATCAAAAAGATTGAGGCCTAGGGGTGGGCAATGGGCCGGGGCCCCATAGACGGACCCTAAAAAATAAGGGTTGTCAAAGGGCCAGGTCGGTAAAGGGTCGAGTCATTAACGTATAATCCGGCCCATTTCACAATGTTAAAGGATCAGTGAATCGACTGGACCGAGTTGGCCTTCGATAACTCAAAATAAATAGTCTATTATTTTAAATACTAACCTTATTTATTATTAATACTTCCCATTAAATAATAACTAGTATAATTACTTTTTTGTATAAAGACACTTAATTTTAACTTTAGGGTCACACGGGTCGAACTAAAAAGCCCTGACCCGAACCATTACTATGAAAGTGAACCGTATCGGGTTCAGTGTCGGGTCCGGGTTCCTTTCTCCTCTCTGGTGACCACCGCCAAGCGAACCGCTTCGTCCAACTCGAGCCTCGAGTTGCAATTTCCGGTCACTTCGGGAGCTGGGAGGCTAGTCTCGGCCATCCGATGGATGGGCCCCGGGGCTCCTTAGGGAGGGGCCCGCTCACAACACCGACCGGAGGCCCTGGATCGACCAGCCGCCTCGAGACTAGAGCATAGAAGGTATCGGGGTGCGAGTGTTTAAAAACCCCGGGATTAATAAAAACCAGGGCACAACCGTGGCCATCAGAGAGCTTGCTCGACCGAGCCACCTCCTGGCTCACCCGAGCAATGCTTCTGCCGAGCGTGAATCGGCGTGGGGCCCGCCACCCGAGCTTCCTTTGCTCGCCCGAGCGGCGTTCTGTCGGTGTCATCGTCGCACAACCACGCATCCGAAGACACCGCCGCGAGCCTTCCTCCCGCCGCCGAGCTGAACTGCACGGAGATGTCATGCACGCAACCCGCCGACGACGACGACAGCGTAAGGCCCGCACCTTTCGCCGAGCGGCGTTCTGGAAGACACCTTTTTTACGCTGTTTTGGCTTAATTTTGGGTTTAGTATAAATAGCTTGTTATTATACTTCTCCAGGCACTTTTTGACTGATTAATGAATATGCTTATGCATTGCTTAGGGTTTCTCCCTTCCTTCTAAAATCTTGCTTTACTTTATCCATTGATTAATGGTGGTGTTTGCAAGTCATCTCTTTATTGATCATTTGGTGGAATCATCCTTTATGATGGTCATGGTGGGATGCTAGGCCTTTGGTGGTGGAGTTTCCTTTATCCAAGGTCATATCCAAATCTTTTGGGTGATCAAGCTCTTATTCGATTGTGAATCAAGTCTCTCAAGCTAGTCCATCAATCTTTCCCATCGCGCCACGCTCCAGAAAGGTAAGGCCTTGACCAGACGCAACCCTACATGACTAATGGGTCGACCCTGACCCGGCCCGTTGCCCACCCCTACTGAAGCCCAAACTTGAGGACTGAGTTGGACCAAATATTAGACTGAAAAAAGCTCGATCCTAGATTGGACCGACCAATCAGATTTTTTCTGTCCAGTCTTGGGTCCATACCCTTTTGTAGTTTGAACAGGACCGCACACATCCCTATTAAGAAATATTGAAATAAACCTAAAATATTAGTAGTTGACTCACATTTTTTAGTCCTTTGGTCCAGTCATTGACCCTTCAATTTGGTTCATGGGTTGGATCAAGAACCGAATATTAAATTTTCTCAGACTAAAGACTGGACCAAACTTCCCTCGATCCAGTTCTCAGTCCAATCCCTTTTTCGGCTTAGAATGAACTATGAACAACCTTACTCAAGGACAAAGCATATCAGAAGGAGGTATCACTTCATTCAAAGATTGTTGAAAGTGGTGAAGTGAAGCTAAAGAAGATTGCATGAAGCAAAAATCTAGCTGGCATAGTGACAAAGGGAGTTGATGGTTGGAAGTTGAGGCTCTGTATGGCCTCTAGTAGGCCACTCTAACTAATAAAGTGGTAGGTTGATGCATTAAAGGACCTATGTGGATGACGCTGAGGGTTACGGAGGCATTAGTTTCCAAGTAGGAGAATGTGGTATGTGTAGAGCCCAATGGAGGAACCGCTCGGTTCTACAGAGTTAGAGATGATGAATAAGCTCATGGAGGTGTTGCAAGACCCTTGCACGGGCCGTGTGATGCGCAACACAAGCAATAAGAAAGACAAACAATTCTTGGACCGATGTTGGTCGTGTCAGGGTCCAGATCACAAAATTTGGTGAACAACAACCGAAAGGGGTCATCTCAAGACTGACATGGATCGTGTCACCCTTGACACGGGCATCACTCTATACATAGTCTGTGGCTACGTTGGTAGCTTCTTCGCAAGGTCGGTTTATTTCACTCCGGAAGCTTAACTTAATTCTTCTAGCCACTATTTTACTTTGGTGGGCAAGGTTATTATTGTATCCTACATTCATTAACACATTAAAAATTATTTTGACCCAAGAGACACAACTTAAAGTGAGATTGTTCAATCACCTTGAGAGAAAGTTGGATTGTACGAGATCTCATAAGCACTTGTGTCTTCATCTATTCTAGCATGTTGAGTCTGTGAATTTTTTCCCGTAGTAACTTTTTTCACCTTAAAAGAAATGGTTCTCTTCATTTATTTTTTGCACTTTTCTTTATTATTTATTGTTGTTTGAGTCCCTACGACTACGATCCTAACACAGACCTCCTAAAGCTCACTATTTCAAGTTAAATTTACCTTAGGTGATTTCATTAAATCTAACTAACATCATGTGTTTCAGGAATATATTGTTTTAAAAAAAGAAACAAAACAGAAATTTGTTTGATCATTATATGTATTTCTAATGATTTAAACTCCGTTGACCCAAAAAAAAAAAAAAAACTTGGAAGCACACTATATTTTATGAACATTATTTTTAGGGGTCCGCTTTATTCAAATATATTTCTAGGTACTATATTTATTTTATGTGACAAATACTATTTTAAAATTATAAAAAGACGCCTAAAATTATTCAAATCTACAAACAAGTCCTTTATTTATCTTAAATAATTAAAAACATACTTTCCGGATCTAATGTCAAATGAAAGAGGACTCAAAATCACTTTAAAATATAAATTATTGTATGTGGAAATTTAATTTTCGAAAGTGAGTTTTTAATTGCTTGAGGTAATAAAAAAGAATTTTTTTAAATTTAAACAATTCTAGGAATCCTTTATAATTTTAAAACAATGTTTGTCACTTGAAAATAGATATCACCAAATACACATACGGTACCTAGAAATAAATTCTAATAATGTGGTTCTCTAAAATAATTTCCATATAATATAAGGTATCTCCCAATTATTTTTTGTGGTTGAGTTGTGCCCGTAGAATAAAAGAAGTAGTATGCTCACAAATAACACATTGTAACATTGTCGACGATAACTGGAAAATAATGACAATTACCATGTGACGTGATTATATAATTGTTTAAGTTAAACGTCGTCATCATCATGTAAAACGAAAACAAGTGAAGTTGTAGATGCATCTATTAAAATATGAATCTTTTATGAGAATATTAACGGCGGGCGCGACGGCCTGGTGTATGGGCATTATTTGGCCCGGTACTACCGCTGCCGTAGTCGCCAGCCCACACCAACAATCTTCGGGATCTTACTCCATTACTTTCATCCTCGGCTTCTATGTCTCCAACTCTGACCAAGCTCAATGTCTCTCCCTCCTGTATGTATATAAAATCGAAAATGATATAGGAATTGGAACAAAATACTTTTTAATGTCTTATCCTTAATATAAAAACAGTACAAATACATATTACATAAAATAATGATATGATTAAATTTTATAACTACAATATCCCATGAAAATTAAACAAAATGATATTTATTCATTATTTTTCAAATTAATTTACAAAAATGCTTAAAATTATATTTAGATTATATGTTTTGATTGTTTTGATTTTGATCGGATTACTTAATGTGGAAGAGTATGTGACGGGATTTCGGATCCCTAATTCTGCAAGAACGCACCCACCATCTAAATCCATAGCTCTTGTAGTGGTGGCCCTGTTGTAGATCGCGACTACTTGTGTGGTACAGTTATGGATGAGATGATAGTTAGTCTTTCGAATTTTGGTTTCGAATTATTTGCTTAATGAATTGAGGATGAATACTCTAAATTTAGTTGCTTAATTACATGTGTTTTGGATGGAAATTGGGTTTGATTTTTTTAATCTTTTGGAACTAATTTAAATTTTGGCTTTGAGTATTTTAGTAATGTTCATTTTGGTATGCCAAATCAGGTTCTGAATTGAGTGTTACGTTGAATAATGGAGTTTGATATCAATGGATTTATGATTTGTCTTTTATATGAAAAGTGATCAGTTGGGTTTGGATTGAGCTTGCCTCTTTGAGCAATGTGGGTTCTAACTTAAGAAACCAGGCCGTGAATTACAAATAGTTGGGTTGAATCATTCTGTTTGAGAGAATTGTGTCATTCTTATTCTAGTTACTAGTTATCTTAGGGAATGTTTCGTAGGAACCCCGGGGAAATTTTTCCCAGGGAAATTTGGGAAAAATTTGGGTGGGAAAAGTTTCCCTTAGCCCCCCCTAATGGAAATTTTCCCTAGGAAAATGAAGAAAATGGTGGGCACATCGTGAAAATTTTCTCGAAGTCAACTCGGGAAAATTGACCATTTCCCCAGGGTTATTGACCAACCAAACGCACCCTTAATGTGAGTGAATTCTCCTTGTCTTTCTTGTTTGTAGTTGTGGCTTTATGGTTGCATTAGTGTGTGTACTAGACATGGAGTTATACTGAGGATGCTCTTTTAACTGTATGGGTTATAATTTGGGCAATCTAGCTTAAATTAGTAGTATTTAAATTGAATCATGAACTTTGAGATAAAAGGGGTCATGATTTCGGATTTCCTTTGGCTTTGCTTTGGGAAGGGATTGTGGGATTGGTACTAATGAAACTATAGACTGAGGTTTGATGTGTGAAGGTTCTTTGTTTCCAATGCTTTGAATGATATTTAGACAATGTAGTATCATTTGATCCTACTTTATATAGCTTTGGTGTGGATATGTGGGATATGATGCCAATAGGTTTGATGTTGTGCCTAATTGCTTCGAATTCTTAATACCTTTTCTGAAGTTGTTGTAAGTGACAGATGTTCGATTAGAATTGCATGAAAGCGGATGCTAAAAAGTAAAACAAAATTTGAATCTAGTCCTATGCCCAATTACTATACAAAGTTTTACTGCTATCATATACTAAAGAATAGAAGTGTTAAACAGGTCTGTTGTGTGGTACAAATTTTTGTTTTGCTGCTTGGTATTTGGGCTTTAAAAATAGGCCCAGTTTTGTATATATGCCCCATGTCTCTCTCTATCTATCCATCCATCTCCACTTGATGCTTCACTCATTCACTCCCCCTTTCTCATTCTTCCCAATATCTATTATTTACTTTTTCATAAAATTAGTAATGGCAACTAATCCTTACACCAATACTGTTCTTTTTAAGTTTAACAAATTACTAATTCATACTACTGTAAATAAAATGTAGAGGGGGCACTGCCTGATGGGCATAGTAAACAAATGCAAATTATTGTTTTTATTTTATAATATTTAAGTATCATTATATTGATTTTGGTGATAAGGTGTCTTTTATTTGATAATTTATCCGATCATAAAAAATAAAAGCACTATACTTTTTTCAATTATAAATTTTTGACAATCTCATAATAGTAATTTATATGATGAATTATTATGTGCTAAAAAAAATTAGGTTCTCTTCTTCAATGGTTATATTACAAATTAGATAAATAAGATTGCGCAGGTTTGAATATGTTCGGCTGATTTATGTAAAAATAGATTATGTGTTGTTTTAGAAGTTAAAAAGTTAAAAAGGTTTAGGTAAAAATGGTAGAATTAGATAGAAGTAGAAATAATAATATTGTGGTACGTAGTTTATTCTTGCAAAAATTGTCAAAATTTTAAAACATCAATCATTACAAATTATTAGACAACATTTATTTTTAATGAAGAGAGTACTTCCTTCAGCGCCCTTTTTATTTGTCAATTTGGATAGAAGTGGAGAAACTAATGCAACACAAAATCTTAAGTAGAAATATAATAAAATTATCAAAATGACCTCAATATTATTAAATTATTGGTTCCAAAATCAATGATTAAAACTAAAGGTAGTAAAATTATTACTCCCTCCTTTCCTTAATAATTATCACTTTTGTGTTTTGAGAAGATTTTTTTTAAAAAAATAGTATTGAGAATGATAATTGTATTGGAAATAATAAAAGTAATAGATAAACTTTTATTTTGGTTATATAGTTGTATTAATAACAATAAAAGTAAGAGGTAAAATTAGAAAATTGTCACTAATATTGTATTGAAATTATAAAGTGATAGATATCGTGAAAAATAAAAAACTAGTTAAAGTAATAGATATTGAGAAAAATAAGGGGTATTAAAAATATAAATACAATAAATAGTTAGATATAATAAATAATCAAATGGATAAATAATTAAAAACGGATGAAATATAAATAATCAACTACGCCCGTGCCTTGCACGGGCAAGTGCAACTAGTATTTTATTAAAGGATTTATGTATCTTTTGTTGTATAATACTAGTTAAGTACAATTTTATAGGAAATTACAAGTTATTTTGGAGAATTTCGCATTTTCAATTACTAGGTTTGAATTTGTATTCATTATTGGATAAATAAAAAAGCATTTTAAAAAATATAATTAAAATGTGTGGCAACTAGGGTTATTGAAACAAATAGCCTATACTAGCAAACACAATAAATGTTGTCCGTGACTACGACGATATTGCATCTAACAACATTTATTTATTTTTTGCGGTAGACTATTGCAACATTTGTAAATGCTACTCATGACCAAAATAAATGTTGCTAGAGGACAATTTTTGATGTAGTGCATTCAAAACATTTGTGTGTCTTCCTAATAATTGTGTTGAGGTGGGGCATCTGGTATTTCTATCACCTCATTTAGTTTAACCCTTAATTTCTCTTTCAACTATAAACGACGCAATTTCCATTTGGGTGATGATAAGTGTCTTGCCCTAAGACACTCCTTAAATGTCTTCTCCCTTATAAAATCAATACTTATTATCGTTTTTAACCCCAATTTTTTTGACAGATACTATTAATTATCAATTATAAGAAGCTTGGAATGTGTTGGCTACGCCAACAATTAAAATTGACACCCTAACGAATGAACCCCATCCGTTGGGCATATTTTAGACGCTTTTTTGTAAATTTTTAAAAATATAGATAAAAGTGTGATTTTATACAATTTATATATATTATTATAGTTATAGAAGTCAATCATGTAACTTTTTTCCAATTTAATTCACAAATATATAGGTTTTCTATAATGACAAGACACAAAATATGTGTCTTGCACAAGACTTTTATCATTTCCCTTTCCATTTTGCATCAATATGGACTAGATTAATTGCTTGGATTTAGACCTGAAGTTTCCTTTCTCTTCTAAAGAGATTACCGAAAATATTTCCTTTGTATTTCTCTATATCAAATGGAAGGATGAGTACAAGTAAAAGGTTTTGATTTGTTCCAATGGGTTTGAGTCTAAACTTGCTAATTCAGGTTTGGCAGGTTAAATACGAGTTGGTTCAATGCGAGTCAGTTTTAGGTTTATTTAAGTTTAGGGTTTGGAAAACGTGCTTGAAACACTAAATTTTCGGGCATGGTTGGGTTAGTTTCTGGGTCAAGTCAAATTTTACTAGGTTCTTATAAGTCATTTAGGTCACTTGGAACTTGAATTATATTTTTCCCCTACTATCTAATTCCAAGGAACCTCTATATCAAGGGTGAGTCTCTATTGTGGCTGGGAGTGGTCATAACGACCCTTAGCCTTAAAATATGAAATAAAACTTTACCAAATTTATAGTAAAAAAATATGGATTGTATGTTTAATAAATAAGTGTCATAATATATTGATCACCCATAATCTAAATGTCTAGATCAGCCACTATGTCTAAGGGCCTACAATCATCTTGAATTGGCATTTTTAAGGAGAGTTTTGGAAAAGCTAAGGTTTGGCAATCATAGGATTATAGTAGTTGTGAGATGTATTCAATTTGTGTTGTTCTTATTTCTACTTATAATAAATTATAACGGATGATTTGCATACTGAATATCAGTACATTAAATTTATAAGTAATGCACTCTAATTGTCTAACACATGAACAGTAACTCTCTAACAGAATCACAATAATAATAACAGATGTGCAAACAAAAATATTGAAAACTCTGTACGCAAACAATACATATGCAATTGATCCCTATAATCAATTTCATTAAATATTAATGTGTCCCCTAAAATACAAAAATCATACAACTAAAGCTCACAATGAAATTCTTAATGGAACCTTGATGTATAGAGAATGTTACAATCATTGTCATCTACTTAATAGTTCATGGATACTGATATATGACTCGTGCGTTATACTAAATATATTAGCACGGTTTGAGAAAAATAATAGATGTTTTGAATGTGTAATTAATGACTAAGGAGTGGGAAGACAAAAATTAATGTCATCCTCTTCCTATAGGACCATGATTTTTCCCTTCTTTAGATAGCATACAAAAGACAAAAAAATGTAGCATAAATCCTTAAGCCTCACATAACTCAAACAAAACATTGATCCCCCTTCATTTTTTTTCTTCCTCACAACATCTCATCATTCCTTTCTCTCGGAATTTATTGAACCTTTTTCACGTTTTTCCTCTTCTTCATCCAGAATCTCATACCACAATGAACCATCAATCCCCCTTCATTTCTTTCTTCCTCATAACATCTCATCAAAGCCTCCTACTTAACACCAACCATTACCACATATTCATTGCCTTTATTGCATTATCAATACCCTTACCCTACGCCATAATCAGCCCATACATAGTTTTGGAAAGTGGTAGATAGATAGAGTGGAGTTAGATCCAAAAATAATGATGGACTTTAGCGATAATGAAATAAACGAGTTTTAAGCATACAATTAGGTGTCAAACTTGGCGTTCTCAAAAACTTGCTAAAGTGCAGGAAAATAAATAATTGGAATTCATAATACCCTAAAACTTTAAAACATCAAATTTAGCAAACAAGAAGTTACCATTGAAATCGGATTATTGAAATTGATTCGGTGACACTCAGATCTTACCATGTCAAAACCCAAAATGCCAAAAAGGTTAAGAGTGAAAGTTGGACTAATTGAACAATTTCACTACCCAGACTTATTCTATCTGACATTTCTTACCATACTGAACTTGACCAACTTGGACCAAGTTTGTTAACACACAATTTTATTTATACATTTTATATGCAAATGGACTTAACTAGGTGTATTAAAAAATTAATTAGTAAAAAAAAAAAAAGCACAGGCAAAAGTGAGATATGGAAAGAAACAAAACCTGAGTGTTGGATCCTTCATAAATGTAGAGATCTTCCAATGGGTCGTTCTTTGTATTTCCTGAAATTAAGTAGAACACATTACAAATCATCATTTTATATAAACACACAGATACATATACATATTGTTGGAAGTGAAGGTAATGGTTACAAGGTTTTCTCTCTTTTTACATCTTTCCTTGTCCCACATAGGAGGAAGAATGAAATATTTTGTTGTTTATATATCTTCCTTTCTTTCCTGGTGTTATATTAGCTTGGAAGTGGGTTTTAGTGAGGAGGGTATGGATTAGGCCTCCACACGCGCGCGCGTCGCTGCCGCCGTCCGTCCTGCCGGTCTGGACTGGGCGTGGGTGGGCTCCCTTTTACCCGGTTTTTGGGCCGATTCTGTTTCAGAAGATCTTGCGTCTTTATTTGATATCTTTTAGCCGTTAATTGAATTGATTTTATTCGTCAATTCTTTCCTGATCTTCCGCTTCTCCTTAATGGCTCTATGATTCTCGTCGCCTTAATTGTTGTTGCCTCTTCAATTTCTTCTTCCTCTACTCCGTTTATTCCTATAAATTGAGTTATGCCTGTGTTGTTTTGATATCCCAGAAATACATCCTCTTCTCTTATCTCCTCTTCCCTTTTCCTCTTCGTGGACATCAGTTTTGCATACTCCAAATCTTTGGCCACGAGTGCACGTGTCCAGAGATAATCTGAGTTAACCTTGAGGAGCGACCGGCAATCCCGATTGGCACCGAGGTCGGGCCGTAATCGCTTTCAAGGCAGTGGTTCTTCCACGGCTCAGTTCTCCTTCTGTTTACCACAACCTTGAATAGTTTTCCAGTAGCCTTATTTCTTTTCCAACAATTTGAAAGCGATTAATGTCAATGGCTGGTCCTCCTAAGACCCTTGCTGAGATCTACAAAATTGAGCCTTTCGATGGAACCAACTACAAACGATGGTCCCAAAAGTTGTTGCTCTGTCCTGAACAATTAGAGATTGATTATGTGTTGTCCTCGCCTCATCTTGAAGATCCAGATGCACCTCCTCCTCAGAACGATCATGAGTAAACCCCTACTGCTCCAAGAACCCCTGTTGTTCCACTGGATGAAAATGCCAAGAAGAAACTGGAGAAAGACAACAAAGTCGCACGGAGTTATCTTCCCAACAACATGTTGAACCCTCTGTTCGATTTGTTCGTCAGTTTCAAATCTGCGAAGACCATATGGAAGAGGCTCGAGATTAAACATGGCGCTGATGATGCTAGGAAGAAGAAGTATGTCGTTGGCAAGTTGTTGCAATTTCAGATTGTAGATGACAAGCCTATTATGGAGCAGGTTCATGTGTACGAGAACCTTTGTGCTGAAGTTCTAAATGAATGAATGAAGATGTGCGAGGTACTACAAGCGAATGTGCTGATTGAGAAGTTTCCGCCATCCTGGAGTGATTATAGGAATCATCTGAAGCACAAAAAGAAGGATCTGACCCTTCAAGAATTAATCAGCCACATGAGAACTGAGTAAGCAAATCATTTGAAAGATCATATGTCTTCTCTCTCTTTGAATTCTGTTAAAGCTAATCTAGTTGAATCTTCTGTACCTACTAATAAGGACAGGTTCAAGGGAAAGAATAAGAAGGATCAGAAGCAATCCAAGCATCCGAAACCATTGAACAAGCCTAACGCTAAAATCCAGAAGCAGAAGGTTATTTGTTATGTCTGTGGCAAACCAGAACACAAGGCATATCAGTGCAACCAACGTAAAGGAGCAAATCAAACCCACCAGAAACTACCGGATGTAATAGCAATCGAATCAAGCTAATCGACCGAGGAAATCAAGTATTCTCGCAAGAATCAGAAGCTAACCTCGTGATTAACAACAACGAGTGGATTTTGGACAATGGAGCAACTAGACACTTCTACACCAACAAGGATCTAATGCATGACTTTGAGGAGATTCCTGATGGTGAACATGTCTTCATAGGCAATTCTTCCACTGCTGCGGTACTGGGTAAAGGGAAAGTTCTCCTTAAATTTACTTCTGGAAAATCTTTATGTTTGAACAATGTGTTGTATGTCCCTTCCCTTCGTAGAAACCTAGTTTCTAGTAGCCTCCTTGATGTTGCTGGTTTTGAGGTGAACCAAAAGGTTGGGAAAATTGTTATTCTTCGTAATGGGGTATTTGTTGGGAAGGGGTATCGTAGTGATGGCTTATATGTTCTGAATGTTGCATCTGATGCTAATGGAAATGCTTCTACTTCTGCTTATATTGTTGAGTCTGTTAATCTTTGGCATGGTAGACTTGGACATGTGAATTATGCTTCTGTAAACAGGCTAAAGAACATGAAATTAATTCCAAATGTTAGCACAGAAAATTGTTCTAAGTGTGATGTCTGTGTTGAGGCGAAATTTGCCAAGAAACCTTTTAAATCAGTAACTACAAGATCAACATAGTTGCTTGAACTTGTTCATTCAGACCTAGCTGACTTTAAGAACACAATGAGCAAAGGAGGAAAGAAATTGTATATTACCTTTGTAGATGACTTTTCTAGATATACAAAAGTTTACCTTTTGAGGTCTAAAGATGAGGCTGAAGAAGTGTTCTTAATATATAAAGCAGAAGTTGAGAATCAATTAGACCGAAAAATCAAGAGGCTTAGGTCTGATAGGGGTGGTGAATATGATTCAACTTCTTTAACTGTTTTCTGTGAGAAAAATGGTATTATTCATGAGACTACCGCTCCTTACACCCCTCAACAAAATAGTATAGCAGAACGTAAGAACCGTTTCCTTAAGGAAATGATGGATGTTATGCTTCTGAGTTCTGGATTGTCTGATAACATGTGGGGGGAAGCTGTTTTGACTGCCTGTTTTATTCTCAATAGAGTTCCCCATAAGAAGAGGGACCATACCCTATATGAACTCTGGAAAGGATATGCCCCGAATCTGAATTATTTGAAAGTGTGGGGGTGTTTGGCTAAAGTGGCTTTACCTAGTCATAAGCGTACCAACATAGGCCCAAAGACCTTTGATGCTGTTTTTATTGGATATGCTCAAAACAGTGCTGCTTATCGTTTCATGTCTTTAAGTGATTATTCAATTTTTGAATATAGAGATGCTGAATTTTTTGAGCATGTGTTTCCGTTGAAAAAGAATGTGCCTAATGTGATATCTGATGTTGTGCCTAATGTTGTACCTGAGAATGTGAGCTTGCCTGTTGCTAGTTTTAGTACTAGAAATGTGGAAATTGAGCCTAGAAGAAGCAAAAGGCAAAGAACTACAACTGATTTTGGACCTGATTTTGTCACTACTGCTTTCCTAGTTGAAGTTTTTAATCTTTATGATGTGGATGCTTTGACTGAGGATTTTGTGTCTTTATTTCTAATTGATGAAGATCCCAAAACATATACTGAGGCTATTAGGTCTATTGATGCAACCTTTTGGAAGGAAGCCATAAGAAGTGAAATAGATTCCCTAGAGTCTAATAAAACTTGGGAATTAACTGATTTGCCTAAGGGTTGTAGACCTATTAGTAGTAAATGAATTTTCAAAAAGAAATTGAAGTCTGATGGTTCAATTGATAAATATAAGGCCAGACTTGTTATTAGAGGTTTTGATCAAAAGAAAGGGATAGATTATTTTGACACTTATTCTCTTGTTACGAAAATAAGCACCATTAGAACGTTGATTGCTTTAGCTGCTATTTTTGATCTTGTTGTGCATCAAATGGATGTATAGACGGCTTTTCTTAATGGTGACTTAGAGGAAGAAATCTATATGACCCAACCTGAGGGTTGTGAAGTACCAGGTCAGGAGGATAAAGTTTGTAGATTGAGAAAATCTCTTTATGGCCTAAAGCAAGCTCCTAAACAGTGGTTTGAGAAGTTTGATAGTTCTCTTGTGAAAAATGGATTTATTGCAAATTTGTCTGATTCTTGTGTTTATTCCAAGATGATAGGATCAGATTGTGTGCTTATATGCTTATATGTTGATGATATGCTGATCTTTGGTACAAATCTGCTTGTAGTCAATGAGACTAAAATGTTGTTGTCTTCTTTGTTTGAAATGAAAGATATGGGTGAAGCTGATGTGATCTTAGGGATTAAAATACAGAAAACCAATTCTGGTTATGCTTTGTGTCAGTCACACTATATTGAGAACAAGATTGTTAAAATCGGGATCCTAACTCGAAACCATGGGGAAGTTAGGATCGGAATTTAGTCCATGTAGGATCGTGGATCGTGTATAAATAGTAGAATCGTTTTGACGATTTTGTACCATAAAATCGTAGGATCGTAAATTAGGATCGTGATTTTAATAACTATGATTGAGAAAGTGTTAAAGAAATTTAACATGTTTGATGTGACACCTGTTAGAACTCCCTATGATCCCAGTATACCTTTAAAGAAGAACAACGGTCCTAGTGTGTCTCAATCTGAGTATGCTAAAATTATAGGAAGTGTAATGTTTTTGATGAATTTTACTCGTCCTGATATTGCTTATGCTGTGAGTAGATTGAGTCGCTACACTCATAATCCTAGTCAAGAACATTGGAATGCACTTCATCATTTGCTTAAGTATTTAAAAGGTACAATGGATTGGTGTTTGCACTTTAATAAATTTCCTGCTGTTGTAGAAGGATATTGTGATGCAAATTGGATTTCTGATAATGATGAAGTTAGTTCTACTAGTGGTTATGTTTTTACCTTGGGTGGAGGGGCTATCTCGTGGAAGTCTGCAAAACAGACTTGCATAGCCCGCTCTACCATGGAATCTGGGTTTATTGCTCTTGAGTTGGCAGGTCAAGAAGCAGAGTGGCTTAGAGGTCTCTTAGCAGACGTGCCACTATGGGAGAAACAAGAGACACCTATCTCTATACATTGTGACTCACAGGCAGCAATTGGAGTGGCTCATAACAGTGTCTACAACGGGAAAAGGAGACATATCCGTGTTAGACACAGTGCAGTGAGACAATTGCTAAAGCATGGAGTAATATCCTTGCAGTATGTGAGATCCGAGAAGAATTTGGCGGATCCTCTCACTAAGGGGTTGACTAGACGAGTTGTTCTAGAGGCATCGAGGGGGAAAGGGCTTAAGCCTATGGCTTGAAGAGGTTTGTGGATACCAATTATTTGGTCCAACGAAACCATACTAATCTTCGAGGTGCACTACATCCTTATCCCTATGGTGCAAAGTAGTGCTTCTAAGGTTGAGATTATTCTCTTAATGAATCCCCGCCCTTTGTGGGGGGTGCTTGTGAGACGCACTGAAGGATTCACCGATTGTTTATTGAAAGGATGAGCTAATTGCTCTTAATAATTCCATAGTCACATTTGTGGTGGTCTATGTTGAGATAGACTCGATGGAATTACCTACGTAAGTGTGAAGGTTTGGCCGCCTTCTATGAGAGATTTGGGCTATCTCTCTAGAGCACTTATGAGTCCCAAGGTGTGCGCATGGCCATATAAAGGCGCAAGTGTTTTTATCGCGGAGTATGCTTTTCTGTAGGTTGATACGTGTTGTGGGGGTCTCAATCAAAGTCTTCCAAGTTCAAGGCATAGTCCACTTGTTAGATTATTGATTGTTGCCTAACATCACTAATGTGTCAATTCAAATCGAAAGATATTGACGCCTAAGTATCTGACCTGTTTTGCCCTGTTCTTGTTTTCCTTTTTCTGGTTACCTTGTAAACCATTAGTGGGGGATTGTTGGAAGTGAAGGTAATGGTTACAAGGTTTTCTCTCTTTTTACATCTTTCCTTGTCCCACATAGGAGGAAGAATGAAATATTCTGTTGTTTATATATCTTCCTTTCTTTCCTAGTGTTGTATTAGCTTGGAAGTGGGTTTTAGTGAGGAGGATATGGTTTGGGCCTCCACACGCGCGCGCGCCGCCGACGTCGTCCGTCCGTCCGGTCCGGGCTGGGCGTGGGTTGTGGGCTCCCTTTTTACTCGGTTTTTGGGCCGATTCTGTTTCGGAAGATCTTGCGTCTTTATTTGATATCTTTTAGCCGTTAATTGAATTGATTTCATTCATCAATTCTTGACTAATCTTCCGCTTCTCCTTAATGGCTCAATGATTCTCACCGCCTTAATTGTTGTTGCCTCTTCAATTTCTTCTTCCTCTACTCCGTTTATTCCTATAAATTGAGTTATGCCTGTGTTGTTTTGATATACCAGAAATACATCCTCTTCTCTTATCTCCTCTTCCCTTTTCCTCTTTGTGGGCATCAGTTTTGCATACTCCAAATCTTTGGCCACGAGTGCACGTGTCCAGAGATAATCTGAGTTAACCTTGGGGAGCGACCGGCAATCCCGATTGGCACCGAGGTCGGGCCGTAATCGCTTTCAAGGCAGTGGTTCTTCCACGGCTCAGTTCTCCTTCTGTTTACCACAGCCTTGAATCGTTTTCCAGCAGCCTTGTTTCTTTTCCAACACATATACATACATATACATATACATACATACATACGCCCTACAAATGAAAATAAGTTTATAAAATATCTATTATAAAACTCATCTTAAATTTATAAATATTATTGGAAAATTCATCCTTATACTTACACATAATTTTCTCAGTTGGTCATAAAAACTCATAAATAACATGATGTTTGTTTGTCAATTATTAATACCAACCTAAACTCACCAATTTTTCTTAATATCTTCGACCCTTAACTTTTAAATTTTTGCTGGTCGAGGGACGCCAATGTTCAAAGTTTGGGCCACTACCACCTATAGCACTCATCTAATTGCACTCCTCAAATCGGCAAGAAGGAATGTTTCATTATGATTCGAACTCTAGAGGACAGGGGATTAGAAGTGGAGCCCCTGTCATCAAGGCATGAGTTAATTGACTTTTACTTGATTGTTAACAATTCTTATATTGTCTGACTTTAACACGGAGTCTAAAAAGTGTTGAAGTTATTTTGCTTACTTTAAAGGTGGGTAGGTGTTACATATGTTCTCGTTGGCAATCCTTAAGTTTAAACGTTAACATATTTTTTAGTTGGCAATCTTTAAGCTGAAGCGTTAATATCCTATCTTAGCTGAGGCGGAGTTTATATGTTTCTTTTATTATTTCGGCTCAACTACCATATGATTCAAAGTGAGAATTCGATTGAAAGTAAAATAATTATTTAGTTATAATATATTTAGCTATTGTTAGATAATACTAGTAATAATAGTATAAACCAAGTATAATATTGATATTTTATAATGATCAATTAATTTTCATTTGAATTACCATCTCCCTATGCGAATGTATATATGAACCATGATATATGTCTTAAGTCAAAATGATTAATTGTCTTTGCCCAAAATTTATGTTTTTATGATTTTAAATAAATTTTTTAAAAAATAATTGCACATGTTTATCAAGCAAAAGAGTATTGCAACCATTGGTTACATCAAAAAGTATTAATGATTAGTTAATTATATCAACTATTATAGAAAATGCATAATTTTGTGTACTTTATATTTATGAAAAAATATACACCAATAATAGAATTTATGTAATTTATGAGTAGTGTCACCCTTAAAATAATGAAACATATATTTGTAACAATTTAAATATGCGTAAATATATATCTTAGGGTGATTTAAGTGAAATTTAAAATGGTTAATTGTCATCTTGATTTAAAAGGCTTATCATTTTCATATATGCTAATATTTTAGCGTGGATAGAGGCGCTATATTGTCAATTTCATCATTTAAGAGTACCCACAACAGTGAGTTTGAGTTTGGCTAATTGGATAATGTGAATTTATGGATTCCTACCAAGAGAGTCAAAATCTATCTCTTTTTTTTAACTAGCTTTTCCAATGGTGAACATGAGTTTGACTCATATTAATTAAAAAAAGTAAGTGAGTCCTGCTAAATAATATAATTAATTTGGTTATATTGATAAAAAATGATGTGGATTAGGAGAGAAAAAAAATATGATTAAAATATTAGTGTGTTAAACTCGCTTTCAAACTCGTCTCGCGAGACTGACGGCGAGATTCTCGCAAGACAAGTATCATTCTCACCACTAAACTGTCCTGCACGACTTCATTTTATTCTAATCTAAACTCACCATTACGGATGACCTAACATTTTTTTCTAATTTCGGGGAGAAAATATACTTTAATCTCTAATTCTGAGTCTCACTCTTCTTCTATCACATATATCAAATATTCCATATTACAATTCTCACATCTGGTCTTCAGTGGAGTTTGGTAAAATGGTCCTCTGTTTGAATTTTTTTCACCCATCTCTTTAATTATAATTTATAAAGAACAATTTTTAGGCGAGATTTAAATTGTTGCTGAGAGTATATTTACGATAACTCGATTATTTAAAAATAAAGGATTTGTGATGTACCGCTCTGATTTAAGCGTACAATGTGGTGAGCGAAGAGGGCAGGGATGAGCACAAATTTTAAGAGTCTCTTTCCTGTATCAGTCCCGGTCAAGTTTTGGTCCTGATCAACTGACTAAAAGTGGGGCTTAGCCTCATTTGTTGGTCTCGGTCTCAGTCCCGATACACATGTACAAACACACATACACACACATATATCATATATCATATATATATATATATATATATATATATATATATTTGGGTACAAAGGGTGAAGATCGAAATATGTGGATTCTGATAAGAGCATTCCGGAAAACCTGTAACTGATTCTATTTATTTTTTTTAAAAAAAAACATATAATATTAATGTGTGTATGTTTGCATTGATGACTTTTTTTTTTTTCATATGCACTATTATTTTTTTCATTCTTTTAAATAAGAAAGCTATTCTTTTTATTTTTAGTTATTCCTTTTTTCTTTATTCTTTTAAATATAACATCGGTAATATTTTCAACAATACGTATGGTTTCTTGTATAAAATTATATATATATATATATATATATATATATATATATATATATATATATATATATATATATATTTGAAAAAAGGTATTGGATTGAATTTATTTACTTACTAAATATTGTGTAATTTTCGAGCATCCACATTTATGAAATTTGAGAAAAAATTGTGTAATTTTTATTGGTTGTTTATGAATATAAATCAAATATTACAGGTGCAAAAAGTTAAGACATCTAGAAAAAGAAAATCCCGATTTATTTCCACTGGGGGGTCGTTCGGCATGTAATGGGAATGGGAATGGGAATTCATAATAGGATTAGGATGGGAATTCATAATGGAAATGAGAATTAATATGTCTTTATGAATTACCAACTTTCTTGTTTGTTTTGTGGTAATTCAAATTGGGAAGAGGATTGGGAATAAACACACATTGACAAAAACACCCATTTATTAATTTATGAATGTTTTAATAAATTGAAATGGATAAAAGACCATAAATAACACACATTTACTTTTAGAAAATCAATTACCATATGAAAAAATTAAGAAAGATTTAACTTCATAAAGATCTTAATAAAAATTAATTAAGCATTAAATATGAATTAAAAATTAAAAACAAGTATATAAACGCTTAAAGTAATTAAGAATGATTTAATAGATCAATATGATAGACCAATTGTTGACGGGTACATATGTGTGTGTGTGTGTGTGTGTGTGTGTGTATCAATGGGAAATCTCATGGTTACTTTAAGGGAGGTAGAGGTCTTCGGCAAGGTGATCCACTTTCTCCTCTATTATTTGTGATTATAATGGAATATCTGTCAAGGCTTCTGGGACTACCAATTACTACTGGCAGAATTGGAAAGTTTGATTGTCTCGCTTTAGTTGACAAGATAACAGCAAAAATCAGATTATGGTTTTCTAGGAAGATTTCCTATGCTGCTCGTGTCCAATTGATAAATTCTGTTTTGATGAGCATTTTCAGCTACTGGGCGAATATATTTGTGATTCCTATAAATGTCATTGAACAAGTCGTGAAGATTTGTAGGAATTATCTTTGGTCAGGGGATTTAAACTATCATAGAGTGCCTCTGGTTAATTGGGATAATATGTGCAACCCGAAGAAAGTTGGAGGTTTAGGGATCAGAAATCCTCGTTTATGGAACTCAGCAATGATTGGAAAATTAGTATGGAATATTGCTCAGAATAAAAGATAGTTTATGGATAAGATGGGTTCATGAGAGATATGTGAAGGATAAGAATTGGTGGCTCTATGTTCCTCCTCCAACAAGTTTATGGAGTTGGAAACAAATTTGCAAGATTAAGGATAAACTCAAGTTGGAAGATGAAAGTAATTGGAGGTGGAGGGGGGGGGGGAATAATGGTTCATATTCTGTGAAAGATTGTTATGAAGCTTTACATCCAGCTGCACAAAACTGAAAGTGGCACAATACTGTCTGGAATGGAATACTCCTCCCAGACATAGTTTCTTGGCATGGCTAATTTTGCAGAAGAGAATCCCAGTGGGTAAGAGATTGTTTGATCATGGGAGTGATATAGATGTGAAGTGCAGCCTGTGCAATACTGAAGAAGATTCCATTGATCATCTGTTTTATTCTTGTTCTTTTATACAACACATAATTGTGTTCTATGCCAGGAAGTTAGGTGTCAGGGAAGACTTTAGCTCTTTAGAGCATTGGATATCCAATTGGAAAAATATGAAGAAGAAGAAGAAAAGGCTATGTGAAGCTGATGGCTGTTGTGTAATAACAACTGTCATAGCAATTGTATGGGAGTGGAGAAATTATAGAAGATATCCTAAAAAGTGCGTAAACACTGGAGTAGAAGAAGCAGTGAAGAATATTCATTCAATTCTAATCCATAGGCTTTTATACCTAGCAAAGGGTAGTAATAGATACAAAAATTGTATAGATGAGTTACTCAAGTAGTTGGTTCTGTTTGGTGGTCTGATTTGTATGGTGTTTTGGGCCTGTTTTGGCGCTTGAAATGAATTAAAATTATGCCAATATATATATATATATATATATATTTAGGATTCTCTTTGGGTTCGGTGGATTCATGATATATATACATATACATATAATATATATATATGAAGTTTGACTAATATATTAATTATAATTAATATTTAATTAATAGAAGGAAAAAGTTTAAACTCTACTGCATTAGTAATATCTCAATCGAATAATACGTAATAACAATAATATTTAATTAATATAAGCAAAAATAATACTATGTTTAGGTGACGGTAGCCAACAAGATTGACAATAAAGGTGAAGTTTTTGTTTAATAAAAGCAAAACGAATGAATAAATGAGTTTTTCTTAAAAAAAAAATAGGGGTAATTTCTATTGATGAATTCCCAATGTCTATTACCACCCCCACATGGTAATAGATTGTTGAGAATTCACTCCTATTTCCATTCATATTCCCCTTTTTTTTTTATTACCATGAAACAAACATGATAATTGCCAAACCCTCTATTCATATTCCCAAATAGCTATTCCTATGAAACAAACAGCCCCGGCCACCAAAGAGGAATCAACCAAGAAGTGGAGCAGGATTACCAAAACTACGAAGATCCCGGTGCCACTGACCCCACCAGAGAGGGATCAAACACATTTGACAATTAACTAGGAGAGTTAAAAGGCTCATATATGGTTAACGAGAGTGGTGAGATAAAAATGAAAACCAAAAACAGACAATTTAGACCAATAGTATACCTACCGAAAACAGTAATAAACTGTTCCCAATTGAAGCGTAATAAAAAGTAATGGGAACATCAAAAGGTCAAAAAAAGTTGAGGTCGAAAAGGAAAGGGAGGTAAACGCTGCGCAAAATCTCATAAAATATGTATTAGCATGTGAAATCGGAAACAGTGACCTCCGATATGAAGATGACGACCTACATATGATATGATGTGAGGGAGAGACTTACCTGCAGAAAATGAGGGCAGAACAAGAGTGGTGCAGACCACACCAAGTAGTAGCAGTATTACCAAACCCTTATTTGTCTCCATCCCCCTGGTTGGTCAATAGAAAGTTTTCAAGATAGTTTTTTTGAATTGGTAAGCTTAAGCTACGACGTGATGAAGAACAAGCTAGCAAGATTAATATAAATACAAGTCAATGGTGGTTGTCCAGTTGTTATTTTCTGGCCTGCCCTAATGTTTAATATTATCAATTTGCACTCACTAATGAGTCATAAAATATACATAAATTTTATTTGGTAGACTTCAACTTTTATTTATTTCAAGTTGTCGACTACCCTTTAAATTATTTCAAATGGTAGGCTTATTTTGAAAATTATTTCATCTCGTGAGCATTCTTCTTATACCGTTATTGAAATATTGCTCGCAAAACTTTCCTCTTCTCTTGATTTCATTTAACTCTCCCTATCAAGTTTACAATCGACTTACTTAAAATAATACCCAAAGTGTACTTGGAATAATTTTTAAAGTTTTCAAAATATGCCTATCATTTGAAATAATTTTCATCTACCACTTAAAATAATTTCAAAAGTGGTTGACAATTTGAAATAGGCAAAAATTAAAGCCTGCCAAATAAAATTTTCCTAAAATATATCTAACAATGATTCTCAAGTATCAATTTCACATATTCTTTTTTTTTTCCCACACCGACCATATCAATTTCACATATTCAACGCCATTAAAGAATTACTTGTATGATTTTTCATGATAAATGCAGTTGGCCGGGCAAAGCTTTTCTAATCCCTATCACCCTAATTGGTCAACTGGGGAAAGATTCTTTAGTTATGTTACCTATGTATTAACCCATAACTACCTTTATATAAGGAAAGAAATTCAAAAAAATTGAAGAATACCAAACGTCAACTCTTTTCATTTCTTTCGTTATCCAAAATTTCACTGCATTTTATATTAGATGTAACTAGTCTTAAACCCGTGCACGAAGCATATTTAAAATAGTTATTCCCTCTGGTTTTTTTTAATTGTCACCTTAGTCATTGTGATAAAAATTTTAACGGCTAATATCTTAATTCGTATAATGATTTATCATACAAAATTGATGTTGTTAGATTCGTTATAAAAAATACTATCAGAAAAGTATAATATCGTAGATCTTTATAAAAATATTATGTGTGAAATTTTTGATTAAAGACGGACCTCAAAAAACGTGAAAGACAAATAAAAATAAACGGAGGGAGTATTTTAATTTAAAAAAAAAACTAAATTATAATTGTTGATACAATTTAAAAAATAATAAAATGAAAAGATATCATAATCTGTGTTTGCATATATTGTTATGAAACAATAAATAGATGAACACAATATAGAGAAAAATAATAGAGAAGAACAGTAGAGATAACAGAGATTGAGAGACGATAATAAAATGATCTTATTCATAAATCACAAGGGGTATTTATACTGGTTACAATATTGCAAGAATTATGCACAATATAGACTTCATATGAAAACAGAGTTTTCAGATCTTATATCATCCTAATATATAAAGATCGATTTTGCTAATAGTCACCCTAGGGGCGATGGTTAAGAAATAATATTATCTACTTTTATTTTATATAGATATCACATAAAATTAAAGATATATAATAATAGATTACATTTGCAATAGAAATATATTTTACTATGCAATCAAATCTGTACAAATCTTATTACTACCTAATGTACTTTTTGATAACTAAAATTGTGCTTTGCCTAATGCTTCGAGATTAAAGAATGCTATGATAATTGGTTACATTTGCCTAATATTAATTTCAAATTTCATTATGAGTGTGTTTGGTAGGGGGAAAACATTTTTTTGGAAAATGTTTTTCTAATTTTCTAGTGTTTGGTACAAAAAAAAAAGTTTAGAAAATCATTTCCAAAGAAAATCATTCCCTCTAAAGGAAGGAAATTGACTTCCTTTGTTCAACCAAGAAAAATCGTTTTCCGCTATTGATTGTAGGATTGATTTTAACTACTAACTCTAACTGAAATTTGATGCCAAAATTTAAGATTAACGATTTTTCTCGAAATTTTGTAACACGCTATAGAATTGATTAAAAAAACCTCAAATATAAATTTGCAGCTCAAAATATTTTTATTTGATAACATTTATCACGATATATACCAGATCAGAAGTCTTTGCCGCTAAAACTAACTGAAACTTTTAAAATTCAAATTGAACTGTTTGAATCAAAACTTTATGATTTGATAGTATGGACTAAGAAAAGCTCAAATATAAGTTTTGAGCTCCAAATATTTTCATTTATAACATATATCGCCACTTTTGTTGACATTTTTTTGCGTTAAATATGACTAAAACTTAAGAGCAAAATTCAATTTCTCGGTTTGTCACGAAACTTTACAATACGATAGAAATGATTAAAAAAAGCTCAAATATGAATTTTGAGCTCAAAATATTTTCATTTGTAACATATATCGCCACTTTAGTCGACATTTTTTTGCGGTTAAATATGACTGAAACTTAAAAGCATAATTCAATTTTATCGGTTTATCACGAAACTTTACAACACGATAGAAATGATTAAGAAAAGCTCATGTATGAATGTTGAGCTTAAACTATTTTCATTTGTAACATATATCGCTACTTATATCGGCATATATGATCATTTTCGGAAATATAATTTGTCTCCTACCAAACAAGGGAAAATTTGGCATGGAAAACCATTTCTCTTGGAAAACCATTTCTCATGGAAAATCATTTCCTCAGAAATCATTTTTCTCTCAACCAAACACACCCTAAAACATTAAAACATTGAAACCGTATTATTTTCTGCAGGTTACATTTGCCTAACATTTTCCTAATATTAATTTCAAATTAGCCTGATAATAATTTCATCTTATCGCTTAATTTATTTGCTGCAAATATGAAATTGATATTACACACGTGTAGAGCACCAAATTTCATGATAGTTTCTGAAACTGCGCAAAATTTACCCATAATCGTTTTTCTTTTTCTAAATTAACATCAATTTTATATTGTTTAACTCGATAATCCAAGGACAACATGCCATAGATGGATTGAGGACAACATATGAGATGGAGAATTTGAGAGGGTAAACTGTAATTTTCAATGGTGTTGATCAGTGGGGATGGCAGTCAAGTCCGAATATGAAGCGAATCCGATTCGCTCCGGCTAAAAAATCTTAATGCGAATTCAATTAAAAAAATCCGACTCCGATTATAATTGGGGCGGGTATGGAGGTGACCACCTCCGATCTGATTAAGTCCGATTAAGTCCGATTATTGTCGATCCGATTAAAGTCCGATTATAATAATTAATATAAAAAGTTTTTAAAAAACTGAAAATTAAAATGACCATTTTTTTTAATAATAGATTGTAAAAGTTTATTTATTTCTTTTTTTTTAAGGGAAATCGTGTATTACTATTAGTCATTAAGGTTTCATTTCATCAGTTTCACTTCACCTGCCCTGCGCATCCCAGCCTCCGCCCCCAGGCTCCCATTATGTGTTGTGTGTTATGCAAACATTTTTAAGAATTATTGTTGATGTTTTATTTTAACAAGTATGATATGTAATCGGAGTTAGAAATAATCGAAGTCGGATGAAATCATTTTATGGAAACATGTAACAGCTAATCGGAGTCGGAGGTAATCGAAGTCGGAGTTAGAGTTTGGTACCTCCGATTAAGTTTGGATTTGGATGTCCTCCCACCTCCGATTAATCGGATTTGGAGGTTGACCTCAACCTCCGATTATTAATTGGAGCGAAGGTGGATGTACCTACCTCCGATTCGCCTCCGATCCATTGTCATCCCTAATGATTAGCCATGGAGGCCGGATAGATTGATTTTATTTTATTTTTTTCAACTGAAACAATGATGAGATGTTTCCTATCTAACATTAAATATATATGATTTGGGAGTAATATATATCTAAAAAGGGATTGTTTCCCTTTTTAAGATTTAATATATATCTAAAACTAAATATATGTGATATAAAAATTTAAAAAAAAAGATAAGATTTTATCTAAACCATCACCCTCAGGGCGACATTACCCAAAAGATATTTGCTTGCTCGAGAATTTCAATCTGTGCTTCTGGCACTTTGAACCCTTCGAGAGTTTTATATAAATATCATTATCAAAATTTTCAGGAGCTATAGCGATATTTATAAGATGCATTCTTAGCTATTCATGAAGCGGAGCCTTGGTGCAACGGCTGAGTTGTTGCCTTGTGATCGTGAGGTCATGAGTTCGAGCCCTGGAAACAGCCAACCTTTTATTCTTAGCTTTTCATGTACTGCCAAAATTAAGGTATCGTGATGTAGTGACGTGAACTACATAGGAGTATATTCCATCATATTCGATACCAAGTCTTTGCAAAAAGACTTATGCAACAAGTCGCTCCCTGTTACTAATAATCTCCCTTTTTTCATTTTGTTTACACACAAAGACATAATTGTATACCACAATTTTTACCAAAAAATTGCTCCGAGGTGCCATACATTCCCTAAAACTTGCTTGGGACCTCATTATTTTTTTTTACTCTTTGGGGACTAGATTGTTGTCAAAACTTACTGGTTGGGTCTTTTCCGACCAAAACAGCCGGAATCAATAAAAAGTCAGAAATACCCCTTGATTATTGATTGAAAAGTCCAGTTTGCCCATTTTATTTACCCATTTTATTCATCCCAACCCCAATTGCTTGTTATCGCCATTGTAGTGCTTATGTTTGCATTTGCCCAGCTTTGTTGATGTTGATGATCCCCCATACTCATCGAACTGCTGCTTAAATTCGTGTTGAGGTTGTTCATGATCGTCTCTTCCAACGAATTATCGCCTTGATCCGTTGTGTAATTGTAAAGATTTGAGGATTGAATCGATGTGACCGAACATGGGTTGCTCTCAAAATTGGCACCCAAATTTGAATATGAGAAGTTTAGGGCTTGATCGTTGTGTGGGGGAAGAGAAAAGGTCGAACCCAGAAAACCCCCATTCTTGTTCTCATGAATGTCGCTGCTGAGGAAGGCAATGGAGGTTTTTGGCTTTGAACATGGCGGATGCCTACCAAGTGTTTGATAAAATGCTTGAGAGTAAAGACCGAACCTTGAAAACACCCATTTTTATTGCGTTGTTGCTTGTAATTTGTCGGTTTCTTTGTGTCTATATGGATATGAGAATTACTCGTTTGTATTCGTGTATTCACACAATAAATTACAAGAAGCAACGCAACAAAAATTACAAGCAGAAACCCACCTGGAAAATCACCCCAGAAAATGAAGATTTGGACTTTTTTTGGGGCAAGTCATGAGAAGATTGAGCAAGTTCTAAGTTCCAAATCCAACTCAATCGCACAGAGATATACTTGCATTGAAATGAAGGTGAGGGTGGTGGTGGCGTGGGGTTGATTCTGCCCGAAGAAGAAGAAAGAAAAAGAAAGGGAGGAGAGAGAGAGAAAAAAAATTGGAGCCAAACAGGGTTATTCTTGTCAATCCATCTATCTAAATTCATTTTGTGTTACTCCGGCTAAATTCACCGGATTTTCATAACCTTTGGTCAGAAAAGACCCAACCAGCAAGTTTTGACAACAATTTGGTCCCCAAAGAGTAAAAAAAAAAATAATGAGGTCCCCAAGTAGTCAGTTTAAGAGAATGTATGGCACCCCAGAACAATTTTTTGCAAGTTTTACACCAGTTTGGTGAATGGACAACAGATCCTGATATTTCCAATTTTACAAGCGAATCTAATTCTTAAATGCATCTTTCTACTTGGTCAATCTCATCTTTGTATGTATTCATTAACAGACCTAAATTCATGATCTTATGGCTACTCACAATTGTGAGCGTTGTATTATATAATCAAATATTATATCGACGTCAACTTCATTTCTGTTCCCCCCTTATCCAATTCATAGCATAATTAATTGAGATCTCATCATTTTCGCGAATTTCAGATGCCTGAACTTATGGTGTAACTTCCGTATTTGTCACGATTGAGGACTCTTCTGGAGTCAAAATTTCCTCATTTCGGCTATCAATAATTATTCGCTCCTTTTCCTTTTCCGAGGACTTTTGTCTTTGGAACCGACTGGTCAACCATGCTTCATATGTGGTCTAGCTAAACTCATTAACAATTCAATTTGTCCTACTGGGACATCAATTCTTACAGGAGCATTAGTAGTTGAGATATAAGATTTAATAACTCCTTATGGGTCAGTAGAATAACTGGAAGTAGATTCGCTCAAGTTTGTAGACGAATTATATTTTAAACTTACAGTTCACATTACATTGTGTGAGGATCATAATTATTCGTTCCAACTTGTTTCCTTGTCCAACAACTTGATTCCCCCCTCCCCCCAATGTTGGGAAAATTGTGTCATCATAATCGAGAAATTATGCCATAAGTATATCTCCAGTGAATGACTCTATTATATTTAAGTATGGATGGATATTCATACCCGACATATAGTCCCGATTTCTTCGGGGTCCCATCTTAGTGCGTTAACATGGAGCATACATCGCACATGATCAAATTCATAGGGTGGGAGATATTTGGTTCATGGCCAAAACCCATTTGTAGAGGATAAATAAACATTCATGATAACCTCTTGGCCTTATTTGGATCAATGTTGGTGTATGCAATATGACATGTCCCTGAACAATTGTAGTAAGCTCTGCTCTCAAAAATGGTTTGTCATTTGTTATATACTCAACATCTCATATATTAATGATTCTACAGGATCATTTTATTTACATATAAACATTTGACATAGGATGCTTAACATCTATGTTCATTGGCATACAAAAACTATCAAAAGCCTTCTCCATCATAATCAAGATGAATCTTCTTGATTGATAATTTGAAATGTGCTTGTAAATCAATTCAGCAAACAATCTTGCAAGCGTCAAGTTGCAAGTTGATAGTAAACATACAAGTGACTATCTCATTGATGCATCAAGTAAAACCAAACTATATTCAGATGGTTTACTTATAGGTCTGCAGGACCAACACAAATATCACTTGTACGTCACACATGAAACTAAGGGATTTGATCCATGTCTATGCTAATGATGGTGTTATAATTAATTTTCTTTGATAAGGAGCAACTAATTAGAACTCATTTGACTAAGGATCTTCTGGCCCTTCAAGATATATCCAAATGAGTTCTTATTGAGAGGATTGCTCTAAGATTTTCCTACTATGATAAAGTCTTCATCAATAGTAAACTTCTGGTTTACTAGAGTATGTGCTTCAATTGGGTTAATTGTGTCGAATAACCTAGAAAATAAGGATGATATCATTTTCAACACACATGTTGCTCAAAGCAATTTTCATAATATATGAATACTAGTTGTCTCAACATGGTATTCATTCCCACAAATATCTTTGAAACTTAATTAATAAGTTCCTTTGAGAAAAATACGTCCACAATATGAAAGTTAGTTCCACCAAACAGTATTATATACACTCTTCTGGAGCCTTTAATCAAAGTAGAGTGTCATATATATAATGGTAATATGTGCTTCCCTCATCAATGGACAAGAAGTAATTTATTATCACTAAAAATATGTGGTGTTCTAGTGTCTGCAGGACACGTATCTATCACCACATATATCCATGGTTCCAATCAAGTAAGTATCCATGAAATTCACTTTAAGATAATTAAATATAACATCAATGACTTCAATTCATATAGAGCATATAGTGGAAGTGCTGTAATCACTTATTATTTAAAAAAAAAACACACTTCAGAAGCACATACATGACTCTTGAAAGGTAAATATGATAAGAGGAGAGCAGTAGGATTAGAGAATGTTTTTCTTATTATTGCATCATACCTAAACCAAGGGAAAGGAGGTCTATATATACAAGAGAAAACCAAGATCCTAACTACCTATAATAGAAAGAAAAACAATAAGAGAAGACACCATAACTAACTGTGGGAAAATACAGAAAAAGAAATAGAAAGTAAAGCTTGGAAAAAAGGAAAACTTATACAGCTTATTCAACACTCTTCACATCCCCCCCTCAAGGTGGATTTTGGTGGAGAAGCAACCAAACCCATCCTTGAAGACAAAAGATTATGTTGGTATTCTAAGAGGGGTTTTGTGAAAATGTCTGCCAGTTGGTTTGAAGATGAAACGTGAGCTGTTTGAAGGAAGCCATCTTGAATCTTGTCTCTTATGTAATGAGAATCAATCCTTATATGCTTGGTTCGTTTGTGAAAGACTGGATTTGTAGCAATGTGTTGTGCTGTTTTGTTGTCGCAGTGCAATGTGATAGGATGAGGAATGTGAATGTTGAAGTCAGCAAGGAGCTGGTCAAGCCATTCTAATTCTGATGTTGTGGAAGACATGGCTCTATACTTTGCCTCTGCTGAAGATTTAGATAGAGTCTGTTGCTTTTTGGTCTTCCAGGAAATGAGAGAATTTCCAAGGAAAACACAATATCCTGTGAGCAGTGAGAATTTCCAAGGAAAATTTGCAGCTGCCCCAATCTGCATCTGCAAAAGCAGTGAGCTGTAGTGAGTTTTGTGCGGGATAAAACAAGCCAAGATGAATACTTCCTTTTAGATATCTTAGGACATGCATGGCAGCTGAATAGTGATGATTAGTAGGTGTTTTTAGAAATTGAGACAAGTGTTGCACAACATAGCTGACATCTGGTCTAGTTAAAGATAGGTAAAGAAGTCTACCAATGATTCTTCTATATGAAGAAGGATCTCGTAAGGGAGTACCAATGTCAGTGGACATATTAAGCCCTTTAAGAAGGGGAAATTTTGCTGGATTGGATCCTGTGAGGCCAACATCATGTAAGATGTCAGTAATGTAATTTCTTTGATAAAGAAAAGTGCCTTCATTGGATTTTGAGATCTCAATTCCTAGAAAATATCTTGCTAGCCCTAGATCTTTGATAGTGAAAGCATCATGCAAGACTTTCTTGATGTGAGCTATGCCTTCAGAACCATTGCCTGTAATCAACAAGTCATCAAAATATACTAGAATATAAATGACTTTAGTGTCGTTGATTTTAATGAACAAAGAGTAGTCATTTTTGGACTGTTTGAAACCATGTTGAACAAAGAACTTGATTAATTCGATATTCCACTACCTCGAGGCCTGTTTTAGACCATAGAGGATCTCCTTAGTTTGCAGACTTGTCATGTCTGAGCTTTGGTATAACCTTGTGGTGGAAGCATGTAAAGTTCTTCATCAACAAAGCCATGAAGGAATGCATTGTTTATATCAAGTTGGTGGAGATCCCACCTTTTTGTTGTAGCAAGAGCAATAAAGACTCGGACAGTACCAAGTTTTGCAACAGGGGAGAAAGTATATTTGTAATCTTTGTCCTTGATTTGCAAGAATCCTCTTATGACTAGTCTGGCTTTATATCTTTCAACTGACCCATGAGGCTTGAATTTTATTTTGAAGACCCATTTAGAGGTGAGAGCATGTTTGCCTTCAGGTAAAGTGGTGAGCTCCCATGTCTCATTTGCTTCAAGAGCTTCTAACTCCTTATTCATAGCAGCAACCCATTTGGGATCATGCTTAGCTTGGTTGAAGGTGTATGGTTCTGTGGTGTTTAATACTGCAGAAAAAGAAGAAATGTAATCAAGAGTTAAGTATGAAAAATCATTGATAGAAAAAAGAGGGTGTTGTGTATGTGAATGGAAGCTGTTGGAGTGGGAATTGTTTTTCTGCATAGGAGTTGTGTAGTCCTTATGCCAAACTAGGGGCTGCTTTATTCTTGATGATCTTCTGGGTTGAGATGATTCTTCTTGAGATGAGGTAGGCACTTGGTCTGTAAGGACAACTGGAATTATGCTATCAAGATTTTGATCTTGATCAATGTCATTGTTATTTTGAGCAGAAATGTCATTGTCAAAAGCTATTGAAATGTTGGTAGGGTCTTCATTGTAAGGAGGAGTAATTTCAGTGGAAGGATTTATGGAATCATCATATCCAAGCTGATAGGGATTGTTGTTCCAGGGTTGCAAACAATCATCTTCCTTGTTGATATGATTTTCCTTTGTTGGAATAGAAAAGGGAAAAATGTCTTCCTGGAAAACAACATCCCTGCTATGAAAAACTTTGTGGGAGTTCAGATCATACAACTTGTATCCTTTATATCCAAAGGTATACCCAAGAAGAACACACTTTATAGTTCTTGAATCAAACTTGTCTTTATATTTTAGATCAACAGCAAAGTTATAGACATCCAATGGTTTTAAGTTCAGAAAGGTCAGGTTTTTTACCAAAGACAATTTCATGAGGGCATTTTCAGTGAAGATTAGTGGCAGGCAAAAGGTTGATGATGTGGCAACTAATACACATTCACCCCAGAATTTTTTTAGCAAATTAGCATGGAATCTAATAGCCCTAGCAGTGTCAAGAAGATGCATGTGCTTTCTTTCCACCACCCCATTCTGTTGGGGTGCATGAGGAGTAGTTCTTTGATGCACAATGCCAAGTTTTGAAAAGAGAGATTGACAAGTGTGATTGATAAATTTTGAACCATTATCAATTCTATAATAGAAACATGAACATTAAACTGAGCGGAAATCATTTTGAGAAAATTTTGTATGATGGTACTGGCAGTAGTTTTGTCAGAAATGCGATAAGTCCAGGTTATCCTACTGAAATCATCAACAAAAGTTACCAAGTATTTTTAACCATCGATGTTGGGAACCTTATAAGGTCCCCAAAGGTCTATATGAATCAATTGAAAACAGTAGGAAGTATGAATGTTGCTTCTTTTAAAAGGTTGTCTGTGCCCTTTGGCTAAAACACAAGTCTCACAAAAAAATTTATCTGGCAATTGTTCATTACAACCTGATATGTGTTTCATTTTGGATAGAGAGGTATGTCCTAGTCTATTGTGTAAGGTGTAAAAGGAATTTATATTACTAGTTGTAGAACTCATAAGCAAAGGTAGGGGTGGGTTTGAGTTCTTCAGGCTCCTAGGAATATCCACTGTGAACAGCCCAACTGCAGGTTTGAAAACACCAATGACTTCTCTAGTTGTAAGCTCCTGAAAAACACACATGTTAGGATAAAAATGAATAGATATACTTTGATCTTTCATAAGTCTATATACTGATAAAAGATTGTAATGAAACTCAGGGATATGAAGGACTTGATGCAAAACAATCTTGTTAGTTAAGTGAATTGATCCTACTTTATGTACAAGTTTTAGTGATCCATCAGGGAGAATAACTTGTATGGGCTCATCAAGAGAGTGGAGATTTTGCAAAATAGATTCATCAAAAGTCATGTGGTCATTGGCACTAGTGTCAATGACCCATGAAGAAGACTTACTGTCTTGTGCTGAACAACAAATACTAAAAGGATTACCTGCAAAGTTGCTAGAGCCTGCAAAGTGGGAAAACGATTTATCATTGGAGCTCTTATTGTATCTTGCAATTTCTGGACCAAAGCTTGAATAAAACTGCTGTCAAACTTTGTTTGGGGTTGTTCTTGATCAGAAGTATTGGTTTCCAAAGGGGTATCTGTTTCCTCCTGAGCAATCTGAACATTTGCTGCTAGCTTAAAATTATTGCCAGTTCTTTTACCAATGTACCAATCAGGATATCCAACTATCTGAAAACATTGGTCAATTGTGTGACCTTGCCTTTTGCAATGATCACAATATTTCCTAGCCTTTAAATTCTTGTTGTCTTTAGAACTTCTACCTTGATTCTTCACAAGAAAAGCCTGTGCTGTCTCTTCTACTTCATTGCTTGTGTTGTTCTTAATGACTCGAGCTGCAAAATCTTTAATAGCATTGTATCCTCCTGTGATTTGACTCTGCTTCTCAACTCTTTGGATCATATTTGAAGAATCTCAGTCAAATCTGAGGACCTCATCACAGCGAACGATGAGGACCTCCAAGCGCCAACAATATTTTGTTTGAAAGAGTGGTCAAAATTATTTAAGGGAAGTATCTTCTAAATCCTAATTATTGTTCCCTCATGCCTTTTCTGAATTGATGCTATAACAGATAATATCCTTATTTTCAGATATCCAATGAAAGGAAGGAAATCATGGAAATCACAATCATATAGAAGATTGAAGAATAATCCAAGAAAGGCAACAATCCTCATTGGAAGGAAAGAGACCGTTGCTGCTTGAAGTCATGCAATATATATATACGATCAACCTCTTCTATAGAAGTAGTGATTTTCCAAGCAAGAAAATCAAGTGTAAGAGCTTTGTGAAAGAAAGTTCTGAGTGTAGGAATATTTAGGTGAATATTCCGAGTGTAACCATTCTAGTGTAGTGGTGAGTTGTGTGTAACCAGTGGTTATACTGGTGAGGACCTCTAAGGTCGTGAGATCAAAGTTAAACAAGTGCCTCTCTGCCTAGTGAGGTCACTGTCTGTAATCGCCTCCACTGTGAGGCTTCACATTCGGAAGACTTCTGCTGTGTCTTCCAATCCGGTAGGCCAATTGAGGACCTCACAAGTTCTCTTTTGTGCTGAGTTGTAACCTCTTCCCTTAAGCACTTTTTGTTCAATAATAAAGAAGTTATTTTTCATATAAAAGTGCTACTAACTTGGTTGTGTTGATTAAAGTGCAGAATTATTTTTATAACCCTAATCACCCCCCCTCTAGGGGTTATTTCAATATTATAGGCTTTATTTACAGTAGGCAAAGGATCAGATAACAAAATCTGTCCTCTTATTGCATCATACTCTCCAATGAGATGCATTAAGAATTGCATCAGCCTTTTTCTTTGGTCAATTTCTACAGCCTGCTTGATTGAAGGACAGGTTTTTGTACATGTACATTCAGGGAATTCAGACACATCTACTAACTCATCCCATAACCTTTTAAGCTTGGTAAAATACACAGCAACACTATCATCATTCTGATATAGCTCAGTTATTTCCTTTTCCAGATGAAACAATGATGGACCATTAGATTGGCCAAACCTCTCTATCAGATCATCCACAAGTTCTTGGCATAATCAACATACAAAAAAGAATCTGACAAATCAGGAAGCATGGAATTCAGCAGCCAACTAACAACCATAGAGTCTACCTTAATCCATTGCTGGTAAGATGTTGAAGTACTCACTGGCTTGGGACATTTTCCATCGATGAAGCCAAGCTTGACTTTGGTCTTGACAGCAATTTTAACTGCCTTTCCCCATTTTTGAAAGTTGAAACCATTGAATTTGAAATTCGTCAGTGGTATTCCAGGGTGATTTGAAGGGTGTAGAAAAAGGGGATCATTGTTATAATCCTCTTGATTTTGGTTAGCAGTTTGAGATGTGCTAGAAGTTTCAGACATGGTGGCAAGAACTGGGATAGGAGAGAAAGCACTAAGGAGGAATCAGAAGATGGTTTAGGATTATAAAACCATAAGTTCTCATACCATGATAAGAGGAGAGCAGTAGGATTAGAGAATGCTTTTCTTATTATTGCATCATACCTAAACCGAGGGAAAGGAGGTCTATTTATACAAGAGAAAACCAAGCCTAACTACCTATTACAAAAAGAAAAACAAGAAGAGAAGACACCCTAACTAACTGTGGGAAAATACAGAAAAAGAAATAGAAAGTAAAGCTTGGAAAAAAGGAAAACTTATACAGCTGTAGACGCTGAAATTTTGTCATTTAATTCAGCTTTATAAATATTGTAATTTATTTTGAGTTTATTTTATTTTGAATAATTTAGAAAAATGCCAAGAATTTTAAAATGCAAAAAAGATGAAGAATATCCCCAAAATCAAACCAAATCAAATCCCTCTTTTATTTCATCCTTCCTCATTCTTCCAAATCAAATAAAATCAACCTTTATTTGATTTTATCCTCCCAATATTCTTTCATTCACCACCATAAATAAATCTACATCCACCACTATAAATACACCCTCATTTCCATTCTTTTTCGACTCCTCAAAATCATCCTAGGAGTATTGACACTAGGTGATTTTATCTTCCTTCTCCTCCCTTCTTCTTCTCATCATCATCATCTTGCATTCATAATCTTGGCGTTAACTTGAGGTTAGTATTATTTTTTTTTCTTCTTATTTTATTCTCACTTTATTATGATGTAAATCCAACTTAAATATTAATATTGATGCTCTAATCAAATTGACTAAATGTTAACTTGTAAATATTTATGCTTATGTTCTTTTATTTTATTTTATTAGTTGCATTTATTTATTTTACTTTATTTTTTGCATTTAATCATCACATTTGTATGCGCTAAATAATATTGATTAATCTAATTAATTCTCCTCTTCTACTCTTTTCTTTAAATTAACCGATTTAGTAGAGTCCGTTCTTTCAACAGGCGAATTCGAGAGTTTTTACTTTCGAATTCGTAACCTTACCCCCGGATCCGAATCTCATGGTTCGTGGTTTATGGAGTTTAAATTTGAGTTTATTAATTCTCATTAAAAATTAATTAGCGACTCTTTTTATTTTATTATTTTGATTCATTTGAACATCATAATAAAATGTTTTTAAATCCCTTCCAAGGAAAGACACCACTTTCGATTCGCCGTACACCACGAGTGGCTAGCTCAAAAACCTCACTAGGCGAGCTAGGCAAAAGGAGAGAAAACCTTGGTCTCTAATGACACTGACAAGCTGTTAGATTTCTTTCACCTAAGCACACCCACATTCTTTTCCTATCAGACTTGGATCACCCTTCATACCTAAATCCATCAAACCAAAGCCATTTGACCATCTCTTCCCCTATGAGATTAACCCACAAGACATGGTGCTCCATCCATAGACCATCCCGTCCATTCTATTAGCTCGAACCTCTGTCCATCAAACTACCCATCCATTCATTTGATCACTACTCTCGCCTTGCCCACCGTTGGGGCCTAATTATTCACAAACATGTTTTCTATACCACCGTTCCTACCTTTTCTATATCCTATCGTTCATTGTTCCTTACCTTGTGAGCTCTTCTGATTCGGTCATTAGTGCATGTATGAGATTCGTCAGTTAATCCCTACTTTCAGAACACCTGAATGAGGGATAACTCCTTTAGCAGAACAAGATGTCAGCTGCATCAAAATAGGGCATTACTTGAAGGTGACACCCACCTAGGTCAATCATTCTGACTCACCTAAAGACGCTTGTTCACTGATACTGGGGGCTTGATGCTTACATGTGCCTCCCTAAATAAAAGAACCAGGAAGATAGAGAAAATGCAAGGGAAATCAAGATGGCTTACCACTTGATCCCTCCTAGTGCTTTGGGTTCCTAACCATGTCATCGAAGTTAAGCATCCCAACCATATCGTCAAAGAGCTTAATCAAGCTGAGTTTTCCATTGGTATCCTGTTTTGCGCCATTTCAACTGGGGGCTCAGACATAGCTAAACATCCACATCATGACAACTTATGAGGCAGTTCAAGAAGAGATCGAACTCGTCATTTTTCGTCTTGTCCTGAAACTAACTTCGAAATCGCCCTTGACACTTAGAGTTTTTGATTTACTTTTCCTTATTCTTTTTTTCCTCGGGAAAGTGGGGGTTGTTCATATCGCATACATGCAGCAAATCAATGTGCGTTTATTTTTTTAGATCATGTTCATTTTTTCATTTTAAGTCACACTAGTTTGCATTTCAAGTCACATCAATTCGTTTTTCATTTTGAGTCATGTTAGTTTTCTAGTTTTTCCCTTCTTTCTTCTTTAATCAAATAAAAAAAAAAAAAAGGAGTCACACCATGCATTAAGATTAGGGGTGCATAATAGAGTCTTGTATTTTTACATAAGGAAGTCTTGTATATGTAGCATAGCATGCATAAGCATAAGACCACATTTCCATTCCTCTCTCTCTCCCGCCCGAGCCTCAAAAGAAATGAAGTTATAACAGCTAGAACTCAAGCAAGCTCGCTTGGAATCTTGATCGCAGTCGGACGTATCACCAAGAAGCTCCAAGGACGCTATCAATAAAGAAATTATTGGAGCTTTACAAGAATTAATTTCAAAAATAAATCATTTTTCGGGTTAAACTCTAAAACAAATCGCAAATTTTTATGAGAATTAATTTGGAAAATAATTTATTTTCTGAGTTAAACTCTAAATATTTAATTCACAATGTTCACGAGAATTAGTTTGGAAATAACTCATTTCTGAATTAAGCTGAGGAGACTCAAGCATACGGACAAACCCGACTCATACTGCCAAGAACAAACTGGGTCTAGGTCTTGTAACCAGACACCATACCTCCAGGTATGACTAGAACCCATACCTGTGGTTCAACAGGAAGACCGGAAAACCCAAGACTATATCGCGGCATACGTGCAGGGCCAAGGTTCCACATACAGCACCACCAAGAAAAAAAATGGAACCAATGCGAAGACAAAATGCAAAATATCACAGAGCAATACCTAGCGGTATGCTCAGCGGAGGGGACTCAAGGTTGGCAATGCGAAAAAAAAAAATCAGGCAGAGCGCCACGCCTGCAGGCATGGCAGCCTGCCTAGGGTTCCGAGCAACAAGTGAAATTCAGCTGACTGACCCCGGGCTACACAGAGTTGCACCCCTAGAGGCATGATAGCTTGACTAGACCCAAATCTAACGGGACTGTGCAGAAAAATAAAGAAAGTTGGACCGAGTTGCATGCCTGGAGGTATGATAGCCTGACTATGCCCGAATTCGACAAGACTGTGCAAAAACAAAGAAAACTGGATCATCTTCAACAAACTACAATGACATCGTGAAAGACTAAACGACATCGGGAAAGACTGAACGACATTGGGAAAGATTGAAAGACATCGAGAAAGACTGAACGACATCGAGAAAGACTGAACGACATCGGGAAAGACTGAAAGACATCGGTAAAGACTGAACGACATTGGGAAAGACTGAACGACATCCGGAAAGACTGAACGACATCAGGAAAGGCTGAACGACATCGGGAAAGACTGAACCACATCGGGAAAGACTGAATGACATGGGGAAAGACTGAACGACATGGGGAAAGACTGAACCACATCGGGAAAGACTGGACGACATCGAGAAACACTGAAAGACATCGGGAAAGACTGAACGACATCGGGAAAGACCCGGGAAAGACTGAAAGACATCGAGAAATACTGAAAGACATCGGGAAAGACTGAACGATATCCGGAAAGACTGAACGACATCGGGAAAGACTGAACGACATCGAGAAAGACTGAACGACATCGGGAAAGACTGAAAGACATCGGGAAAGACTGAACGACACCGAGAAAGACTGGGAGACACCGGGAAAGACTGGGCAACACCGGGAAAGACTGGAAGATCAATATTGACGTTAGGATAGACCAAAAAACACCATGCTATACTTTGGTCAGCGTCCTACTCGGACTCGATCAAAGTGGGGGCTAACTACAGACGCTGAAATTTTGTCATTTAATTCAGCTTTATAAATATTGTAATTAATTTTGAGTTTATTTTATTTTGAATAATTTAGAAAAATGCCAAGAATTTTAAAATGCAAAAATGATGAAGAATATCCCCAAAATCGAACCAAATCAAATCCCTCTTTTATTTCATCCTTCCTCATTCTTCCAAATCAAATAAAATCAACCTTTATTTGATTTTATCCTCCCAATATTCTTTCATTCACCACCATAAATAAATCTACATCCACCACTATAAATACACCCTCATTTCCATTCTTTTTCGACTCCTCAAAATCATCCTAGGAGTATTGACACTAGGTGATTTTATCTTCCTTCTCCTCCCTTCTTCTTCTTCTCATCATCATCATCTTGCATTCATAATCTTGGCATTAACTTGAGGTTAGTATTATTTTTTTTCTTCTTATTTTATTCTCACTTTATTATGATGTAAATCCAACTTAAATATTAATATTGATGCTCTAATCAAATTGACTAAATGTTAACTTGTAAATATTTATGCTTATGTTCTTTTATTTTATTTTATTAGTTGCATTTATTTATTTTACTTTATTTTTTGCATTTAATCATCACATTTGTATGCGCTAAATAATATTGATTAATCTAATTAATTCTCCTCTTCTACTCTTTACTTTAAATTAACCGATTTAGTAGAGTCCGTTCTTTCAACAGGCGAATTCGAGAGTTTTTACTTTCGAATTCGTAACCTTACCCCCGGATCCGAATCTCATGGTTCGTGGTTTATGGAGTTTAAATTTGAGTTTATTAATTCTCATTAAAAATTAATTAGCGACTCTTTTTATTTTATTATTTTGATTCATTTGAACATCATAATAAAATGTTTTTAAATCCCTTCCAAGGAAAGACACCACTTTCGATTCGCCGTACACCGCGAGTGGCTAGCTCAAAAACCTCACTAGGCGAGCTAGGCAAAAGGAGAGAAAACCTTGGTCTCTAATGACACTGACAAGCTGTTAGATTTCTTTCACCTAAGCACACCCACATTCTTTTCCCATCAGACTTGGATCACCCTTCATACCTAAATCCATCAAACCAAAGCCATTTGACCATCTCTTCCCCTATGAGATTAACCAACAAGACATGGTGCTCCATCCATAGACCATCCCGTCCATTCTATTAGCTCGAACCTCTGTCCATCAAACTACCCATCCATTCATTTGATCACTACTCTCGCCTTGCCCACCGTTGGGGCCTAATTATTCACAAACATGTTTTCTATACCACCGTTCCTACTTTTTTTATATCCTATCGTTCATTGTTCCTTACCTTGTGAGCTCTTCAGATTCGGTCATTAGTGCATGTATGAGATTCGTCAGTTAATCCCTGCTTTCAGAACACCTGAATGAGGGATAACTCCTTTAGCAGAACAAGATGTCAGCTGCATCAAAATAGGGCATTACTTGAAGGTGACACCCACCTAGGTCAATCATTCTGACTCACCTAAAGACGCTTGTTCACTGATACTGGGGGCTTGATGCTTACATGTGCCTCCCTAAATAAAAGAACCAGGAAGATAGAGAAAATGCAAGGGAAATCAAGATGGCTTACCACTTGATCCCTCCTAGTGCTTTGGGTTCCTAACCATGTCATCGAAGTTAAGCATCCTAACCATATCGTCAAAGAGCTTAATCAAGCTGAGTTTTCCATCGGTATCCTGTTTTGCGCCATTTCAACTGGGGGCTCAGACATAGCTCAACATCCACATCATGACAACTTATGAGGCAGTTCAAGAAGAGATCGAACTCGTCATTTTTCGTCTTGTCCTGAAACTAACTTCGAAATCGCCCTTGACACTTAGAGTTTTTGATTTACTTTTCCTTATTCTTTTTTTCCTCGGGAAAGTGGGGGCTGTTCATATCGCATACATGCAACAAATCAATGTGCGTTTATTTTTTTAGATCATGTGCATTTTTTCATTTTAAGTCACACTAGTTTGCATTTCAAGTCACATCAATTCGTTTTTCATTTTGAGTCATGTTAGTTTTCTAGTTTTTCTTTTCTTTCTTCTTGAATCAAATAAAAAAAAAAGGAGTCACACCATGCATTAAGATTAGGGGTGCATAATAGAGTCTTGTATTTTTACATAAGGATGTCTTGTATATGTAGCATAGCATGCATAAGCATAAGACCACATTTGCATTCCTCTCTCTCTCCCGCCCGAGCCTCAAAAGAAATGAAGTTATAACAGCTAGAACTCAAGCAAGCTCGCTTGGAATCTTGATCGCAGTCGGACGTATCACCAAGAAGCTCCAAGGACGCTATCAATAAAGAAATTATTGGAGCTTTACAAGAATTAATTTGAAAAATAAATCATTTTTCGGGTTAAACTCTAAAACAGATCGCAAATATTTATGAGAATTAATTTGGAAAATAATTTATTTTCTGAGTTAAACTCTAAATATTCAATTCACAATGTTCACGAGAATTAGTTTGGAAATAACTCATTTCTGAATTAAGCTGAGGAGACTCAAGCATACGGACAAACCCGACTCATACTGCCAAGAACAAACTGGGTCTAGGTCTTGTAACCAGACACCATACCTCCAGGTATGACTAGAACCCATACCTGTGGTTCCGGCAGGAAGACCCGGAAACCAAGACCATATCGCGCATACGGTTCGCCCAGGTTCCACATACAGCACCACCAAGAAAAAAAAATGGACCCAATGCGAAGACAAAATGCAAAATATCACAGAGCAATACCTAGCGGTATGCTCAGCGGAGGGGACTCAAGGTTGGCAATGCGAAAAAAAAAATCAGGCAGAGCGCCACGCCTGCAGGCATGGCAGCCTGCCTAGGGTTCCGAGCAACAAGTGAAATTCGGCTGACCGACCCCGGGCTACATAGAGTTGCACGCCTGGAGGCATGATAGCTTGACTAGACCCAAATCTAACGGGACTGTGCATAAAAATAAAAAAGTTGGACCGAGTTGCATGCCTGGAGGTATGATAGCCTGACTAGGCCCGAATTCGACAAGACTGTGCAAAAACAAAGAAAACTGGATCATCTTCAACAAACTACAATGACATCGTGAAAGACTGAACGACATCGGGAAAGACTGAACGACATTGGGAAAGATTGAAATACATCGGGAAAGACTGAACGACATCGAGAAAGACTGAACGACATCGGGAAAGACTGAAAGACATCGGTAAAGACTGAACGACATCGGGAAAGACTGAACGACATCCGGAAAGACTGAACGCCATCAGGAAAGGCTGAACGACATCGGGAAAGACTGAACCACATCGGGAAAGACTTAAAGACATCGGGAAAGACTGAACGACATGGGGAAAGACTGAACCACATCGGGAAAGACTGGACGACATCGAGAAAGACTGAAAGACATCGGGAAAGACTGAACGACAACAGGAAAGACCCGGGAAAGACTGAAAGACATCGGGATATACTGAAAGACATCGGGAAAGACTGAACGACATCCGGAAAGACTGAACGACATCGGGAAAGACTGAACGACATCGAGAAAGACTGAACGACATCGGGAAAGACTGAAAGACATCGGGAAAGACTGAACGACACCGGGAAAGACTGGGAGACACCGGGAAAGACTGGGCAACACCGGGAAAGACTGGAAGATCAATATTGACGTTAGGATAGACCAAAAAACACCATGATATACTTTGGTCAGCGTCCTACTCGGACTCGATCAAAGTGGGGGCTAACTGCAGACGCTGAAATTTTGTCATTTAATTCAACTTTATAAATATTGTAATTTATTTTGAGTTTATTTTATTTTGAATAATTTAGAAAAATGCCAAGAATTTTAAAATGCAAAAATGATGAAGAATATCCCCAAAATCGAACCAAATCAAATCCCTCTTTTATTTCATCCTTCCTCATTCTTCCAAATCAAATAAAATCAACCTTTATTTGATTTTATCCTCCCAATATTCTTTCATTCACCACTATAAATAAATCTACCTCCACCACTATTAATACACCCTCATTTCCACTCTTTTTCGACACCTCAAAATCATCCTAGGAGTATTGACACTAGGTGATTTTATCTTCCTTCTCCACACTTCTTCTTCTTCTCATCATCATCATCTTGCATTCATAATCTTGGCATTAACTTGAGGTCAGTATTGTTTTTTTTTCTTTTTATTTTATTCTCACTTTATTATGATGTAAATCCAACTTAAATATTAATATTGATGCTCTAATCAAATTGACTAAATGTTAACTTGTAAATATTTATGCTTATGTTCTTTTATTTTATTTTATTAGTTGCATTTATTTGTTTTACTTTATTTTTTGCATTTAATCATCTCATTTGTATGCGCTAAATAATATTGATTAATCTAATTAATTCTCTTCTTCTACTCTTTTCTTTAAATTAACCGATTTAGTAGAGTCTGTTCTTTGAACGAGCGAATTCGAGGGTTTTTACTTTCGAATTCGTAACCTTACCCCCGGATTCGAATCTCATGGTTCGTGGTTTATGGAGTTTAAATTTGAGTTTATTAATTCTCTTTAAAAATTAATTGGCGACTCTTTTTATTTTTTTATTTTGATTCATTTGAACATCATAATAAAATGTATTTAAATCCCTTCCAAGAAAAGACACCCCTTTCGATTCGCCGTACACCGCGAGGGATAACGGGGATTTTCCCTGGTCCCACAATAGCTTATTCAACACTCTTCACAAAATACTCCATAGTGAACATGCATTAATCATGGATATCGAGATCCTTGATTAATTTTGAAACATGTCTATGAGCATAATGAATAATCACATAAGTATCATTAAATTCTCACATAGATAGATTACATCCATATGCTCATATAATACCACAATCTGTTGACATTTTTTCTCGTCGTTCAAACTTCTAAACGTCCGCAGGGCGGATTGGGGTTTGTGTTGGGGTTTACTTTTAAGGATTATTTGCACATTTCATGAATAATAGTTGTAAAATCACTTTCCCTTTACTTTGTGCATCTCATGAATAATTAAACTAAACTTTTTAGGAATGAACATCCACTTGTTCTGACTCCTTTAAGATTAATTCAATTTTTTCACAAGATGTTAGGCTTAGAAGAAAGAAATTTATGTAACCATTATTTAGAAATACACAAAATCACCTTAGAGTTGCATCGGTACATTGCAAAACCATGTTAGACATAGTTTAGGCAATCTCGATGTGTTTTAGTTTGAAAAGGAGTCGCTACCCGACCCTTTTTAAAGGAAAAACCAAGAAAACTAGAAAAAAAAAAAGAAATGCTCCGCCTATGAAACCAAGAAGTGGATTCGGGGGTAAGGCTACGAACTCGAAAGATAGGAACCTTTTGAGTTCACCTCTCACAAAAGGAAAGACTCTACTAAAAGTTATAAAATGTGCTTTTAATAAAGTTTGGAAGGAAGACAAATGAGAACTTTACATGATTATTTCATTAACATGCAAAGGGATTAAAAGAATTACAACATATACAATTTACATGAAAATAAACACACAAATGCTTACATAATGTTTTTTTGAAGAAGCCTTGCCTAACCTTTCTTGAAGTGCTTAAGACTCACTCTTGAAGTAGCTTTCTTAGATGTCTTGAATACTCCTCTTGAAGATGCCAAATAGAACCAAAAGTCTTGGTGGAAAAGTGTATGAAAAGAGATTAAAAAAAAAAGGGGTAGGAAAATGGCTCTTTTAGTAGGTTTTTGGTAGTATAGGTTTAGACTTTTTTGTGGGGTTTTGTAGTGTTTATGTAGGGATAAGGGAGGATAATGAAAGAACCCTAGAGGGGGGGTGAATAGGGTTACTGAAAATTCTGCATAATTAACAACTAGCAAAGGACGTTAGGTTCTCAATCTAACTAGATTGAGAATCACCTTAATAAGATGCAGAAATATACTTAATAAAAGACAAAGAATATGAACTGAATAACCTCCTTTATTATGTTTTGAACACAATGAACCAGATCAACCTAAGATGAACATCCTTAGGTTTTACACAGAGCCAAGCGCCTTTCAATGGACGCTTCTTATTTTCTAGAAAAACACACACCAAACTCAACTTTGGTGTTTAGCTCGATCAATCCTAAGTCCGTCTAGGAATCGATTACAAGAGTATCAACCAAACCTAAATCCGTTAAGGAATTGATTACACTCAAACAGAATCTCACTCAAATTCGGTTTTCTCACTCAAAAGAAAGCTCAATCAAAACAGAGAACACTCTTCTTGTTTTGAACACCCGATTTCTTCCATGGAATCATTGATGTATTCAATCTTCAACTCGACTTTTTATAAGTGCATTGAGATCGACAAGGGAGAGATGTTGGAGACTTATCCTGCCAGATCCTTTCCTTTTTCGTTGATCTGTCTTTCCTTCCAAAATGCTTCGATTCTGCTTCCTTCCTTCTGCGATTTCCGGATCTTGCACTCTTAGCTTCTTTCCTATTTCTTTAATCGATTGTTTCCTACAATTGAATAGTTGTAATCGATTTAGTCTGATTAGAAAAGGAAAAGGAAAACATGTAATATTAATTTCAGAAAATCTTCCCTGATTTTGCCCCGTTTGTTTTTCATGACGAAGCTTCTCGTCTCGCCTGAGGTGAACGTCCTTGTGGTGCTGTGAGTGAACGTCTTTATGATGCTCTAGGTAAATGTCCTTCTGCCTGCTTTGAGATCATATCTTTTCTGGTCATTCGAATTTTGGCTTTCATTCCAAACTGATTCAGTGCCAAGGTCAACGTCCTTGAGGGGTTCTAACAATCTCCCCCTTTTTTACGAAAGGCAAAATTCATTTGTAGCACTTCTAGCACTTCTCCCCTTTTTGGCTTTTATCTAAAATTCTATAGAGAGCTCCCCCTTAATATTGTAACCATTTCCAATAACCTGCAAGACTTAATAAACTTGTTAGTCCTAAGAGAGGGTGCTCCCCCGCAATATGTGCCATAAAAATAATCAATAACACTACTTATTTGAGTAGATCCATTTGTCAAGGTCCTTGATCCTAGGTCGGCCAAGGTCCTTGAGGGGTTCTTATTGCTGATGTAAGTAATGTCCTTGATTGCTCCAAGCTCCCTTAAGCATTCACTCTCCTGGATGCTGAATATACCTGCAAAAATTTCTGACACCCTTCCTCAAGCCATAATTGACATTAAATTTAGGTTCTTGACTACTAGTAACAACCATGTTAGGAGGTCTTTTCCTTTTGGAACCCAAACATGTACAATTTTAGAACGATAATGGTTGAAGTAGTGAGATTTACCATATTTGCTTTGGGGAAGACATGAATGACCTTGATATCTTGTCCCAAGATAGTTGTGTCGTTCTTGGTACCACGTGTGAAATCTGTGGCCTTGGTACTGCTCATTAAGGTCCTTGTGTCGTCCTTGATGCCTGGTTCTGATGGCTGGTCCTTGCGAGACAGAATGTCCTTGACAACAGTTTCGCTCCTTAACAGGGGATGAACTGTTATGCCACTTTCCAAGGTTTTCTTGTTGTTTGGTTGCCTTAGCCAGAGACTTGTGACAATCATCAAGGTTGGCCTTGAGGTCTAGTATTTCAGCTTTGAGAATGTCGACCCTTGAGGTAAGCCCTTCACATAATTTCTCCAATTTCTCATTGGACTCTCTCATGCCTTTGTTGGTTTCTTTTAGTGACTTAATCTCATTTAAATGCTTGGTCTTCCGTCCTGCAAACTTTAAAAGGCATTTTCCCAAGTACTTTTTAGGATAAATGAGGAGATCATCAAATGTTACCTTCCTTGATTCATCCTCGTCACTGTCTTGGTAATCATCACTGGCTGCACCAACTTCCTCTGTGTCGTTGGTGTCTTTTCTCATAATGCAATGACTAGTAGTCTCCTCATCATCACTCCAAGTGGCCATGAGGGCCATGTGATTTCTCTTTTCTTTGTTCTTTCTGTGGTAGGGGCAGTCCTTGATCAAGTGATCTGGGTCACCACAAAAAAAACAAGAGAATGTTTTAGTTCTATTATTTGATGAGTCATTACCTCTTTGGTTGATTCGTTTGGATGAAGGTCCTCTAGAGGTATGACTTTTCTTGCATGATTTCTTGAGATCCTTGGCCATCAACGCCAAGATCCGGTTCTTATCATTTTCTTTAGGACCATAGATGTCCTTATGGGCTACGTATTCCTTTTCATTTTGCTCTTCCTGGAGACGCATTTCGTGAGCAAGAAGCTTTCCAATGAGGTAATCTAATTGGAGAGTTTCCACATTGTGAACTTCCTCTATTGTAGTGACCTTTGACTCCCATTTCTTTCTTGTAAGACATCTGAGGACCTTGTGAACTTTTTCTTCATTGGAGTAGGTTTTCCCCAAGGACTTGAGATTATTGACTATGACAGTGAATCGTTTGTACATGTCCTTGACGGATTCTCCATTTTCATTTTGAAGGATTCATAGTGCTTGACATAATTGTCACGCCTTATTCTTTGAACTTGGCTCGTTTCTTCATATGTGGTCACTAAGGTATCCCACACCTATTTAGTTGTATAACAACCAGAGATAAATTCAAACTCATTAGAATCAAGTCCACAGTAAAGGATATGTAATGCTTTAACGTTTTTATTCGCCTTTTCTTCTTCTCTAGCAGAATACTTGGATCTATCTTTGGGTTTCGTGATTTCTCGATCAGTGATCATGGGGACAAAGTCTCAATTCTCAATTTTGTCCCAAAGTTCATAGTCTTGATCCATGATGAATGTCCTCATACGCTTCTTCCAGTGTGCAAAATTTGATCCTCTGAATAAAGGAGGACTATTTAAGCAACGTCCTTGCCCCATATCACCAACTTCGATCCCAGCCATGATCTTTACCATAGAACGATTAGTCTCTGAATCTTCAGTGGACCAAGCTCTGATACCAATTGAAAGAACCCTAGAGGGGGGTGAATAGGGTTACTGAAAATTCTGCACAATTAACAACTAGCAAAGGACGTTAGGTTCTCAATCTAACTAGATTGAGAATCACCTTAATAAGATGCAGAAATATACTTAATAAAAGACAAAGAATATGAACTGAATAACCTCCTTTATTATGTTTTGAACACAATGAACCAGATCAACCTAAGATGAACGTTCTTAGGTTTTACACAGAGCCAAGCGCCTTTCAATGGACGCTTCTTATTTTCTGGAAAAACACACACCAAACTCAACTTTGGTGTTTAGCTCGATCGATCCTAAGTCCGTCTAGGAATCGATTACAAGAGTATCAACCAAACTTATATCCGTTAAGGAATTGATTACACTTAAACACAATCTCACTCAAATTCGGTTTTCTCACTCAAAAGAAAACTCAATCAAAACATATAACACTTTTCTTGTTTTGAACACCCGATTTCTTCCATGGAATCGTTGATGTATTCAATCTTCAACTTGACTTTTTATAAGTGCATTGAGATCGACAAGGGAGAGACGTTGGAGACTTATCTTGCCAGATCCTTTCCTTTTTCGTTGCTCTGTCTTTCCTTCCAAAATGCTTTGATTCTGCTTCTTTCCTTCTGCGATTTCCGGATCTTGCACTCTTATCTTATTTCCTATTTCTTTAATCGATTGTTTCCTACAATTGAATAGTTGCAATCGATTTAGTCTGATTAGAAAAGGAAAAGGAAAACAAGTAATATTAATTTCAGAAAATCTTCCCTGATTTTGCCCCGTTTGTTTTTCACGACGTAGCTTCTCGTCTCACCTGAGGTGAACGTCCTTGTGGTGTTGTGAGTGAACGTCCTTATGATGCTCTAGGTGAATGTCCTTCTGCCTGCTTTAAGATCATATCTTTTCTGGCCATTCGAATTTTGGCTTTCATTCAAAACTGATTCGGTGCCAAGGTCAACGTCCTTGAGGGGTTCTAACAGATAATATAAGAATGAGGGTTAGATGTTTGGAAGAGCGGAGAAATGGAGATAATAATGGTAGGAATGTGGTAGAATTTAGAGAAGAAAGGTGATAGAGTGGAGATTAGAGATGATGGGAAAATGAGAGAATGAGAGACTGAAAGAATGAAAGTGTAAGAGGGAGATTGAATGAATGAGTTGATGAGTGAATGAGTGAATCAATGAGTGAATGAGTTTATGGAGGGATGGTATAAGGATAGGGTTTAAAGGTTTTAAGAGAGTGGAGAAATGGGAATAATGGTGGTAGAGTTTAAGGATGAAAGATTATGGAATGGAGATTAGAAAGAGAAGATAGAATGAAGAGAGATTGGAGAGAGTGATGGTGTAGAAGGGAGAAAAGATGAATGAGTTGGTGTCTTTGGGTTCGAGTTTAGGTGGGTATTTATAGGCTAAGAGGGGCTTGGAGGTTCATGTACATTGATGTATTCATCCAATTCGTACTCAAAGGCTTTAAGTCCGACCGGACTTCAAGGTGGAGAAGAGGCCATGTATCTAGTGGTCGGCAGCTAGCGAATAACAAATTCTGGGTGTGGTTGCATTAAAGGTCGACCGACCTATAGAAAGGGGGAGGATGAACCTTGCTTCGTCCATGAACCTTCGGCCGTTGTGGGTGTGAATGGAGCATAGATAAAGTCATCTTGTTCAGACTTGGGCGTTGAAGGCTTTTGATAAGTGAATTTTATATAGTAATTATTAGGTATTTTTAGGCAATTAACTTGTATATTTTAGCCGATTTTCTAATATATTCTAGTCTTTTTATATCAAATTCTATAATATTCTTCACTTGGTCGGGAATTGGTATATTTTGCAGATTTTAATAAAATTTCCCTAAAAACCAAGAAAATGAAGGAATGAAAGAAGAAAATAAGGAGAAGAGAAATTGAAGAGAAGAATTAAGATAATAGAAGAAAATAACAAAAGATTTGAAGGATTAAATTAGATGAGGAAAAGATTAAGAGGATTAGAAGAAGAAAAATAAGAAGTGAAGAGGGGCCCATGCGGAAGAATAACTCGGCCCAACAACAACCAAGCTGCCAAAGCCCACCGAATAGTACCATGCATCGTCAGTCCCAACTCCACGCATGATCATCACATTCCCCCAACACTTGATCATCATCACCGCAAATCATGCTTGATCATCATCAGCCCTTGATCACATCAGCAACATCAAGCTCTTTATTGATCATCATAGCAACATCACGCACAAGCAGCTCAACTCCTCTCACCTTCAGCAGCGCCCAACAATGTCCAGCAGAAGCTCGACCCAAGCATCTATTTTCTATTAATAACTTGGGAAATCCCATACATGAGCAGCAGTCCTTTACGCCCAACTCCATTGCTATCATCTCAACATCACGCACAGCAGCAGCAAAAGAAGAATAGTAGCAACAGCAGTACACAGCCAGCCAACACCTAGGCAGAACTCGACATTCACCAGCGACTTGACAACAGCAGCTCGACCCACGCATGACAACCAAAAAATGCTGGCAGCGTTGCTCTCTCCCTCGACAGCGCCTGTGTGTACCAGCAAAGCGCTGGCAGCGGCGAATCCCCGATGGCAGCGCCCGGGACAGAGCCGACGTCCACGAGCAACGCTGGCAGCGTTTGTCTTCGCTGGCCGCGTCCCCAGGGGCGGATCCCAGGCCTAGTCTGGGGTAGCCACGGCCACCAGTAAAAAAAAAAATTTGGTATAATTTGGGAAAAAAATTACAGAATTTATGTATATCGGATGAATATATCAGTGTATTGGCCACCCCTAATCAGAAGACCTAGATTCGATCAGTGTATTGGCCACCCCTACTCAGAAGACCTAGATCCGCCACTGCGCGTCCCCATCTTTCATCTCGCATAAAAGCCAAGAGCCGCCGCTTCATATCAGAGATAATCTTAGTTTAGGGTTTCCGGAGAAAATCTCTCCCTTCGGGGAGATTAAAAACTCTCCGCTTTTATTATTCAATAATCAAGTTTTCATTAGTTTTAATTCCACAAAACTTTATATTAGGGTTTCAATTATTTTCGTCCCTTCGGGGAGCCGCTTTGATAGTTTAAGAACAAAAGAGGAGGAGAAGGAGATCGAATCGAGTGACACGAGGAGATCAAATTCGACGACTCAAATGTTTGGCTATTTCTCTATTTTCTTTATGTTTTGTTATTCAATTTTTATTATCGCTTTCTTAGTTTTTATTATGAGTAGCTAAATCCCTTTGTTTAGGGGATAAACTCGATGTCTTTTGGTTGATTTTGAATGCATTCTCGGAGTTATCCTTTTATTCGTTTAATCTGCGTATATTGTATGTCATAGTAAAATCTGGCTAACCGCCTTTTACTTGGTATTAGATTCTTGATAACATGACGAAAGTTTGAATCTTGAATTGGAAAAGCGTAGATTGAATAGGTTAGAAAATAGTTAGAAATAATGATTCTTGCCTAGGGTCGGTTATAATCAGTTCTTATCTTTGATTAGATTAAATAGTTAGAAATAATGTTTAGTTTAATTATTGTAACTCACTTCGAATCGAAAGATTGGTGTGAAAGGCCTTAGAAAGATTATAGACTCCGAATTATCTTGTTACTTTACACCGGGATTGTTGATTAATTGATTGATTGCCTAGAGTGGACTCCCCTGAACTCTTTTAATTATTTGGTTGAATCCTTTAATTTCCTGCTTCCTTAGTTTAGTTTTATAAATCATTACCTTAACCTTTGATCGACCTAGCATCTTTTGTAGTGAACTAGTTTAGTGCGTAGTTGAACATAAGTGCCTAAGAGAGAATGATATTTTATTACTACACAGGCCCGTACACTTGCGGTACACAAACACCTTATTAGTTTTAGGTCTGTCAGCTTTATTTGAGCTTAGATGAATGCAGTTGTGAGGTTTCAAACTTGAGACTTCTTGGAGGTTCTTACATGTGTTCTTTACGTAATTTATACATGACATGCATGGCTGTATGAAGCTCGTTCCTTACTTAAATATTGTGCATGCAATAGGCTAAGTCTTTCACATGTAATGGCGCATGTGTTCTAATGCGAACTGGTGCATGCGAGCAAGTGTATTGGCTTGGCTTTGGCTCTCCTTATTTCCTTATTTTCTAACTAAAGTACATAAAAAGAATAATAAAAAAAGTTACATTATAAGTATACGAAAACTATGCTAAAATTCGGTGTCTACAGATATCCCCCGCATTGATTGAATTCGAGTAGAACGAAAATCAAAGTAGATCTAATTTGCTGGACATCGGTTGGGGATATGACTTTGGAGTCCAAATCCTGGGCAACGCTTAGAGTCATGCGCCTGACTGTTGACGACATGCGTCTTCTATGGTGATCTCAAGCAATTTGAACTACGTTTGGCTTGATCCTTACGAGTATAAACTGTGTACGGCTAAATTAATAAATCATTTTTTAGAAAAATTTCAGTTCATTTCAATTTCATCATTGTAATACTCCTGACCCGCAAGAGTATAAACCGTGTACGGCTAAATTAATAAACAAAATTTTCATTTCTCCTTCTTTAAATTTGAACTGCGTTTGGCTTGATCCTTATGAGTGTTTCATACTTAAGATACGTAGGCAATTTGGGTTTAGACTCAAATACAGTCATAATATAACGACAAAAAAGGATCATGAATTGACAAAAATTGAGACTTTCAAGTCAACAAATTTCAAGACTCTCAAGTCACCAATTCACCGACTTCCAAGTCAAGAAAAAAAAAAGACTTCCAAGTCAGCAAAAATTAAAGACTTCCAAGTCAACAAACTTCAAGACTTTTAAGTCACCAAGTCCTTTGACTTCCAAATCAACAACAAGTCAAAGTCTTCCAAGTCAGCCAAACTCTCGCATCAACAAGTCTCATAACTCCCAAATCGACAAAATGAAAGACTCACAAGTTAACCAAATTCAAATCAACAAAATACAATGACTCACAAGTCAAGGAAAAAATCACGGCTCTTAAGTCAATAAAACTCGAGATTCCCATGTCAACGATTCATATGACTCTTACGTCGGCAAATTCAAAGGCTTTCAAGTCAACAAACTTCAAGACTCTTAAGTCATCAAATGCACCAACTTCCAAGTCAACAAAAATTAAAGGCTTCCAAGTCAGCGAAATTCAAGACTACCAAGTCATTAAAATTAAATTCTAAGGCGAAGAAAATTAATAATTACTCCTAGGTCGCCAAAGAAAAGACTCCCAAGTCACTCCCCGCAAAAGATTCATGAGTTCACGACTCCCGAGTCAGAAGGAACGACTCACATATCAACAAAATTTAATGACTCACATGTCAACAGGATCTATGACTCCTAAGTCAAGATAGGTAAAGACTCACAAGTCAGTTAGAGAGACTCTTAAGTCACTAAATTCAATTGCTCACCCGTGCAAGACTTCAAAGTCGACAAGGTTAAAGACTTCTACGTCATCAGAATGAAGACTCTCAAGTCAAAAGTGCAGGAAATGGATCGACTTCCAAGTCATTAAGATTGTAGGCTTTCAAGTAGCATTCTGGCTTGTCATGAGCTTCATGTTGGTGGTTTGCTTCAAGGCAGCACCATCAATGAAATACCCCGACTGGTTGACAACTTCCTTCAAGCATGCAATGTGGGGGCATCCTAGTTGTATCGGTTGAATTCTGCTCTAAGACGATGTCATCATCCTTCAAATCAGCAACGCATTCCTTTGGCTAAATGGTAGACTCTTTCAAGCTGGCGAACATCGACGTCTCATTCAGGTCAATATTAGGGGCAAGCCAGCTGGCGATATCCTTTCTGTCAATCGATCACGCTTGTAGCTGAGAATAGATTAGGTGGCTTATCGTGGAAGAAAGCCCAACTAATTCATCATGGCTCGGCAGAGAATTCAAGTTCGCTCTTCATAGCATGTAGACGACAAAAAGTCCAGAAGTAATCAACGTCAGCCAAGGTGGAGCGACGACTCTATCGACCCAGATTGTACTTCCGTTTCTGAGAGAGTTGTCTAGGACAACTCTACGTCAGTATGATGATTGATGAGAAACAATCCACAGAAGATAATTTGGAGTGATGACTCTGTCTACCCAAACTCTATTGTCTTTTTTGAGAGAGTTGTCTAGGACAACTCTATGCCAGTAAGTTGAGGAGTATTCCAATTGAGGCCAATCGATGACTTAGTCGACCCAAACAGTCCTAAAGGGAGTAAGTCCATGATCACTCTACGTCAGTAAACTGGGGAGTAGCCCACGAAAGCTAAGACGATGACTCATCGACCTAAACTGTACTGCCATATTGCTCTCCCAAATCACCTTCGTCGTCTTATGTTGTTTTAAAGGTTTTGGAACTAAACAAATAAGACGACGAAGGTGATTTGGGAGAGCAATCTGCCTTACTTTTAAAGGAGTTGTTACCATGGTATTTGTTTAGTATCTAAGTCATGAGTTATGTTATGAAGTTGTTGAGTTAAGTATGTTTGTAATAAGTTGTAAAGTTTATGTTGGATTATGTTATGGATGTGTGTTTGGGATAGGTTTTAGCCTTGTCCACTTCCGTGGACGGCAGTAATGCCCTCAGGTGAGTATTTCTGCTGCGCTAATCATTAAGTTAAGTAAGATATTAGCATAATTTGATGATTAATATCCTGGGGGTGTTACAGTTTTCAAGAAATGTTTTATTTTTGTTTGTGTTTTTTAAAATGACATGTTAGATTTGCCGTTTTCATCGAGTTCATGAATCTATAGGTATCGTTTGAAGAGATGTTATTTGTAAATTTCAATAATTCACGACGAGAATGTACGCTTGTTGATAAAAGGGAATACAAGTCAGAATAAGTTGTCCGAGATTTGGTCCATTCAAGAATTTTTGTTTTGATTTTGGGTTCCAATATAGTATTTTGAGCAATCTTTTTTTTTTGATCAAATTTTGAGCAATCTTCAATTGACTTTTGGGTGTAATTTTCATATTATTTTGTTTATAACTAATTATAATATGTTTGGGAGGCTTTTTATCCTGTTTTTTTTTTTTTTTGAAAAGTGAGTAGATGTTTCCCTTTAATTTTATGTGATTAAACATCGGATACAACATATCTATACTAGCAAATACCCGGGCGTTGCCCCGAACTATAAAGTAAATACCAACGCATTGTCAACAAAATAGATTATAGGATATTCATAAATAAAATGGATGGTAGTGGGGCGGATAATCCCCGTACCCGCCAAGGTCCCGCCCTGCTCTGGGGAAAAATCCTCGCTCTTGATGGGGATGGGGATGGGGCAAAGAATTAAATCTCCGCGCGGGAACGGGGCGGGGATGGGGACAAAAATTTTCCTCATCCTCATCCCTGTTTCCCCGCTTAGAAAAATTACCCGCCACATATTCCTCATCTTCGTCTTCAATTTCTTTTAAAATACATAAATATCTTTCATACATTAAATTTATATGTATAATTTCGAGCAATTTTTAATTTTAGTTAATAAAAAATTCTAAATGTATATAAATAATTTATTCTCTCCTATCATAATTCCTCATTTTCACTCCACAATTGTCTTAGCTTTGGTTGTAATTTCATCCCCGCTAGGGATGAGGATGGGAGAAGCTTTTTTCCCCGCAACGGGTAATGAGACGGGGATGGAGGTGGGGTGCCCGTGCGGGAATGGGGACGGAGAATATACCCCCACACCCGCCCCGTCCCCGTTGTCATCCCTAAAATATTTAAATATATATTATGTAAGATAGAAAATGAAGTATGAATAGTCTGAGAAAGATATGATAAATAAAAAGGAATATGTAGAATAAATTTATGCTACCTAATAAAAGAATATAGTTTAACTCTTATTGAAGTTCCCTAAATGTAAACTAACAAATTTGATGCCATAATATCCAATCGGAAATATTAGAAACAAATTGGTAATACAAATTTTGTCAATCTAATAATTTTCCAATCTCTTAAATTATGGTTCTGTTCTTTTATACGGCTGGCTGGCTACGGTGTCACAACACACCGCATTTTCCTGAACTCATCACAACATACTAATTCACCACAATTTACCACAACTCACCACAATCAACTTTTTCACATTTACCAATACAATTTACATTTATAGAAAACAATACCCACCACAACTTACCAATAACCCACTACAATTCCACCACCCCCCACAATTCCACCACACCGGGCCAAGAACAGGGCCTACATTGGGCCAAGAACGGACACCATCTATGCAGAACAATAGAATTTATCAAAAACACTCTTGTGAAAAGTACCACTATCCTTACCCTTCACTCTCAATTTCACCAAATTCGTGGTTATCAGAGGGAGGTCACTTAATTAAAAACTCTCAATTTGATAATTTGGTAATGGGTTAATTTGAGATGCCTAAAAGTTGAGAAAACAGTTTCTTAATATTCATTGTTCATGAAACCCAAGCAAGGGGATAAGGAGAGAGGCAGGGTGGGAAGAAGTCCTTAAACATTAAAAAGAGAGGATGCCAAGTTACTGTTCATTTAGGATGAATTACTGTTTAAATGGCAATCTTGGCAATTCCTCCAACTTGATTACTTATTCTATGTCTTTACAATTTTATTTACTTATTTTACTGTTAATTTCTATACTGGCATATGTCCATTCCATCTTTTCAGTCTTTTGCTATTAGTCTGATTGCCCTAAAAGCAGACCTTACTCCTCCCTCCCTCTCCCTCTCTCTCTCTCTCACGGTTTTCTAGGATGCGAGTGGTGTCACCATAGGTGGAGATGGAGACGGGGCCGCAGTAATCCAAGTTGATTCAAGATCAACTTTCTTATTTCAACTTTGAATTCAAATTCCCAGTATCAAGCAAGGAATTCATAATTACATATTAGAGAAGAGAGAGATAGAATAGAGGCGGCTGGAGAGTGGACAGTAGAACAGATACACCATTCCCTTGGCTTGTTTGTAATTGTAATTCTGCTGACATCCACCCGAAACTGTTGTAATTCTGAATCTGCAGCAACCTTTCCTTTGCTTTGCTTTGATTTGGTGACTTGGTCCACCCATGACCCATCTTGGTTTCCTTACCCAATGTTGACATCCACTCTTACTCCACACGACTCGGCATTCCATCGGCATCTCCCTCTCTCTCTCTACAACTTGGATTGCTTACTACAACTTGAATTCCTGTTGTCAATAAGCAAGTAGCAATCTTGTGAATTCCCCAACTTCGTTTGTTTGCTAGAACTTGGTTCCGGTGGCCGTGAAGTACTTACAACGGTGCGTTGACGCTAGGTAAGATTTCAATTTCTCTTTGGTTGTTTTTATCTTTCCTTTCATTGGATTCAATTGATTGGAGCACAATTAATTGATAATTTCTGTCTTTTTTCGTTCATTGATTTGTTGTTTCATTTGTGTTTTCGAATATACATCTGATTCATGAGTTGGTTTGCATTGTCATTTTCATTCTTTCTGATTTTAATCTAATGAACTATGGAGCCTCTATTTAAGTTCAATTTTAACTCGGGCCTCTGAATTACTTATTTTGCTCACTAGACTTGCACTTTCTTTGTCAACAGAGTCTAACTTTTGTGGGATACTTTTATGATCACGGGTTAGTGTATCATAGAAACAGTGTGCAAACTTCAATGTGTCTGATTTCTTGCAAGAAATCAGAATATTAGACTTGAGTGCCTCTACTACAGGCACAATTGGCCAACCCTAACTCGATTCATTTCTTTTCTATTCAATGATTTTACTGTTAATTATGTGCTAAATAATTCGAGAGTCACGTGCATTCAAAATCAGAAACCTAAACTAAAATTAGCGACAAACGTTGGGGATTTTGGGGTTCTTTTATGTGTTTGGATACTCAAGCCTGCTATATATCACAGGTTTCTTCAAATTAGCATGATGCTTCTTTGCTAATCAAATTGATGCAGATTTTAAGCAAGCTTCATCAATGTGTTGTTTATTCTTCTGAAACTGTTCATGATGGGTTTTTGTGTGCAGACCTTTCATATGGAAAACCAAGCTTGATTATGATGAAGACCTTAATGGATTTAGTAAGGGCTATCGTCATCTCTTCTACCAAGACAGACCTGGTTAATCTTTCTTTCTTATCTTTTGGGATTGATCTTTCATCTTTTTTTAATGGGCTTCTAACGCTATTTTGATGGGTTTGTGGATGAAGTAACTGCTAATCCCCGGGAAACTTTATAATACCCAGGAAGAACAGTCACATTAGAGCCCTCTATGGGAGAAATTTGTGAGTTCCCCTCATAAAAAAAAAAAAGAGAGAGAGAGAGAGACAGAGAAACTTCGTTTATTCAATTGGTGCTTATTTTGACTTTAATTCAATTAGTTCTACTCTTATTATGTCGAGAGCTTGGTTTTATGATTGAATTTGATAATGATTGATGGGTACATTTTCGTTTGCATCTGATAATAATCATAGAAATTACAAAGTATGATTGCCTTTTCTTTAAGTTACCATAAAGTAGGCTTGGTTCTATAGACAATGAAGTACAAGTTTAATTTATCCATGCTAATGAGCTTCTGTGGCCATTGGCTTAAGCTCAAAGTACTCTGTTGATCGAATTTTTCGGAACTGTTGTGGATTATTACCCTGAGATTAGATGGGAATGAGGCAGTGGAGTAGAATTTAAATTGTGACTATGAAGTTCAATGAAAAGAAGAATTTGAAAAGGGAGATGCAAGTAATAACAGTGGCTCAACATAAGGCATACTTGAAATTTGGACAGTTCGGGTTGTATCGATGATATGGTTGTGCTTTCCACAAGGAGATTCTGATGAAGCATTATTGCATTAATAAAGTTGATGACTTACGGTAATTAGGGCTAAAATCCTTCCATTCTTTTATTTAAGGTTCAGTTTTGACACTTTTGTGGTCAGTTTTGTGGTCATTGAATGCAATTGCATTCCATTCTTTTATTTATTAAACCTTATTGTTTTATAGTACCTGGACAGTTCTGTGTTCTTTGACTGTGATTGCTTTAAACACTGAAAACATATTTAAAGTCAGAAGACTCATACGTTTGATGTGTCATTTATGGCTAAAATATTAATAAAATTCGTGCCGCTGATGTATGGCGTTAAATGATAATTAGGAGATTTTAGTATCATATCAAGAGATTTTCAATATCAGACTATCAGTGGAGAAAAGGATAATTTAAGGATGATATACATTAATTTCTCGCTGCCTTTTCCTTACCTCTTATTCCATCTTTTTATTTAAGTCGAACAAGTGCGTATGGTGTTGTTATTGTTGGACCCTTCTTTGGTAGGGTATAAGTATTATTATTGTTGTTCTCCTATACATGCTCTAATTTATGCTTGAGCTATAATTGTAAAAGAGGAAAAAACAGGAGGGAATAAAAAAGGAAAAAGGGTTGTTACTTTTTAACCACCGATTGATCGTACTAATGATGGAAGTCCACTAGCTAGATCTGTTGGAAACCCATTTACAATAGTCATTAGAAATTAGGGGTACTGCCATCAAACACAGAGCAAAAGAATTGATATTCATTCTGTTATGCTCTGCTTGATGCTTTTAGGAAAGCCCTAAAATTGGTAGTTGTTACCAAGCATTATTCAGGGAGCAAAACACATATGAATAAACAATATGTAGTTTGAATAGATGTAGAATTACTGATGAGATTCTGCAATTGGTTCCAAATACTCAGTGACGAAAACACAATTCATTTTAGTCCATATATTAAGTGGTGTGTATGTATGCTTCTTTGACCCGTCTTCGACATGCTAATTTGTTTTAATGCTCAAATTATCCCTAGACTTTTGCCCAACTCTGATTTATTTGAAGCTGCGTGGAATTTTATTTTTAATTCTTGACGAATTGTTGATCTACCCTTGATTTTTGGTGATTTTGTTGTTATGAGTTTACTGAAGAATTTTCTATAGGACTGGGAGGGGCATTTATGTTTTGTTTAGGGTAGGTTTTTGTTGGTTTAATAGATGTTTGCTAATTGGTTTTGTTTCATACAAGGTAAGTTTTTGTTGGTTTAATAAATGCCCTAAATGCTAATTGTGGTTTAAACATTCAAAAAAGGTGGGAGAGTTTATGTTCTTTTGGATGCAGGGATGTGGGTATTGATTTGGTTGTGCTTATGATGCATGAATGCGAGTATTGATTTGATCTAGAAATTTTGTGCATGAATGAGTGCAGTGGCCACAATGGGTATGTAAATGTTGGTTCCTTTTTTAGATCAGTATGATGCTTCTGTTAAGACTGGGAATTTTGTTCTACCATATTTGACAATTCTTATAGATTTGTAGACTGGAGAACCACCGAACTTTCGCAGTTGTCGTTTATTTCATCCTTATCAAGGCTATTTAGGTTGCAATCTATCTTTTTTATTCCTTTCTTGTTAATTGATTTATTCAATTGTTCGATTGATAATCAAAGATAATTATTTTTTATTCCTTTCTTGGTTAATTGATTTCTTCTGCTATTTGATTTATAAGTTCCGATGTCTTCTAATTTGGTGAGTTTTATGTTGGATTATTGATTTGTTTGTTGGTAGTTTCTAATTTTGTGGGTTTTTGTTGTAGATTATTTTGAATAAAGATGTGCCGGATTTGATAAAAAAAAGGGGCGACTTCTGGATGTACTGTAATTTGGTGCCCCCGATGGGAAAAGCTCAAATTGTTACCTCAAATTTGCTCAAGTATGATCTCTATATACCCAACTACCATTTATTTGTTTATACATTGCTTGAATTTCTGCCTTTTTGAAGTTTCAATTGATGTTTTAGCAGTTAGAGTGTGGTATTTTTGTGTTAATTCCAAGAGTGGACTTAAAACTGTTCATTATCATTTTTGTAGCATTTGTTAATTTGGTAAACTTGCACATTCTGAATTTGGATGACAATATACTCACAAGAAACATCCCTCATGAGATGGTTACCACCACACAAATATTGTCATTGCCACAAAGCCTACATAATCAAAAATCCAGTTTTAGGCATTTTTGGGTTCGCAACTAAGGAGCATGGTTGGTAGTGTTTTAATTTTTTTCTTAATCATCTTACTTATTTGATTCAATTTCCTTTCTCTGTTGATAAGTGCTTCTTGTATATATGAGAACTTGGTTGTTTTGATGAGAATTTGGGGAATATTTGACATGATTATATTATTTTATGCCCAAATTTCCCATAGTATGCTTGGTTTGGAGTTTGGTGAGTTTTGTAGGGAATTTGTGAAGAATCGATGTAAACCGAGCCAAAAATCAAGTGTAGATCCAAGTTATGAGCATAAAGGACCAAGAAGTGAGAAGTTGGATCACCCAAGGCCCAAACAGTGGCCCAAAGTACTCCTAGGCCCGAGATAGAAGCGACACGGGTGTTCAAGACAGGTGCACGGGTCGTGTCTATGACCAGAACATGAGAAAGCGGGAGCAGTGCAGTGACACGGGTAGTGCCTAGGAGGCACGGTCCGTGTTAGTAGGGGCACGGTCCGTGTCGCCCCTGGCGTGGTCCGTATCGCCTGCGTCTTTTCCTTTCCAGCGGTTACAAGTTGGAATTTGCCTATATCATGATGTTTTTCGGCTATCTATGGGGGCAATCATCATTCTACCATCCTCCATTCCATAACCTAACCCTAATCCATCTCCTTCATCATCCACAATCCATCTACCATTGAAGATTGAGAGAAGATTGAAGATCGAAGAGCAATTCCAACACATTTTGAAGTGGAGGAGCAAAAGTCCTCCATTGTTGATTCCTAGCAAGATTGTTCTTCCTTTTGGTTTATTTCTCATTCTCTCATAGATTTTTAGATGCTTTCTAGAATAGATTTCAATTGCTTTGTAGTTTCAAACATGAGTAGTGAGTAGTTCTTTTTAATTTGGGGGATGAACCTTTGAAGTTGGTTGATGAATTGAGTTTGTTGGATTGAATAGTGATAGACCGCAAGAGCACGGGTGCTCGTGTAGCAAGTATCAAGGTCGATTTCCACAAGGACTTTTCCTTTCAACGCACTAAACTAGCCTCCTAGTTGATTGCTAAGTCGATCGGGTTTTTGTTTGAAACAATCTATTTCTATTTCTATTCACTACTAAAGACTAACAAATAAATATACACACAATTTACTTGGATTTATCAATAAGAAAAAGACGTTCAGGGGATAAAACCTAAGTAACTCTATGAATCAAACAAGTGGATTGAACATGTATGTCACTAATTTGGTACATTTTAGGGTCGATAATCGCATAAATTATTCCGTAGCGAGCTTTTGGCACTGAAACGGATTGCTTAGCAAAATTGATCACCTACTGTCGTGGTTATTTCAATTTTAACTAAGTTAAAAATCAAATTATCCAATGACCCCTAATTATAAAGTCTTCTATGTCTAGTTCACTTCATAACTAGTTTAATCCTAAGGGTTCCGATTATCGAATTTGTCCTTTCAGTACTTCACTCAACAATCTAATTCCATATTCTTGATGGCCAGTCAAAAACAATGACATACATAATCAAAGGTTAAATAAAATGCATTCAAACTAGATTAACAAACTTGTTCAATCCAACAAAACTCAATCCATAAGAGAAACAAATAAGGGTTTATCCCCTAAACTAAAGGAAAACTACTCACTACTCATGTTCAAAACACAAAACATATCAAAATCTATTCTAGAAAGCATATAAAAATCTATGAGATAATGAGAAATAAACCAAATGAAGAACAATCTTGCAAGGAATGAACTATGGAGGACTTTTGCTCCACCAATCTTCAATCTATGCTTCAATCTTCTCTCTTGATCTCCAAATCCTCCCTCCTCATTGATGGATGCATTAATCAATATAAAGGAGATCAATCAGGGTTAGGTGACAGCATGGAGGATGGTGGAGTGATCATTGCTTCCATAGACAGCCGAAAAACATCATGATAAAAGCAAAATCCAACTTGCAAGCGCCGAAAGTGAAAAGATAAAGCAACACGGATCGTGCCTTGGCAACACGGGTCGTGTCACTGTCAACACGGGTCGTGTTGCCTTGACACGGACCGTGTTGGGCACTGGAATGATATTATGCACTTTCTGGAAGCTGAAACGACCCGTGCTGGCTCTTTTAGCACCCGTGTTGATGCCAGGCGGCATCCAATGTCTTCTTGGGCCAATGTTTGGGCCTCGGGGTGGATTTATTCTTCAATTGTGATCCTCTTGGACTCCATACACTTGATTTTAAGCTTGATTTCTTCACTTTAACACCAATTTCCTACAAAACTATACCAAACTCCAACCAAGCATAAAATAGAGAATTCGAGTATAAAAATAATATATTCATATCAATAATCACTCAAATTAACTCTAAATAACCCAAGATCTCATATATATAAAATACACTTATCAAATCCCCCCATGCTTACACCTTGTTTGTCCCTAAGCAAGGCTAAACTCGCAAATAAAATAGAAATCGAAGAAAATAACGAAGGGACAAAATAAACGGGACAAAATGACTCAAGTCAAAAAGGAAAAAGTTTCAAAGTAAAATTGAAAAATTTATTTACAAATCTCCTCAGGAAAGCATCGATAAGACTTTCAATTAATCCAACTTAATCAAGCATAGCCCAAGTATGAATGAAAGTTTATATACAGGAGAAAATGAAATCATAAAAAGAATTACAAAAACCATACTTATCAAGATCAAACTAATCACCCTCCTAATCACAAATGAAACAAGCAAGCACACAATAACGGATGAAACTAGGTAATTGAGAGCAATCTCACTTTAGGGAATGTGGAAACACTCCTCTCATGTGTTTGAAAGATTAATATTCAAATGAAGGTGCACTCAATACTCAATCACAAAGCAACATTCTACCATAAGCCTGCAAATAATCTCAATTCTCTACCGCTAAAATGCAATGCACAATGATAATCAAGAGAACTTTCAAAAGGGTTGTAATGGGGCTAAGGTTAAGGGTAAGGAGTGGAGATATATTTGGGAAAGTGGAGTTAAAAGCCAATACTTGGAGCATAAACCTCACCAAATTATTCAATAAGAACACTCACACCTTATAAACATATCAATGTATCCCATAATCATGTGGAAATTGCCTCAACTCAAAGAAAAATAAACTATCAAAACAATTTTTTTTCTTTTTTCTTTTCTTTTTCATTTCTCTGATTTTTTTTTTCATTTTTTTTCTTTTTGCCATTTTTTTCTGAAATTCAAATATTTCAATTCAAACTCAAAGATATATACATCAATAAGGCAATTTCAACTCAACCCATATCAAGCTACAATGGGGAGCAATCTCAAAAATATTTCAACTTCACAACATCCCCAACAAGACCAAACCACAAATACACCAAAATCAACCCAACTTTTACACTCTAACACTCCAAGCAATGACTTAAAGGTAGGAAATTATATATACGACCATGGCTAAAAATGTAGGTAATCAAAAGAAAGAGTGATACAAGGCTAAAAGTGGGTTAAAAGCGGATAATTCACATGTACAGGGTGGCTATTTGGCTTTGTAGCTAAAATATGTACTAGAATGTCTCTATCATATTACCAATGCACAAGCAAAAATGCAGTTTCAAAGAGATGCATCGCAAATTCTAGAGAATGCAACTAAGGATGAGCCACACATGGAAATGAGACTAATAACAATGATTAGACAATGATTAGTCATTTCTGGCCTTTGTGGTCTCACGGGTTAAAACTCTCAAATAAACCTAGCTCAAATAGATGTATACGTGCTAAACTCATTCCAAAAGATCTCAAAAGGGCAATCAATCATTACTATGGAAGTACAATTCTAAACTCTCTATGATTCACAACTCTTTTCAAAACTTTAATTCACAAAAAGGGCTATACGAGACTAAATCAAATCAAAAGAAAATTTATCTAGCTTTAATTCATCACCGGAGAATTTTATTCACTAATCCTATCTTAACCTAATATTTTTTTCTTCTTTTTCTTCTTTTTAATTTTTTTTTATTTTTCTGAAATTTTCTGATATTTGTTTGTTTTTTTTCAAAATCTAAAATCAAAAGTCAAATGAAAAACTATAAAATAAGAAACTAAAAATGAAGAAAAAGGAAGAAAATTAAATTATAATATGATACTAACTAATGCAATTCTATGTGGGTGCAGTAATTCATAAATGAAAGAAAATAAAAAACTAAGAAAAATAAAAAAGAAAAACTAAAGAAACAAAACTAAAACTAAAACCAACAAACTAAAAGAAAAACAGAAAATAAAATCATATTCACAAAGGTGAAAACACAAAATTTTTAATTTTTCAAATTAATCCCCCCCATGCTTAGACAAAGCATTGTCCTCAAAGCATAAAACAAGAAGAAACGAGCACAAAAGGGGGAAAACAGGACAATCACTGCGGTGGTGGAGGAGGAGGTGGGTAAGGATATTGGTTAGGGTAGTTCAACTACCAATCGCGCATCGCTTGCATCATCTCGAGCATGCATACTTGTTCGGCAGCTTGGGTGGCGTTGGCTTGGTCAAGAAGGTCTAGCCTCTCAAAAATACGAGTTTGGTTGTGTAAAATTTGGTCCGAGGTGGTTCGAAAATAACCAAACTCATTTTCGCAATAGGTTCTAAGGGAGGCATGGTCCGCACGCAAAGAATTAAAACTATCTTGGAAATCAAAAGCGGCGGCGGGACCTTCTTCATCATCCCCGCCACCCTCGTGATAAGGAGCCGAAGGAACTTGGTCGGGAATAGGGTTAGGTTGTGGAATGGGCGCGTTAGGAAGGAAAAGAATATTCGGGAGCTCTTGAATGGTAAGGTTCGGATGAGGAAGCCTCATCAACTCATTGTTAGGATACACCCACCAAACTTCTTCCCCTCTTAACTTGCACATTTTCATGTCTCTAACAGCCCTACCATCTAAGGTCATTGGGCCCTCTACCCTATCCCGCTCGTGACGAGCCGGATCCCAACCAAAGTGCCTAGCCAAAACCGTGAGCAAACCACCAATAACGATATCACCTTTTGTGTGAGATGTGATGCGGGCTAAATGTGTGGCAAAAAGAGCGGCGGGGTTAACCTCGGGTCGTGCGTAATACATGCCCATACCGTGTAGAATTCAGCTTGAGCCGCAACATTCATACTATCCCCCCGACCAAATAACCCACAAGCAAGGATGCGCTGCGTGTAACGGAACACGGGGTTCCGTATGTGCGTGCACTTAGACCTACTCGGGTTGTAGTCATTCCTAGTTGTGGTAAACTGCCAAAATTCATTAGCGTTCCATTCAGCTAAAGGGGACACATCTCGTGTGGCAACACCTGGGACAACTGGTAGACGAAAGATCTGGGCAAATAGGGCGAGAGTCAAATGATATTCCTCTTCATCTATCCTAAAGGAAATCCTACCCTCTTGTGTTCTAAGGTTTACATCAAAGGTGCTAAGCACCTCTAGGGTAAGGTTCCGATAGGTCGGCTCTCTCATCCTCGCAAAATCTAACATCCCTTTTCTATTCAAAAGCCATTCTACATCATCTAGCATGCCAGTGGTTTGTAAAAATGGCTCATTCATGTAACGAGTGGGGAGTATATATTGCGCTTAGATAAAGCAAGGTAACGCTCAAATTTAACACCTTCTAAATTAAAAGGGTTATTACCTCGCGTTTACCTAGAAGATGAGCCCGCTTTGCCTTTGCCTTTGTCACCATTGTCCCCTTTTCGCTTCTTTGACGCTTGCTCCTCACCACGCGAAGTTCTGACCATCTTTTATACAATATATATACAGGCTAAAATGTTAGTGATTTACAAAGGATTACAAAGAAAACTACTCAAACCTAAACAAGGGAACTAAACTATCCTACCTAAAACTCTAATAAACTGAAAATTGCTTAAGACTCCTAAACTCTATATTACTTGTAATGAAAACTAAACTAAATTAAGTCTAACTCGAATGCTAATGGATTAAAGACCCTAATTAAATTAACTAAGTTATACTTCTTGCTACTTAACATATACATATACAACAAGTATTCCAATGCTAGCTAATCCAACTTTTGTACATAAACAACATTTAAATAACACCAAAGTACCACAATTAGAGACTAAAGCAAGGTAAACTAACTAAACTAAGTTAAGACCATAATAACTAAAATGAACTAAAAACATAAAACAAAAGCTAAATTAAACTAATACTAAGTTAAACAACTAATTTAAGTTAAGAAAACAACTAAATTAAACCCTAAACAAAACTAAAACAGAAAATCAAAACTAAAAGAAGCAAGATTTAACAAACTAAAGCAAAAGAAATAAAATAAAACAAAGAAACAACAATTATACAAGAAATTCACACTTCAAAAAGCTTGAAACATAACAATGGTGGACAACAATGGAGATTCACATATTATACACAAAAATTTAAACTAAAAACGAAAATATAAAACGAAAATAAACTAAATAAAATAACGAAATTAGAAAAATAAAACCTTGTTTCACTTGAAGGAGAAGAAAAGAGCTCGAATGTGGATGAAAATGGAGGTTTTTGGGAATGGGGTGAAAAATGGAGTGAAATGAATGAGGATGAAATTGGTGGGATCTGAAAAAGGAAGGAAAAAAGATGAAGAATTGAAGAAAAATGGAGTGATTTGGGTGAGAATTTAGGGAATTAGAGCAAAAAGAGTGAAGGAGGGAGATGGGTGACTATGGAGTTTTGAGGGAGATGGAGGAGTGTGGAGGAAGAAGAAAGTAAATGAGGGAGTTAGAATTAGGGCAGCACGGGTGTAGGGAAGAGGAGAGAAAACGGGTGTTTTTTAAAGTAAAAATAAAAGGGGCAATAAAACGGGTTTAAAAACCCGTGTTACCTGTGTCAGGGGCCCAACACGGATCGTGTTGTACTAACACGGTCCGTGTTGACCCGTGTTCACGAAATCTCACTCTCTGGACGGCAACACGGATCGTGCCAGGTCCAGCACGACCCCTGTTGACCCTGTTCTTCGCTTTCTTCGCTTGGGTTCGATTCCTCTCAACAACTTCTTTATTATTTTTTTTTCTTTCCTCTTCTCTCTCTCACTCTCAATCTCTTGTTTCTTTTGTTTTATCTCTCATTTTTATTCAAACTCTATTTTTTTCTCTCCTCTTTCTTTTTTTTTCCATATTTTCAATTTTTTTTTATTTTTTATTTTTTTTTCTAAAACTAATACCGCAAAAAGAAAAATAAAATATAAACCCTAGAAAAATCCTAGAAAAAGAAAATAAGAGGGATAAAAAATTCTAAAAATCCTAGAAAAATTAAAATAAATCAAAGAAAAATCCCAAAAATCATAGAAAAATAAGGAAAAATTCAGAAAAATCAAAATAAAAAGAAGAAAAATAAGGAAAATTTCTAGAAAATTCTAAAAATGAAAATAAAACCGAAAAAGCTTGGGTTGCCTCCCAAGAAGCGCTTCTTTAATGTCCTAAGCTAGACATAGTACCTCTCAACCCGGTGAATAATCCATAACTCCATAGCCAAGGGCTTTTAGAGCTTCAAATTGCATAGTACCTCCAAACATCTTTAAATTGACCTTACAACTTGGGTCAAACTCATCACCTCCTTTAGAAATGGAGGGATCTCCATCATCAAACATGAAAATCTCATTGAAAGCACCCTTGTCAAAAGTATAAGGCATGTTCTTGAGGATGTTAGGTGGGGGCAAAATTTCTTTTATTCCCACCCTTGCATCGCCAAGTTCATGGCCTTTAGCAATAAATAAACCACAAGGATGTTCAACTAAATTGACAGGAGATTTCTCAAGGTCTTCACCTTCAACATCATGAACACAATCATCATGTCTCTCACAAACCAAACCATCAACATGCTTATCCTTTTCACGTAGCACATCAACACCAAAACTAGGGGAAACTTCCCGTGGCACAACATCACGGAATAAGTCAAATTCTAGTTCATGTTCCCCTATCCTAAACTTCATCTTCCCACATTGTACATCAATGACACACCCTACGGTAGCAAGAAAAGGTCTCCCCAAAATGATTTAGGTACGGGAATCCTCGGGCATATCAAGGATGACAAAATCAATCGGCACATAGCAATCACCCACCTTAAGGGGAAAGTCCTCCAAAATACCCTTAGAGTACTTGATGGAACGATCCACCATTTGCAATGACATGGTAGTTGGTCTCAACTCTCCTAGGTTCAACCGTTCATACAAAGAATAGGGCGTTAAGCTTACACTAGAACCCACATCACACAAAGCTCGGTCAACAGTTAAACTACCTAGGCCACATGGGATATTAAAGCTTCCCGGGTCCTTAAGCTTAGGAGTAAACTTGTTAAGAACCACGGAACTACACTCTTCAGTCAATGCAACTTCCTCAATTTCATCAATTTTCCTCTTTTTAGAGAGGATTTCTTTCAAAAACTTTGCATACAAAGGCATTTGAGATACAACATCCAAAAACGGCACATTCACATTCAATTGCTTTAACATCTTAAAGAACTTGCCGAATTTTACATCTAATTTAGCCTTAGCATATCGTTGAGGAAAAGGTAATGGTGGTTTATAAACTCTAGAGGGAGATGAAGGTCGGGTTTCGGTGTTCTCTTTTGAAGGCTCACTCTCAAGGTCTTTCTCTCTAGGCTTCTCAACCTTCTTCTCAACCTCAACCCCTCCATGCTTATCATTTGGCATGCTAGATCCCTCATATTGTGTCCCACTCTTCAAAATAATGGCATTGCATTGTTCCTTAAGGTTAGGTACGGGCTTTCCGGGAAGCATTCCCGGAGGGGTAGTGGAGGTACTAGCTTGAATAGCAATTTGATTCTCAAGCATTTGATTAAGGGTGCTTATAAGGTCAACTTTAGTAGCTAAGGCTTTAATCACTGCATCTTGTCTTTGTTGATGCTCAAGTTGCTGTTGTTGGTGTTGTTGTTGAGACAACATTAAAGCTTGTATCATGGCCTCTACGTTAGGATTTAGGGGGGCTTGTGGTGGAGGTGCTTGGGGTTGTCTTTGCCCTTGGGGTTGACCCATTTGGTTATTGTATCGGTAAGAAAAGTTCGGGTGGAACCTAAGACCGGGGTTGTAAGTATTGGAAAATGGGTCAAAGTTTGGCCTATTGGAAGGGTTACCAACATAGTTAACCACTTCGGTCGATTCATTACTAGCCAACCCACTAGGACAATTCAAGGTCTCATGCTCATATGATTGACACGACGCACATGGTTGGGGAGGGTGAGCATTTACATTCACCATATCCATCTTTTTAGTCATGGCATCCAATTTAGCATTCAACATAGAAATAGCATCAACATCATACTTACCTCCCGTCCTCTTGGAACGGGGCCTTGACCACTGGTAGCTATTGATCGCCATTTCCTCAATCAAAGTTTGAAGTTCCGCCACTGTTTTGGACATGATGTTGCCTCCCCCAGCCGCCAAGATGTTGGCCCTCAAGTTGTCATCCACCCCGTTGTAGAAATCTTGTATCGGGACCCATGGTTCGAAACCATGGTGGGGGCATTGACGTAAGAGGTCCTTGAACCTCTCCCATGCTTCATAGAGGGACTCATCCGGCTCTTGAACAAATGTTGAAATTTGATTCCGGAGGCTCGCCAACTTGCTAGGAGGAAAGTACTTCGTCAAGAATACGCTAGCAAGTTGGTCAAAGGTGGTGATGGCGGAACTTGATGGAAGAGAGTCCAACCACTCCCAAGCCTTCCCTTCAAGTGAAAAGGGAAACAATCGCAGCTTGATTGCATCGGGTGTTGCACCATTTGCCTTAAAAGTCTCACATGCTTGGTTGAATAGGCGAAGGTGTCGGTTGGGATCTTCATTGGGAAGGGCATGGAATGGGTTGGCCTTCACCAAATTGATGATTGAACTCCTTAGCTCGAAATCATTCGCGGACACATTTGGGGGATTTATGGCAGAGGGTTGATTTGTGACATTGGGCATCACATAAGAGCCAAGCGTGATTCTAGGCTCGCCGCCACCACCTGACATGGTGTTTATTGGCTTGGTGTTTTCTCCTTGTCTTCTTCGGGCTTGCTCTAACTTTTGCTTCTTCCGCCGGGAGCGAAAGGTTCTTTCGATTTCAGGATCAAACCCAAAGAGTGGATTTTTTTGCATACACTTAGAGTAAACCTGCAAGACAAAACCAAAACACCAAGGAAAATCAAAACAGAAAAATAAATGATTTAGGCAACCTTAGGGTATTCATTCAATGGCTGGCTAGGGACAAAGTCCCCGGCAACGGCGCCAAAAGCTTGATAGGCCGCAAGTGCACGGGTGCTCATGTAGCAAGTATCAAGGTCGATTTCCACAAGGACGTTTCCTTTCAACACACTAAACTAGCCTCCTAGTTGATTGCTAAGTCGATCGGGTTTTTGTTTGAAACAATCTAATTCTATTTCTATTCACTACTAAAGTCTAACAAATAAATATACACACAATTTACTTGGATTTATCAATAAGAAAAAGACGTTCAGGGGATAAAACCTAAGTAACTCTATGAATCAAACAAGTGGATTGAACATGTATGTCACTAATTTGGTACATTTTAGGGTCGATAATTGCATAAATTATTCCGTAGCGAGCTTTTGGCACTGAAACGGATTGCTTAGCAAAATTGATCACCTACTGTCGTGGTTATTTCAATTTTAACTAAGTTAAAAATCAAATTATCCAATGACCCCTAATTATAAAGTCTTCTATGTCTAGTTCACTTCATAACTAGTTTAATCCTAAGGGTTCCGATTATCGAATTTGTCCTTTCAGTACTTCACTCAACAATCTAATTCCATATTCTTGATGGCCAGTCAAAAACAATGACATACATAATCAAAGGTTAAATAAAATGCATTCAAACTAGATTAACAAACTTGTTCAATCCAACAAAACTCAATCCATAAGAGAAACAAATAAGGGTTTATCCCCTAAACTAAAGGAAAACTACTCACTACTCATGTTCAAAACACAAAACATATCAAAATCTATTCTAGAAAGCATATAAAAATCTATGAGATAATGAGAAATAAACCAAATGAAGAACAATCTTGCAAGGAATGAACTATGGAGGACTTTTGCTCCACCAATCTTCAATCTTTGCTTCAATCTTCTCTCTTGATCTCCAAATCCTCCCTCCTCATTGATGGATGCATTAATCAATATAAAGGAGATCAATCAGGGTTAGGTGACAGCATGGAGGATGGTGGAGTGATCATTGCTTCCATAGACAGCCGAAAAACATCATGATAAAAGCAAAATCCAACTTACAAGCGCCGAAAGTGAAAAGATAAAGCAACACGGATCGTTCCTTGGCAACACGGGTCGTGTCACTGTCAACACGGGTCGTGTTGCCTTGACACGGACTGTGTTGGGCACTGGAATGATATTCTGCACTTTCTGGAAGCTGAAACGACCCGTGCTGGCTCTTTTAGCACCCGTGTTGATGCCAGGCGGCATCCAATGTCTTCTTGGGCCAATGTTTGGGCCTTGGGGTGGATTTATTCTTCAATTGTGATCCTCTTGGACTCCATACACTTGATTTTAAGCTTGATTTCTTCACTTTAACACCAATTTCCTACAAAACTATACCAAACTCCAACCAAGCATAAAATAGAGAAACCGAGTATAAAAATAATATATTCATATCAATAATCACTCAAATTAACTCTAAATAACCCAAGATCACATATATATAAAATACACTTATCAAATAGTCATGAATTTAGTTTGTTTCAATCTATTTGGCCTTTGAATTGAATTGTTATTGCTTTTGCTTGATCACCAATTGCAAGTAAATAGGTTGTTTAATTAAGTACCGAAAGGAGAAGTTTGATATCCCGAAAACCTAGGCTAAACTAATTAAAAATTGTCTAGACATAGAAGTTTTTAATTAGGGTTCTCGTGATGATTAGATTTTTAACCTTGATTAAATCAAAATAACCACGAAAGTAGGTGATTGGTTTGTCTTGGCAATTCGCTCTAGTGACAAAATCTCATTGCGAAGTATTCTATGCAATTAACGAACCTTGATTGTGCAAACTAATGAAATGAGTGTTTAATCCACATCGTTGATTCATTACTTGACTTAGGTAGTATCCCCTGAACGTCTTTTTCATATTGATAAATCCAAGTAAATTGTGTGAATATTTGTTTGTTTGCCTTTAGTAGTGAATAGAAATAGAATTAGTTGTTTCAAACAAAAATCCCGATCGACTTAGCAATCAACTAGGAGGCTAGTTCAGTGTGTTGAAAGGAAAAGTCTCTGTGGGAACGACCTTGATTCATGCTACAATTTTACCCGTGCACTTGCGGCCTATCATCTGTTTTCATCAATAGTTTACTTGATGTCACTTAGAAGTTAATTAGAGCCTTAATAATTTGTTTGGCTGAAAATCTCCACAAGTTTGTCCTAATTCGACTTGTTCTGAGATATTTTCTATTGTGATCATGTTATTGCCAGAAATTTACATGTTTAGTTATAACCTACAAGTCAATCGTTGAATTGATCCATGACATAAACAACACTTATGACAGTAAGTTAAGGTTTTAGTTTATGGTGAATTGAGTTATTTTACTCAGTAGTACTCCCTCAATTCCAAATTAATTATCATTTTGACTAATTTTTACCGTTAATTATTAGTAAATTACAATGAGTTACAATATAAAATTACCTCCGTTATAATTGTTATGAAATCATCTTTCTAATGATGGTAACTTCATATTGTAACTCATTATAATGTATGAGTAATTAACGGTCAAAATTTAATCAAAGTGATAATTGATTTGGAATGGAGGTAGTAGTTAGAAGTTTGGTGTTTTGGTTGATTTAATTTTATTTTTACTTTTGGGGATTTTAATGCGTGGTCATGGTCTCTCTTGCTAATTTCAATATTTCTCTGGGTTTTTGACACATTTTTCTTGTCAATTAGCATTCTTGGTATCATAATTGATTGAAAATTTGTGATTTGTTTTTCAATTCAAAATTAGCTTCTACGTTTTGTTAATGTATGATGTTCTGTGTTGGATTGGGTAGAATGTTGGCTGTTGAGGTTCTTTTTTAATAAGACTACTGCATGGTACTCAGGTGTTGAACTATTGGCTTCTTTTTGTGATATTCTTCTCAGGAAAGGCGAAATTGAAACCATATTGGTGATGCTATTGAAGACTCACTTACACGGTATGGTATTTACAATGCTAATTTGTTAATGTATAGTAATCCAATTCATATTCCTTGATTGACTCTTTTTTTGTTTAGGTAGGTTGTTAAGATCATTGCATATGTTAGTGATAAATATATGTTTGCTGAATTTTACCAGTAACCCCTCTGTTTCATTCCATTCTTCTTTTATCGTTATTTCCGTTTATTGACTTCTTCAATCTTAATTAACATTTTTTACATATGATCAACAAGTTGCTCTTTTGGAGTTACTCTTTGATAAGAGTTCCAATGATGACCATGCAAGAAGCATCTTGACGTGACTGAAGTAGCAATGTTGTAATCAATTCACATCAAAGATGGAAGGAATGGTAAACTTGACCTAAACATATATGATTGTCTTAAACTACTGTTGGGAAGTTAGTGCCAAAATTATGTAATTATGCTTTTTTTCTTTCTAGCTGACTGCTTTGACATTGGCAAGGTAGAAGGAAACATTGTCGAATATCTAGCAGGAAATGCAAACGCATGCCCCAGGCTTGAGTGTTGTCACAACCGGGTTTTGGCCAACCTACAAAACATCTTATCTTAATCTTCCTTCCAAAATGGCGATGCCCTAATTAATCATTGTTTTGAGTAGACCTAACAAACGAGATCATTCAGTTTTGGTATGACTACGAGTAAGTTTCGGTTTGTGATTTTCAGGTCAATAGATGTTCTGATTCATGCTTGGCTCGGGTCCTGTAAATTTCGGTCATAGTGAGGTTATTTTGATTCTGATATCTTTTTTTATTGAGAAAAAACATCTTTGATACAAAAACTTTTGACCGAGTTGGGTTCGGTTTGAGTTTTGGGTCCATTTTCAAGCAAAGCCTTTTGAATTCCTATTCATATATGGGTTCGGGTTATGGGTGTTGTGTCAGTTGGTAGTTGCTTGCTCTGTTCGTGATGATATACTGGCCTCTTCCAGTGAGGCAGTGATATTCATTTTTGCAAGGACCATTACACTTGATTAACGTATATCTAACACAAAACTTTCTTTTACACAACATATACAATAGACATTCATGTCATGATTTATTTTTATGTTGGTGGGCTATATAATGTAGAGGAACTTAACGAACTGGTTTTTGGGTATGTGCATTTTGTTCTATATCAATTATCATTGCTTTCTTCTTTTAATTTTCAATTGATTCCTTGAACTTTTTGAAGTTTATCTCAATTTATTGATGTGTATTTTGTTATAGGACATTCTATAGTGATTTATAATTGGTGCTTCTACTTCTAAATTCTTGGAAATTAAGCTTTGATACATGGTTTAATTAAGCCTTGATACATGAGTAATACCAACCACTAGCTCATAATCAGTTCTAACATAAAGCCTAGGCAATAGTATAAATCCCTTGATCCAAATGGTTTCATGTCTGTGGGTATATCATTTTTTTTCCAGACACATATTCTGCCTTGCTTATTGGTACCTCGTGTGAATATTGATGATTCAAGGTTCTTTTTGTAGCTAAGGATGGCTCACTATTACTAAAATATGAGTTCGGGTAATTTGAGTAAGTTTAGGTTACTGTGGGTAAGTTTAAGTTTGGTTAGTTCAAGCAAACTAGAAAAAAGTTCTCTAAGATGACACAGACTTGGTAGTATTTTGGGTTTATTTTTGATGGGGTGGGTTAAGTTTTTCAGAAGTGATTGCAAAAGTTGAGATGGGTGAGAGTTCTGCTAAGGATAAGCAGTCATACAAACCTGACCGATAAAAGAAGGTATGTAATTGTTTCACCTTCTAAAACTTAGATTTCTTAAGCTTTATAAACTCAATGTAGGCTTCATTGTGAGTACTAATGTTTGCCACTATCACTTAACTTGACAGTTACCAACCAACATCATTGTAATGAAGGATCGAGATTCAAGAACATATGACAGTTGGAGGTTCTTTAAAAGTTTCTCTGGTTTTATGAGCTACAACTTCATGGTTTCTTTCACTTAGATTCATTAACTAACATTAAGAGTTACCTTTTTTTTTTTTGGTTATACAACAGAAACATGGTTAGCTTAGATTGATACTTCTATATTTTATACTTGGTTTGCGTTAACGATGAAACTTTTGTTACTTTCGTGTTGAAATATTTGGTTAGGCTTGTATTATTAATAGTCTGCTTGTGTGGACAGATTGTTTTTCACCCTAATATTCCATTGTCATCAGTTTTTTTCGTCGCAAAGGTGATAGGAACCTCAAGTGAACCCCAGAAGACTCATTAACCTCCATTAATTCTAAGATGGATTTTACAATGATGGGCATTTTTCAGTAATATTTTGGGAAGAGTTGAAGGCATCTATGATGTCAAAATTGTTTTTTGTATTTTTTTTTGGAAAGGAAAGCAAAATCCACATATGGTAGCCTGTTGTTTGATATACTGTGTTGTTTGATGGCGTGGAACATGATTCTCTTGAAGTAGCGGGGACTCTTAGATCATTTTTATCATGACATGATTCCAGGACATGTTGCAGTTGTAGTATCTTGTTTTGGTTCAAGATTTATCCTTGGCACTGGTTATTTGTTTCTTGGCTCAACAAGGTTTTATGTATACCTTGAATGACCTTGATGTGTCTACCTATGCAGTTTGTAATGTTACAGTGATACTGAAAATATGATGGCCTTTATGTATTTTGGTCCCTTAGCTTGCTATCAATTTCCTTCTATGTTGAATTATTTCTCTCCATCTCAAAATGATTTGGTTATTTTGCCCTTGTTAGAAATTTGTGTTATTATTCGATTGTTTCGATGTCAGAGCTCATTTCTTGTATCCTTTCCTTGCTTGCAAATTGTGCTACCAATATGTGATATTATGTAATATGTTCCTTCCCCCCTCCCCTCTTCCCCCCTGTTTACCACTCATAAAATTGTATGACTCGTATTTGGATCTATTGTTGCAAGTCTTAGAGAATATAGTTGAAAGACATCACGAAAGACCAGTTAATTTTTTTTGTTGATACTTCTAATTATGTCTACTATTGTGCTCTAGCAAGAGTCTCAAACACTTATCGTTGAAGTCTGATTCTGTGTTGTATCTTGGTTTGTTTGTTGTGTCTTATCTGGATTTTTGTCAAGTTATTTTATTTACAATGCTTGGTGCTAATTAGAAGTGTGAAAGAAAATCATGAAAATTACTCAAATGCTTTGTTGGATTTAGAGCTTGATAGTTGCAACTCATAGTTCATATGTATCATTTTTTGCGCAAGTATTTATAGAAAGCACCTGTTCATGAAAGACAGAAGTGGGCTAAAGAGACTGTGTGGATTCAAGGACATGTTTTATGTTTGGAGTAGACCAAACATTATTCTATGGGTATACTCTTCTACTTAAAAGCCAACTTGATTAATTCAATTGTGACATATTTTGATACGTTGAAAATATGATATAAATTTATGAATGTAGTTTGCATCTTTAGGATCGCCCATGGTTTGTTTGGATCTCATTGATGATGTCTTGCGGGTTAATATATTTACTTATATTATTGTTAATGGAGGCTTCCAATGTGTATGAAGATACAAGGTTTAAGGCCATTATTTCAAAAGGAGGATGCTATTGGGAGTCAACGTTACTAATTTTGTTTCGTTGGGAAACACCAACTCTATTGCCAGATTGAATTTTGTACAAGGTCTATGAATCTCAGTTCATTCTTTTCAAAGTTTTGAAAAAAAGTCTAAATCAAACTCATTGCCAGATTGAATTTTGTGCAAGGTTGCTTTATTTCGATAAATATAACTTTGTATTACTTGGTACATTTATCGCGTGCATCGCGCGCACTTTTTTGACTAGTTACTGTAAGTATTGGAAGTGCAGACATCTGAACAGTTTTATTTATTATTTTTTTTGAGGGAGGAAACGTGTACAAATATTGATCCACGACGTCCAGTACAGTCAATGTACAAATAGAAGTTTCATTTATTTATTTTATTCTTTTGTAATTTTATTTTCTATTTTCATGGATCAGATTAGATGATATATCATCTGACAAGTGACAGGTATTGTAGCTCCGAAATTCACAACGATTACAGTCAACTCCATTTTACAACTATTATTATTATATTATATTATATATATTATATATATATTAGGATAATTGGATTCTAATAATCCCTACTTTCACCTATTGGACAATGGTGGACCGTACTTTCACTTTGTATTCTAGTGGTAAAAAAAAAAAAATAGATTGTAGTGGGATCTTTTCAAGGGAATCATAGATTTTGTGTTACATTTGATTCAAAACTCAGTATAACACTTTACAATGATTTTTTTACTATTTTTTACGATTTTTTCACTTTTATTATTTTTAAAAAATCATAATAATTATTCGGAGTCTCAAAAAAAAATTTTAAAAATGTTTTAGAAACTACAAATCATTAACTTTCTAGGGGCAGGAACGAAAAAAAAACAAAAACAATATAGTGTAGGAATGAAAAAAAAATGTGGAGGCGAATTTGGTACCACTACAATTCAATTTTATTTTTTTTGGACAACTAGAATACAAAGTGAAAGTCCACCATTGTCCAATTGGTGAAAGTAGGGATTGTTAGAATCCAATTATCCTATATATATATATATATAATATATATATATATATATATATATATATATATATATATAGATTCATCCAAAATTTGTTAATTTCCATAATGTTTGCTTAAAAATAATTAGTTGTTAATTACTCCCTCCGTCCCAAAATATTTGTCCCCTTTGATTTAGCGCGCATTTTTAGGAAAATCAACAAATTAGTCTCCATTAACAATAAAATATTAATAATACCCTTAGTTTTAAATTCAAAACTATTATTTATACTTTCCCTCTCATATTTAAATTCTTTTAAAATTCAAATTAAGGGTATTTTAGTAATTTAGGGTTTAGGGTTTCCATTTTAAGAAAGTGGACATAATTTTGGGACATCCAAAAATGGAATAGTGGATAAATAATTTGGGACGGAGGGAGTAAAAGGTTATTTCTGAATTATATAGCTTTGAGATAAACAATGCATTCCAAAAAGACAAAAAGAAAGTGAACGAGTAGGAATTCATAACTGAAACTCTGAAAGGCACGATTAAGCAGCAATAACCACTGTTCAGTCGACGATCGACCCAGACGGCAAAGCCCCGCCACAGCGATCACCGCCTGTCAGCCGAAGCACGAGGAGTCGCGGTTGACGTTGCTGCTTGTCGACCGCCTCTCCACTGTCCAAACTCCAGCCTGCAGCGACCGAACGCTCGACCCAAGGCGGCCGCTAGCGACCCACTCGGCAGCCTCCCACTCCGGCCACTGGCGAACTCAAATCCATTTGTGACTTGTGAGTTTTCATACTTTCATTCTCCGATTTTCAATTTTAGGGTTTACAGTTCACTGTTTCAATTTTAGGTTTTCAATTTTACTTTGGTAAATTACTGAAATTTATAATTTATGATTAGTGGTTTGTGATTTATAATTGTCATTTGTGAATTATTGTTAACTGTGATTTAGTAAACGAGTAAATCCACCTCTGAATTATTGGTTAGTCCAATAGAAAGATTTGAAATAGGATGGTGTTTTTCTTGGGGTAGAGAAAGGATGCTGAAACAGGGAGGCATGAAGCGGTTCTATTTTGGTGAATGAATTTGTGGGGCTTTAGCCCAACATCTATCCAAAAAAAAAAAATGATTCCGGTGTCCTATTTCATCCAAAATCTTGGATTGGACTTCGTATGTTTGAAATATGCATGGGTCCATCATCGATCACCTAATATTTTTGAGAAATATACAATCCTCAGTATGTTAAATGTTATTTAGTAAAATAATTAATGTTAATAATTACATTTTGTGATTTAGTAAATTACTGTTAATATAGAGAAGGATGTATTTGACTCAATTACCAATGAGTCTATCACATGTCGATTTCAAAAAATGAAACCACGCAGTGGCCAATTGTAATTGTTGACTATCGATGTATTTGACGGTCTGTGTAATTTTCTTTTTCAAATATATGATGGTTATTAGTGTAAGTGGACACCCCTAATTTTGAAGTCTAGATCCACCACTGTGTGAATTACCTAGTAGTTCATGACATGTAATCATGCCAACTAAACCCAACTGATGAATTCTACTCATAGTTACTAGGAACGCTAGGTTTACCTTGGCCCGCGCTTTGGAACGTATGTTCCAAAATGCAGGTTGTTTTCGTACTAGAACATCCAAACTGGTGATTCGGGCGATCCGTTCTCGAATGGAAGAATAAAGGGAGAAAGATTCTCAAAATGAAATCCTAATTGAATTGTACCCAAATTGATGGAGCTTAGCATTTGAGTTTTCCAAATTTTGACGACTTTCACCACTTTGAAACCATAGCGCCAGAGGCTGTTTAATGACTCTTCAAGCAGCCAGCACAAACAATCTAGAGGGAGACTTGGAGAGAGATGGGTTTTGAATCTTAGACCTGGCAATTTTTGACCCGACCCGACCCTGTCGGAAATTTCTGGGTTTTGTACACAATTTTCTCAACTAAACTCGAAATATACCTAACCCGAAAACTAGCGGGTCAAGCCTGACCCGCCCCACTACAACGAATGGTTCCAGTAGCTACACCAAATTAGCTACACCTTCTTCAAATGTAGAAGCAAAAAGTTGAGTTTTCAACTTTAGCTACATTTAACAGGTGTATGAATTATTTGATTCACCTTAAAGGTATAGCCATTTTCATAAAGTAGTATTATTTTGGTTTGCTACATTTGTGGAGTAGATGGATTATTAATTTGGAGTTTTTTTCCCACTTTGGCACGTGCAAGTTGTGCGTTTGGGGGGAGGGAGTGATTTTTTTTAGGTTTTTTTGAATTTATTCAATTTGGCGGCAAAGGAAAAGAGTTTGGTGAAACTTCTATGTTATTATATTCAATTGTTTTTTTGGAACTCACTAGATAGACCTTTAAAATTAAATTTTTATTTCATAGTGTGTGAGTTTTTCAAATATACATATAAGTAATTGTCATCCATAAATTAAGACTACATTAGTTAATCAAGTAATGTTGTTCATATTTTTTCTCTGTTTTTATTCTCTAATATGTAAGTTATAGTATGTTGATATTAAAAATATTGATTTATTGAAACAAATGTTAGTTCATTTAGTGCAAGCAAAAACCCTTCCAACCCAAATACTCAAATTTATCCAATTCAAATTAAAATTGGTTTGAACATCAATTTTTTGTTTAAATTACAGACAGTTTGGCCATGTTTAAATTCAAAATTGGGTCATGTTCGAGTCTCGATTACAAAAATGGGGTTGTCTGGATTTTGTGCCATACGTATACGGATTCAGACAAATTCAGGTGTGGGTTCAGACATCATAAATGTCCAAATTTCAAATTCAGACAAATTCAGGTGTGAGAAATTTGTTCGACTGTCCGAATTGTTCAAACACGAATTATTTTGTTACCACTAGGTTCATTTTATATATTGTACGTACGTGATATTCGAAGTACTATACCAAAAACTTAGAGATGAATTATTATGTAGTGGAATGTCTAATTTATGTTTTGTTGAAAAGAAATGTTATTTTCATTTTATCTAATGTGATATTTGAAATTTTGGACCAAAAATTTAGAGATATATATTCCTATGTCTACCTAACATTCATTGGCTATGTCAATGAATTGAATCTTTTACCTTTTAGTGATGTTGATGATACGAGTCCATGTTTATGCCTGTAAATGTTGCTAAAATTTAAAACTGGTTAAATTTACATAACTATGTAGAAAGTGAATCACATATACTAACTTAAAACCAACTAAGTGAATCAACACTGGCCAAGTAAGGATCACATTAATTGGTTTGAATTTGGTTTGGTTTAGGTCTAGTTGTATCAAGTGAAAGTTGAGTTAGGTTACTGCTAGGTCGTGTTGAAGTTGTGTGACAATACTATTGTATTGTGTTTGATCCTTCAATTCTACTGGAGTACGTTCATTTTTTTTTTGTTGTCAATATTGGGCATTCACTATTCTATTTCACAGTACTACAGGTACACTTTGTTCTTATTTTTATTGAACATTACTTTTATATCTAATTGTTTGATTCGTTTGAGAAATGACTAGAATTGTACCTATATATTTGACAACTGAGCGATGTTAGCCGACTGAACAAATATATCAAGTGAAGTTATCATTTGTTTGGGGGGGGGGGGGGGAATTTCGGGTCTGTATCGATTCTACTTCGGACAATTTGACTATTCTGACGAAATGTCAAACCTTGACAATTCTCGAATTTCATATTCAAACACTTTGCATGACACTCGAACTCATACTCGAATGATTCGATTTGTCCGAATGTTCGAATTTGCTAAACACTGTTCTAAATTTTGGGGTCGGAACTGGACATTAACTATCCAAATTTGTGACAACCCAAATCTATGCCCCCAGACCTATACCCATAATTGTCACTATTTTGGATCTAGACAAGTTCAAATTAACCAAATTTAAAATGCAGATAAAAAAATAATGACCATACCCAATTTTTTTCAGATTGGACAAATTTGGGAATCCGAGTTGGGCAGTTTTACAACGGGTATGATATATATATATATATATATATATATATATATATATATATAAAAACAAAAACAAAATTTTGCAAATCTTTTTGGGATTTGGCGGGCAGAGGCAATAATAATCCCAATTATTTCGCTTAAAATAAAAAGCTCATAAGGGTTTATTTTTGGCAACTTGAAAATCTGCCAAATTACACATTCTTAGCCTCAACCTCCTCCGCCTGTGAAACCCTAGCCTTTCTTGCTGATCTGTTCTTCCTTAGATCTCCTCTGCCCTTTTGATTCGTTTCATGTTGCTTCGCACTCCTCAAATTCAGGTTGCTCGTTGGATTTGATTGGATTCGTTGCTCGTTGGATTCCGGCCACCTCTCCTCATAGCCAGGTTACGCGTCTCTCTCTCCTCAAATTGACGAGACTGTAACCCTCAATTTGATTGAAGAAAGGTGACACTGAATCCACTTTTCATATTTCTTCATATTGTGGTTTTTAGTTTCAGATCTTGATTTTATTGTAGGCTCAAAAGATTGGTGAAATTTGTGTTAAATTTGTTAACTTAATGTGATTTTGGTATTTTGATGTCGGTACCGTCAAGCATTTGTTCATTTCAGAGTATATCAGTCAATGTATTTCTAAGCATTTCTATGCATCAAAAATTTCATTAATAGAATGGAATTGAAGGCAGCCAATCAAATCTAAAAGTTAGCTTTTTCAGGGTATACCAGTCAATGTATTTCTACATACTCTGGTTGTTGGATGCACTACTCAGGAGTGCACTATGCTTTTTTTTTTTTTTATAAATTTAATGCTGTTGTCTCTCTTTATTGTGTCCAGTATTTAGGGCATTAAGAAATGTCTTATATTTGTTTTATGGGCACTATCAAATATGGGTGACTGTGATTGACTGAGAATGGAATGTTAATAGCTATTGATGTTTGTGATAGTGCTAGTGTTTCCCAGTTTTGCAAATCGTAATGCCCAGTTTGACTTGCCCCTCTTATAGAATGTCTGTGAGAAACAAATTCATATATCTTTTTGAAGTTCTTCAATAATACTCTGGATAAGTGATTAAAACATGTGCTTGTCATACATAAATCAAACCAAGCGTATTAAAATGTCAAATAAGCGGTGAAGTAACTCTGTATAGACCATTGAACCTTGTATTCATATTGTGGACCTGAAGCCAATACCACTAAATGGCTGCCTTTTGGATGCCCTTTTGAAGGTTGCGTTTTTTTGTTTGGGAAGCAACTCATGAGAGCGTCTTAACTTGTGATAATTTACAAAAGGGGGGAAATTTCGGCTAATAGGTGTAGCATGTGCAAGAGGGGCCTTGCATCTCCAAATCATCTTTTGTTGCACTGTGACTTTGTCAGATCTCTTTGGGCTTTAGCATTGAGTTGTCTTGGTGTGTCTTGGGTTGTATCATGTTTTATTAGGAGTCATCTCGTATCTTAAGAGAGTTTCTTTGGAAGTAAGCCTGAGAAGAAAAAGGCTTTGGTCATACCTCATGTGATCTTTCGGGTTATTTGGAAGGAAAGGAACTGAAGGGTTTATGAGGGGGTTGAAATCCCTCTTCAGAGATTGAAAGACAATTTGGTCAAGTCTCTCTTCTTTTTGGGTTAATGAGAGGTTTAGCTCCTCCTATTTTGATGTGGTAGATTTTGTGGACAATTTGTTTTTTGATTGTACATAACTTTGTATGGTGCTAGTTGAACATCGGTCCTTTCTTTCTATTATTAATGTATATCTTTTTCCTATTAAAAAAGGTTCTTTCATACTAACCGATTTGGTAAATTATAATATCTCAAACTTTCTTTTACTATGGGCCATTGGGGGGGGGGGGGGGTCATTCCGAGAAAACGTTCCAAATTACCCAGCGTTCCCATTTTTTGGGAGGTACCGATCCCCGTTCCTGTTTTCCGCTCCATGGTGCAACCGTTTCGTGTTCCTAGTAACTTCAACTTAGATTAAAAGTGCGTGTTCCGTGTTCCTAGTAACTTATCTTGGCCTCTCGGGCACGCAGCTTGGGCTCGAAAGTTGTGGGTGTGGACTTTTCACACATAAGGCGTGACATGAATAAGAAGAGGGATGTGGTTAGCAGAGATTTCCACATAGGAAGAGATGAAAGTTTGAGTGTTAATCAGCAAAAAACAAAAAAGAAAAGAACAGAGATAGTGATGTGCTTAACAGAGAATTTCCACAGGGGAAGAGAAAAATAGAGGGAGAGGAACTGGGCAGAGGAAGAATAAGAAGAGGGAGAGGAAGCTAGTCAGACAAGTTCGAAAGACAAAGAGGAAGGGGGCAGTCCAATGGAACTGGAATGAAAGAGACTTATCTAGAGGCAAGAGAGAGCCACAACAGCTTAGGATGCATAAGGCACAAAAGACACCACAAAGTCTGGCCTTTCGGAATGGGTTGGGGGCTTCGATGGGGAAAGGCGCAACGGGTGCACCCCAGGCTTTTTTGCACCTGGGCTCACTTTGTTTAAATTAAGCTACTTAGGCAGGCTGTGTCTGGACAGACAAAAAGAGGGGTGTGGGTTTTTTCTTTTTTTTTGGGGGTGGGGTGGGGTGGGGTGGGGGTGGGTGGGGTTGGGGGGCTGTACTACACTTTATTTCAGACTGACTTTTTATTGGACCTTAGATTTATTAAGGCTGAGAAGGTACTACTCCATAGCAAGCATTTTTCTTGACCTTTTCAGCTAATCATGCAGATTACTGTGTGATTTAGAAAGAAAGTAGGCTCCAGAGTTAATATTGAAGAAAAGTGGGAATTGACATTACTTGTGTTGGTGTTAACGATCATCTAAATTAGAGTTTTGATCGAATAGCAAATGGTGGTGTCATTGCAATTGAGAAGTTACATCTTTTTTATGGCACATGAGGGTGCCAGGAAAACCCATTTTTAATTGGTGATTCACCTTAAGTATGACATGGGCTCTTGTAAAATTTGAAGGCAAAGCCGGCCAGATTGGCAAGCAATGTTGTGGGGCCTTATGTCTTTATTGTCAAGTACTCCATCCCAAATTAATTTTTCACAGCGGAGGCCCTCGCGTCTCCTTTTTCCTTTCTTTTCCCTTAAGTGTTTTATTTTTGGTGGCAAACTTGTAATTATTGGCATCTTTCTTTTCCACTCCCAAATGTTATATTCCTCATTTGGGGAGAAAAGGTCATTAGTTTTGGCCATTAATGAAAAGCTAGGGTTTACTCCCAAATCTCTCTCTCTCAAATCTTGTTTTTACTTTATCCTCAAATCATTATGGTGGTGTTAACAAGTCAATTCCTTTATAGATTAGTGGTGCTATGCTTTTATCTAATCTTGGTGGGGTTGTAGTTCTTGATGGTGAAGACCTCTATTGTCAAGTCCATATCAAGTGTTCAAGGTCCATAGAAGATTCCGGGCTCAATTTCTTCATCCATTTCAACTCAAGCTCATCTTTCCCACCTTGTCATGCTCCAATAGGGGCGATGATTCAGCAAGAGAACGGAGAGATCTTGACAGCAGGAGTGAGGCTAAATAGGGCAAGATGGTCTGTAGTTGTGGCAGAGTACAAGGCGGTGCTGTTTGGAATGAAATTAACGCAAAGGCTCTAGTTCAACAATATTGTGGTAGACACGGATTGTCTATCGGTTCTTAGTAAATGCTATCATATGATAACTTTTTCAAGCGATGAGTGGTTCATTTCCATCTTGTATTTTTTCTCATGTTCGTAGGAAGGGCAATGTGGTTGCACATAATTTGGCAAAATTAGTTGTTGATGCGGGCGAGAAATAGATCTGTTCAACAGTCGGGCAGGCTGGGCCGGGCCGGGCTAGTCGGGTCGAAAGTTTCTAACCCATCGGCTCGAGCCTGACCCGGCCGACTTTTCGGCTAAGTACCCTTGGCCCGAGCCCTGACCCTACGAGCCACGGGCCAGGTCATTGGGTCAACAACTATCCAAGATGGATTTTTTCTATACAAAAAACCCAACGCATTTAATTTATGTATTTAGTTGGGTCGTTGGGCTTGGCCTCGACCCGACCATGCTTCAAGACCCCGACTTTATCAGGCCGGGCCGGATCGGCCTGGGCTGAACCCCGGGCCGTTGGGTAGGTCCAGCGAGAAGGTATGGCTCCAGACTTGCCCCGAGACCATAAGATATTATGTAAACATGTATATTCTTGCAATTGAATGAACCTCCGCCCCCCTATTGCACTCATAAAAAGAAAGAAAAGAAAAAAATCCAACTTGGCCTCTTTCGAAGGAAAATATAGAGGGGAGGAGCTAAGAGCAAATGCAATAGCATTCTCATTTTTTGGAATGTAAGTGGGGGTCCATCCCTTCTACATCATCTCCATCATTTCTTCTTTCTGGAACTCCATTTTATTTTTTCTATAACAATTGAAACTCATTCCTACTTTTTCACTTTAAAAATATTTAATTATGGACCCCACATTATAATTAAATCTAGTTTTCTTTTTTCTTTTCTAATTTTTTAAGGTCCATGGGCTCCATTTAACATTGTTTATGTTGAAAAAAAATAAATTCCATGTAATTCCCCTCATTCCTACACACTGTAGAGTTCCAATATTGTGTGGCCACTATATACGTTCCCCAGTGTACCAAAACTTCACTCATTTTGCACAAATTCTCATGCCATGATCCCTTGTTGCACCAGGTCTAAGAAAAACAAAAGTAGTTTCAACTTTCAACCGGAAACCCATATCAGAGGGTAGTGGCATTTGGAAACGACAAGGGAAGAACACTTCCATGGCAGAATTGAGCTTGGGCATTCTGATCGACATTGTTGACGAGGAATGGATGCGAGATACCCTTCCTCACGATGGTAAACACCTTCTTTCTCTCTCCCTCTTCTTACTGTCATTCGAAATTCAGTTTCATTACTGGACATTCCATTTAAAAATATTATTTCTCCTCGTTGCAGAAATTGTTTTTCCTCCTGTGGCTGTTGCTAGAACTGAAGATACTGATGACCCAAGTAAGTCTGTTTTATCTTATGTGCACAATTTAGGGTTCTTTGGTACTATTTATATATGTTGTGTTTCAGTTAAAACTAGATAACTTGATTAGGTATCAATAGGAGGAACATTGGGAAGTTTAGAGTGTGATTTCTGAGCGTTTTCTATTTCTTGTCATTTCCTTCGGAGAATGCCTTTTGCCTCACTATTGGGTTTTAAGTTTTACTATTGGTTTTTTTTTTTGTCGGTAAATTTGGGTTTGATTAGTATGAAACTGATGTTTAGTTCTCAGTGTTTATGGTATCTAAAATTTCGCATCACTTTAAACCAAAACAATTAATCTAAGCGGTTACTTCCTTACAATTATGTGAACGACAAGCTACATCAAGTACCTCTATTCCGATTTGCCTAGGCTCACCAGATTACTAGGCAGTAGGGACTATAATCATGAGCTAGAATCATACATATGTTCTGTGACAGTATCCACTACCATTTGCTTTGAGGGTATATTTGTAAAGGATATGTGACCAGCTGATGATTCAAATGTATCGCATTGTCATCTCAGTTAGGGTTTCTTTGTCAGACATGAGAGAGAGAATGAAAAAAGTGATGAGCGTACTTGTCTGAGGCTTGGTACATTGTACTCAGGGATGCGTATACATAAGTTTTATGGTGGTAGATGTTGCTAGCCTAAATGGTGTTTAATGGCCTAGAAATCTTCAAAAGCTGTGATAATGCTTAATATTAACATATCTTTTAGGAATTTTGCTCTCCGATATACTGACTTTTGGGGGTATTGACCTGTAATATACTAGCCCTTAACATTGGATACTAGTATACCAATCTTTTGGATCTATTTGTTGTTAATGTAATCTTTGGTGAAGATGAATAAAATTGAACGCTAGTAAAGATGAATAAAATTGAACGCTAGTAAAGATGAATAAAATTGGATGCTAATATACTAGCGTTGGTGGTATAATAACGTCCAATTTTACTTATCATCACCATATGTTAGTACTATTAACGATAAATAGGTCCAAAAGATCAGTATACTAGTATCCAATGTTAAAGCTTGGTATATCATAGGCCAATACCCCCAAAGGCCGGTATGAAAGAGGACGAAGTATACTAAAAGGACCCGTGGTGATTTATGGGGGCAGTCGTTGATCCTTGAAGCCATTATCAGCGATGTCTGCAGCCCATGAGTGGTCGGGGCATATTCTCATTGCACTTTAGATTAATCTCAACAGCTGCACCAACCATGTCCATGTTCCCTCATCAATCTGGGCTATCTAAACCCCACACCTAGTCTCAAACTCTCTTCGAGCTTGGGGATGATCCTTACCACAGATTAACACTCTTACGGGTAGACTCGACCACCAAGATGACCGGTTTGACCTTCATGATGAGCCGCTTGACCTTATCGAGTCTAAGTTTAATACTCATTAGAGCCTTTGAGAAATAACCAATTTATGACCAAATTGAATCCACCTCACACTTCTACCAACTAGCAGTTAGAAGCGCGTGTTGCACGCTGTGAAATTAATTAGATAGCTTAGCATGAAATAATTCAGTAGGATATCTTTGTTAATTTTTTTTTTTTTTTGTCTTGGCTTGTATTAGTTGTGTAGACACCTCTATTGCAAGAAGATAATAATTATGGGGAGAGTAACATTGTGCTGAACAGAATGAATCATGTTGTCTTATATATCACAATAGCTCAGAATGTGGAAGAAATGACAAGAAGAATCACTAAACTTTCAAGTTTCAAGCTACGGAATTTTCTATACTCAGACAAACAACAAAAGACAAATGTTCATAAGCTGTTTCGTATTTACGTGTATAACTAATGGAATATACTCCACTGAAAAAGCATATGCCTCCCCAATGCATTAAACACCTATAAGGGTGCGTTTAGTTCTTGATTCCAAGAACCAATAGGGGTACGTTTAGTTCTAACATCTCACTGCAGAACACTTTCTGTTTAAGTGCAATCAATGAACACAATTCAATGCCATTAGATTACAAGTGAAACGAAAAATGAGACAAATTATGCCTCACTCTTAGATAAGGTGATAATTAGCGAAGGGCCCAAAAAACAGTCCTTTATGCAGTACTGAGTTTCTGACTTCTAGGTTAAGCATCAAAAAGCTTGAAGTATATGACAACTAAAACTCAAAGCATTTATTAAGATTAAAGAGTAGAATGCATGTGCAACGTTTAATATATGAGGTTGAATGCCCTGAAGGTGTAAAAATACCATCACTAAAGGGTATACATAACAGAACAACTGCATCACTGTAAACGTAGGCAAGGGTTATACAGCATATAGCAACTATATGGGTTTCATTCCCTTTTCCTTGGTCCTAAGGAAAAGACAAAAGGGTGCAATTAAAGGACTTCTTAGGAGGTCATCCATCCAGCACAATTCTCCTTCAAAAAGCACTTGTCTCCCAAGTCCGTGTGCAATCAGGCGCATTGGTGATAGTATGATCCCGCAAGCAATAATATGATTTCAGCAAGTAGAAAGCTAAATGTTCAGTCGGGATTACTGATAAGGAACAACTATTGTTAGCTCAATAAGACAACCAACATACACAAAAATTGGGACACTCACGGAATACGATGCAGCTAGGAAACAAAGTATAAATTTCCATGTATAGCCAACTTCATTAAAAGACAACTAAGTGATTCCTCCACAAATGGATGAGACAATCTGCAGAAAGCAAAGCCTCAAATGTTAGTTTCTAAGCATAAACTAAAACTCCAATAAAAGAAAAAAGAAAAGGAAAAAAAAAAAAGATCTGCTGCCCTCGAGGTTGCATAATCTCATTTGCACGATATGGTTATTTCAAAACTCACAGAATAAAAATATACCATCACTCTATTGTCATGATGATTTTGAAAGAGATTTATTTTCACCAATTACAGTTATTAAATTGATGTTTTTCAAGACAATCTTTATGTATCTCAAGCTGCAAAAAAGATCTATGAAAGGAATAATTTTTTTTTCTTCCAGAAAACGACTAAAGGTATTTATATTTTGATCTAATTATTTTAACGGCCCTATATTCTGACAAATAATTGCGAAGTGACATTATCTTTGCTGTAATTATTTATTGAGAACATTCAGGCCTATTTTCCGACCGAAGACACGTGGAGCAGTGATTTTGTGTTTAGGGATGTTTTAATTGAAGTAACTATCACTCCTAGCCTCAATGTTTAGGGTTGGTGAAAACTAGATAACCCTAATCAAAATATGAGGACCTTTTGGTCGCTTTTTGATTTTTTCAGTAGGAATTTTAGTCAAAAACAAGATCATAACCATAGATTTCCCAGAGAGTAAGTTTTTTCAGCAACAGTTCCTCCAAATTCCATGCTGAAAGAGTAAATAAGGTAGTATTGAAGATTACAAATGCAATTAGGAATGAACCAAAGATGTCACAAACATTACAAATCTCGTAGCAAACATCTCTATGAAAGAAAAAGGTAAGCACGAAAAGAAAAAGAATGTTAACCTGAACATGCTTGTAATGAGCATTCCAACAAATATAAAATTGACAGGTACCCAAACTTTGATCAATTTCCAGGTTAGGGGCTCCGTAGATATCACACCATAACACTATAACAGAATGTAGACACAATGATTACTGAAATGAGGTTCTGAAAAAAAGAAAAAGGAATAAGAATTCTGGAGAATCGGAAAGATGATGTCTTCAACTCACTGATTTATTACAGTATAAAAGACGAAGGAAAATACAATTACCTGGTGTAATGGTGCAATTGTGTTGGACTTTTGTTGGATCATAATGTTAGAGGTAATAAAAGCAACAAATCGGCAATATTATATCTTGTCATTCTATTTGTTGTAACATTTTGGCAGTTTCAAGGAGCTCACCCTAATGTCAAGTTTAGCGTTATTACTATTAGCAATCAACCAAATAGATCGTGTTAGACTGAATAATTGTTTCAAGTTTACATCCTTAACCAGGACTAAAGAGTAGTGGAGCTACAACATTAACAATATGAACATTGTGCATATGATAAATTTACGTTTTCTAGAGACCATAAGACAAGAAGCCAACCAGAAGCCAGTGCAGATAACAACAACATGAAATCAAAACCTTGATAATATTGCATAATTAATTCCAAGGATTAGGAAAAAGAAAAAGAGCTAAGGGTTGACAAGAAAGTATTGCTTCTCCTTCGAATGATGAACGAAATAGACACCATCCATTGTGGGCAATGGCTGTCTCCTCTGTATGTCTTCCACCACTATATCCATTCTAACAAATAACGTATTACTGTTAAAAAAATTTCCCTATTTTAGAAGAGGGAAGAAGCTAAACAAAATTAATTGAAGACAGCATGGTTCTGACTTTATGGCAGTCAGACACATAATGACCTTGAATCCAGCGACAATTTATCAAAAAAAGATAATCCAACAAGACCTGGTTCATGCGTTCAACATCAACTTATGACACCAATAAGCAAAATAAGCAAAAATTGAGCAACAAGAACATGATTCACACCCATATAAGCCTTATAAAAGATTAGCACTTTGTTTTCTCACACAAAGCTCCAACATCAATAATTTCAGTCATCGTGCAAGCATAATATATTATCTTAATGGTAAATCTGTCCATGATGGGAACTAAAACAAAGGACTGACAACGCAACAGTAAAAAAAAAAATCAAACATAAACCACCCAAATAAGGAAAAGAGTACTGGATTTTGTGTTTTATTTTCTTCGATGCAACTTTGTAACAAAAAAGCAAATATCCAATTTAACTTAAAAATAAAGAACATAACGGAATCAAAATAGACCTTCCAACTCGTTGTCGAGTCCCATGTCTTCCCTGATCCAAGCATTTCGTGAAATAACTTGTATCCTAGAAAACACCGGGGGGGGGGGGGGTGGTTGAGAAAGTTGTCGTGATCCACAAATATAATGCTCTCATTTCACAATGTATTAAGACAACTAATAACACTCCTTTCCTAGTATTAGAATTACTCATTGTGGTCTTATCTACTCATACAAGAACAGTAGTTTATTTCTACCAAAATTATGTTCGTTGTTTCCTTTCTCAGGCCATCCTTCTTAGAAGGATTTATACAATCTTACATTTACACCAAATATATGTATGTGGTAGACAATATATGGTTGATGGAAGGTGATGGCAAAGAATTTGACCATCAAGTGATTTCCTTAGTAGATCCCAATAGACTAATTTTTAGTGCCATGTGCTCTTAGTTAAGCTATCCATTTTGGAGAAGTATAAACACTTGACTAATACTCTACTTGTTCACATGAACATCCATAAAATGACGTTGAATCTGCATCAAACTTTACCAGAGAAATGAACCACATGACTCACAAACAATGTAACATCATCTTTCAAATTCTACCTTTCCCACCCACCTACTTTTGCCTTTCCCACTTTATCCCACCCACTTCCTTTCCTACACCATAAAACAATAGTGCCTTGTTTCATATTTTTCCTCCCATTTTACAAGTCCTCAAAATTTAGGACCCTCACATAGAGAAAATTGTCTCCCAAAAAAGAATTGACCAAAGGAAACAGGAAGAAAAAGGGAAGGTAAGAATTAAAAGCCTATTTTATGCATAAAGTGAGGCATGCATAAGCCAATAAATTTGCAATTTTTAAGCATTTCCCTCACCTGGGTTCAAGAAATCTGTGCATTTATCTCATAAGGATTTAAGAAATTTAAGCCCTTGTTCAATGAGGGCTTAAGGAAATTAAACCTTTTCCTCATGATTTGGGGTTGCCTAGATACTCATTTCCCTTGTCCTTCACCTGCATTACATCCAGATACAAATTCTTTCTGTTTGCAATTATACATATCCGCCGGGGGGGGGGGGGGGAAGAGAGAGGGAGTAAGCAATTTTGCTCAAGAAAACGCTAAATCGCCACCTAAAGCTTTCATTGTCCATAACTAAGTGCAATTGTTAAATTCAGATCATGAAAATTGAAAGATTGAAAGAAATTACTACACCAAAACATAGGTTAATAACAAAATTTATATATAACTTCCCTTTATCCCATTCAACATGCGGAAGCCTTGGTTCTCTACTACTGCCTACCATCACGATCCCATGGTTCACAAACTCCACTTTGTCTTGAATTTAAGAACAAAATATCCAAATCAACTAAGATTATTTAAATGATTCAACCAGAATGACTTAGGCTGAGAGAGGGGTAGAAGATAACACAAGCTTAGTGTGGAAATTGGGAAAGAATATTAATGATTCTTACTTTGCATGTGAGAATTTGAAGAGGCAGATGCAGAGACCGAAGAAGAGAGGCCAAATGGATGAGAATGTTAGACATATGAGAGAGATAAGAGTACTTTGGTAAGGTCGATGTGCATCGTTTGATATAGAAAAGAGGTCATTTGTCTTCCATATTATTTTTATGTTTTGACGAAAAGCACCTTACTTTATTTATCATTGGAACAATACCATATTTACTGTTCATAGGAACAGTACCTGGAAGAATTTAAGGGATTTTGGCTTTTTATGTATAATTTTGTGGTAGGGGGTCATGCTTGAGGTAGGTGGGTCATTTATTAGCCTAGTAACTAAGAGGAGTTTGAGTTTGAGGGTCTTGAACAATCACCTCCCTATCGTCCACATCTTAGTCATAGACGCGGTCCTACACATGCTTAAGGATTTGGCAATAGCGTCCATCACCAATATCTTAACGAGGGTTGAGACCATAGGGTTTGCACCTTTAGGGAACCTAAATTGCTCTAGGAGTGGGACCACACAATGGATACATTTGATGGTAGCACCGTCTTTAATTGGTCGAGATACATGATAGATTGTTGGGTTTGCCAAAAGGGAACTTGTGGTCACTCAGAGATAGGGCGTGATGTCCTACGCACGCACATCAGTCATTGATTGTTGGGTTGCCAGTGCCTTCACGACTTCAATGTCGTTCATCATGGTAGGGAGAATATTTACACCTCTAGGTTTTAGAACAAGGACATAGCCCTTCGCCCTTGTCGACCTAAAGATTCGTTTCCTTCCCCTAAGGATAAAATATCACCTAACTTGTTCGCGACAGGGGCCCGGGCACCATTGCTCTCCTTCACCCTAGACCCTTCTAGAGATCTTAGATTAAAAAAGCGCGAGGCGCAAAAAAGTGCACGGGTCCCTGAGCGAGGCGCTAGGCGCGAGGCGAAGGCGCGGGCTTCACGCACGCGAGGCGCAAGAAAGTGCCATTTTGTTTCAAAATCCCATAGAAGTTGTATTTTCACATAATAAGCTCAAAAATGGCATCAAATGATGGATTAGACACAAGTAATACGGAGAAAAATCACGCAAATAGTCTTAACATACAATATATCGCTAAAATAGTCTTCTGAAGAGATAAAACAAGCATAGTCATAAAGCAAACATAGAAAACACAACACACTAAGCAATTTTTTTAATCCAGAAAAGTTGCGTTTAATCCAGAAAAGTTGCTTCTGAAGAGATAAAATAGCAGTAAGGAGGCCCCCAAAACAACAGCAACAACAACAGAGAGAAGGAAGAAAAAGGGAGGTCAGTTTGGAAGAGGGAGAAGAAGAGAATCCAACGTGAAAAGGGAGAACAGAGAATGATGAGTTCTCACGCATGCTAGGGTTTTTTAATCAAGAAAAGTTGCTTTTATGCCTCAAAAGAAATCCAGAAAAGTTGCTTTTATGCCCCAAAAGAACCCAACAGTCAACTATTTCTTTATTTTTTACACGTGAACAATAAAAGATCAATAATGCCCCCTAGGCGCGCGCCTTGCGCCTCGCCAATATGCCCAAAAGGCGCACAAAAGCGCGCGCTCCATGTACTGCGCCTCGCCCCAACACTGCAATGCGCTGGGAGGTGCGCCTTAGCGCGCGCCTCGTGCGCTTTTTTAAACACAGCTAGAGATTATGGAACTCTAACAAGTTCTATCCTCTAGTTTTACATAAGGACTTGGCTTCTGACTTCTTACCACATCGTCTTTCCCGTCCCTCCTGACACTCGCATCTCCCATTCTGTAGCCACATTTGCCAACCCACCCATGAATAATCCATCCATGAATTGCATGTTGAGCTTCATCGTAAAAGTGCAATGAGTAATGACATTTACAAGCTTCCCACTAATGTGTACCGCAGAAACATTACATTTGAGGTGGGTGATTTTATTATTGATTGTATTCAGATTGAATGGATTCCCAAAAACTCCCACGAAAAAGCTCCACACTCGAGCAATGGGTACTTACCGAATAGTTAGGAAGTTGGGAGCTAATGCTTATGTACTTCATTTAGTTAATGGTCTAGATATTAGTCCTACTTTCAGTGTGAATGATTTGACTCTCATCGAGGTACTTTTGAGCTTCTTTGTCTTCCTTTTGGTGTTTCTGTAGGTACTCATGTATCTAGCTTCCTTCATTTGAGCAACCATGTGTTGACATTGAGGTTGTAGATGATGAGTTTTTATCATCTTCTCGTGGTGTATTTTGTCACCTTTTTGGTGCATTGGCCAGGCAGTCAACGTTCTGATGCTCTACTTAGATAATTGAAGATGAGCTTTGTGAGCTGACTCGAGTACTTCTGTAATGGTATCTCTAGGATGACTCGCCAGAGTCTAGTTGTTTTTGGAGGGGGGGGGGGGGTTATGATGCAACTAAATATTATGGAAGGCGAAGATGTTGGAAGAGTTGGAAACTAAGGTTTTTTTTTTTAAATTTTTTAGGAGGGCAATTTCTTTAAGGGTCCGTTTGGACTTAAGAAAACATCATGGAAATAAAATTTATATGGACAACTGTGAGGAAAAGTGGAAAATAGTTAAGTTAGGTTTATTTTCCTTCAAAAAAATGAGAGGAAAATTGTTGAAAATCTCATCTGCAACTCATGACCATAACCTATCCCCTTCCTCTCATCTTTCCCCTTTGCTTCATATCATCTTACTCATATGGTCCTATTCGATCGCCATTGCCAGCCATCGCTACTCTGTTGCATCCGCCACCCTCTCTTGCTAGTACCCTTTCCATGCAATCACCACCAACCTTTCTTAACAATTGCTAGGGAACTTTAATGGCCATATGAACCCAACCTAGTTCGAAAGCTCATGATGCTTAATTGGTTTAGCATCATAAAGTTGGTGACCGTCACTGCCATTAATTCTGACTTCCAAACAATTGATTCAATGATCTTGTAAGAAGTGATGGAGCCATGATAAAGGGGTTATGCATGTTTTAGATCCATGGAGTTCAAAGCGACATTGTATAGAGCCATTTTAACAGAGATAATCTTGTTAGGTGGCGAGGGAGTGAGAATTGAAGGTATTATTTTGGTACAATCGTATGGAGAAGATGTTTCCAATGAGAGAGATGGGTATTAGGTACATAGAGAGATGGTAAAAAGATGAATGGGTAATGAGTATGGGTTTATTGTTATTATTTATTATTATTATTATTACTATTATTATTGTTGTTGTTGTTGTTGTTGTTGTTGATGATGTTGTTGGTGCTAATATACTGATTTGTGGGTGCTAATATACTGAACTTTTGGGGTATCGGACAATAATGCACTGAACATGGATCTTGGACAATAACGCACGAACTTTAAAGGGTGTTGGACAATAATGCACCTGAAATAATTTCAACTATGGCTGCTGATTTGTGGGTGCTAATATACTGAACTTCTGGGGTATTGGACAATAATGCACTAAACATGGATCTTGGACAATAACGCACGAACTTTGAAGGGTGTTGGACAATAATGCACCTGAAATAATGTCAACTATGGCTGACTTGGTGGCGATCTTACGTGGCAGATCGAGAACATGAATAGGCTAAATAATATTTAGATTCATGACATGTCAGCTAATTTATACAAGCAAAGGGGATTTTATACAACTACAACAATAATCTCTCGGCGGAAACATGTTCAAACAAATGCGATTTTATGTTTTTCTCTCTTTTCAAAGTTGATTCTCTTTGCTTATGTGTAGATTAATTGACATGTCGTAAATTTAAATATTTTTGGATCAATTCATCTCCTCCACGTGCTACGTGGGATTACCACCAAGTCAGTCACTGTCAAAATCGTTCCGATTGTATTATTGTTCAACACCCCCCAAAGTATAGTGTATTATTGTCCAAGGTCAAAGTTCAATGCATTATTGTCCAATACCCCAAAAGTTCAGTATATTAGCATCCAAAAACTCTTATTATTATTATTATTATTGTTATTGTTACTGTTATTGTTATTGGTACTGTTATTGTTATTGTTTGTTTCACTCCGATGTCTTTTCATGTATATTTTACTTGTTCCAAACAACACAAGAAAAGTTGTTTTTTCCCTTATTCTTTTTCCTCTTAAGAATTTTTCATATTATTTTCTTTCCATTAGATTTTCTTTTAGTCCGAAACAGAGCTTTAATATCATTAATATCTTTTAGGATCATCTAATATCTTTTAATATCTTGGTTCCTTATAGGTGAGTCGTATTTTGCTATGTAAACTCCCGAGATATCGCTAAGGGAATTTGACTTCAATTATTGAACTGAATTAAATTGAGTTGAGTGAGATTTTTCATTGTGTGAAACCCCTCCTTTTCTGTAGGAATTGCTCGCTGAGTGTCCTACCTACCCATTTGAAGGAATTGCTCGCCAAGTGTCCTACATCACCCACCCAAAATAGGCTCCCTAAAAATTTGACTTGAAACCTGAAATGAATTGAATAAACCCAAGCAGAAACTTCCTACAAATATGCTTCTTTTTGAATCACAAACTTATTGTATTAAACATTTGTTGATGTGAGGTCAACTTACCCAGCCCGAAATTCAGATTGGTTGAAAACATGACTTTACCCAAACTGAAGTAGACCTGCACCCAAACTAAACAACCAGTTTGCGTAGTCTAGCTGTATGGACTTGAGAAGTAGTTCTTCAAACATCTAGGCCAACCTATTTGACCTTTGCCTATTGTGTTAGCAAGCCTTAGGATAATCTCTACTTGTGAGTTCACGTTGTGAACTCGAGTAGCCTTCTGTTGATTACTTTTTAACTGAATTGGAACTAAATTGGATACAATGCTCATGTGTTAAGGATATTTTTAACTAATGAAGCGTTTGGTAAGAACTCCCGGAAATTTTTCACGGGGAAAATTTTCCATGGGAAAGATATCTCCGGGAAAAATTTCCCTTACCCCTCCTTAAGGGAAATTTTCCCTAGGAAAACCTTGGAAATGGTGAGACCCTTGTAAAATTTTTCCCGAGGTCAATGTATGAACAAACATGGGAAAATAAGTCAACTTAGGAAAATTGACTATTTTCCTAGGATTTTTGACCAACCAAATACACTCTGAATTGGATAATCCTCAGATACAATGATGTACATATTCATGCAAACATGTGTTAAGGGCATTTTGTGGAAGTGGTGTAAATATTGGAAACGTTTTACTCGTAATCATATGTTTACAATTGCTAAGCTTTTGTGATGCCCGTTGTTGGACAGATGAAGAAACTCAAATGACAAACGGAGATAGTTGGCATGATCTTGCTCTGGGCAGACAGTGAATGCAAGCTTCAGATTGTGGCATATGGACAACTAACGACTTCTGTCCAGGTATCTTGATTGTTACATAGAGCATGGTAAAGGACCATTAAGGATTGTCAGGAGAAGATATTGCAGTTTTATATCATGGGAAGTATTATTTGATTTTGGACTCGTGACTGTCTTGTGATGATACTAAAGATTGAAGAAGTGATTTTCTTGTTCTCTGGCACAACGTTGGCTGTTCTCCGGCACAACATTGGCTGTTCTTGCCTTGATCTTTGTTTATCGGGTGCTTCGTATCATTTATTCTATTTTGGTTTTGGATTGATTGTACTTGATAAATCGTAAATTTAGAAATGAATGTCGTAACCCAGTGTGCTTCCTGTAGAATCAAGATGATTCGAGGGGTTTCGGTGGACGGAGTAGGTCTGTTGGGTGTGATTCTCTTTGAACAGTCACCATAAGAACTTGTTGAACTTGCTTAATCTAACACTTCCTTATTAGACTTGTGAGTTACTAAAGTGGGCTGCAATCCTACCACAAAACTAGTTCTAACCAATAGTGCCATTTAGGATCGAGTCAAATGCGAGCTTTTTTCTTGCCAATCACCTCTTGCATGAGTGGTAAGAGGTCCACCTCTTATCTCTACTGTCGAGGGTTTGAATCTTGGGTGGGACATTTCTCCCTTACCTATTCGGAGAACGCCGTGGGTAGGAATAGGGCCCAACTTTGGGCCATTAGCATCCCTGTTCCCCGTTCGCTACAGGCTTGTTGAAGTATTCTCCTGAGATAGGGACCCAATGGACTGGACCACTTACCTTTGTAAAAAAAAAAAAATACGAACTTCTTTCTTGTGCGCTAGGACTAGTGCCATTCACTTGCTATGCTCAATGAACTGGTTGATCCAGAAGGTGAACGAGTCAACTGGTCTAGCCGGTTTGACCAGATTAGGCTGGTTGAGCTAGCTAGGTTATTAGTTGAACCGGTTAAAACCAGCATTGACATAGTCATGAGTAAAAAAAAAATAGTTTCATGTACTTTTCAAAAAGTCATTACTACATTTGGTTACATTAGTTTGAACAATTGAGTCAAACCTCAAATAATAATATTAACCTATAGGCTCATTCAATTTGATAACCAAAATACCCAATACATATAAGGTTAACACTTAACAGAAGGAAATTGTTTTTAGTGAAATACCCGCCCCCCCCCCCCCCCCCCAAAAAAAAAAAAAAAACAATTGCTATTAGTATCATTGATAATTTATTTAGCTCCTTTATAATTTTTTTTACGAGAGTCAAACCCTAAATTCTAGTCATCAAAATCATTTATATCTGCCTCAGAAAATAATTCAGTGTCTCATGTCGTCAATCAAGGAGAAGAGAATGTTGAGAAAGAAAACGTGTTCATCTATGATACACCTAAATGGTAAGCATCTGAAATTTCTTCTTCAACCTAATTAAATTCTTGTAATTGGGACCAAGTTGATTGTTAAATTGCTGATCTGAAAAGGGTTTGTTTGAGTATTTTGTTTCTTCGCGTCATCTCACTTTGAACACTTAATTTTACCTTTCAATGATTCGATTCGTAATAACAAATTCAATTTCAATTGCCGATTAGTATTGCCTATTTGAAATATTTAATCTAACTCTACTTCGTAGCATCTTGTAGCATTCGTCAAATTCCAATTATCAAACCACCTTTTACCTTACAACTTCTTTTACATGATTCTTTATTCTATGTGTCAATCTTCGTCATGGAATTTTTCATCATAACTACCATATTTTTATCACCACTACTACTATATTTGATATGATTCCTCCATACACCTATTTTTCAATCAACAACCTAGCTCATGTTTATTTAGTCACTTGCTTTGTGTTTGTCAAGTATAAGTCCATTAGTTGATTAATATCATACATAGAATTTGATAATCAATAATCATGAATGAGTATATAAGAATCTCGTGGCATTAGACATCAAGTTAGAGTATGATATTAACCAAAAATTGTAGATTTACTTTGCTTAAAACTATCTTTTCAAAGGTATTTATATTTATATTGAACTATCTTTTTTGGACACTTTTGACTTGATTAATCAAAGCCTATCATGTTCTTGGTCGATGACTTCTCTAGCCCAACTCTAATATTTACCAGCTACAATATTTTGGATATGATCTTTTTTATTTGATTTTTAAATGCATCGGCCTTCCTTATAATCTTAGCCTTTTTAATGAACTGGTCACATATCATCTAATAGTTTGTTCAAGGGTCTGAGCAATCATATATTTCTTAGTTATTGTGTATTTCTTAGGCGCCGTAAAGGCTTTCGAGAGGTAATACTCAACTTCTTGGGTTAGCATTTTAGGTGTGATACTTTTTTAGTCTTCCTTCGTGCCCATAATATTATTTTGTAAAGTTCTTTTTCATAAGTTGTATTTTATTAAATCGGGTCGACATGCTATTGTTTAATTATATTATATTTGGTTAAATGTATGTTTGGAATGTTGAATTGACTCGGTATTGACTCATGTGTATATAAAGTAACACCCCCCCCCATGTTAATTTTATGGGTTATATTTATATTTGGATTTTTGGATGATGATATACTGATCTTTGGGGGTATTGGATTGTAATATACCAACCTTTACTATTGGACAACAATATTTCTGACTTTTATACTTAGGTGACATTATTATGCCAACAATAAACTAGGGATGTGAATTAGTCTGCATGCTGACGTGGTTGGCGGAGGGGGAAAACTTGCCCCAACCCAACAACCCCGTTAACCCCTCCGTTTTTTGCACTAACCCACATTGCAAGACATTGGTTGGTTGTTGGCCACGTCAATACGAAGACTGGTTCACCACCCTGTTAATCACTATGTTGGGGCCGATTTTTTAAAACGTGGCTTAGTGAGAAAAGTGGAGGGGTTAACAGGGTTACTGCGCATGGGCTGAATATTTTCCCTCCACTTGCCATGTTAGCACGCGTTCGGTCGTAGAAATTGGGGTAAAAGAGTAAGGGTTGTAGAATCCACAAGGATGGTGTGTCAGGTTTTTAGGGAATTAGTTTTGTAAGGTTTCAAATTGCAGGAAGCAATAAATAATTTAAACTAAACAATTATGAATTGAAAACAATGGCAACTAAAGAATACATGAAATTGAAAACAAACCCTAACTACTAGAACAAGAACAAGAAACTAAACTAGAAATCAAGAGCATATTCAAGAAAGCAATTAAAAACTATGAAAGTAACAACTAAATTAATTACTGAATCTAAAACAGAAAACATTAACCTGAAGGCTTGATCTTTAATTTTGAATCTTGAATATTTGAATCACGAATCTTTCTCCCGAACAAATAAGAAAGGTGTGATCTAGATTACTAAGACTGCTCGACTCCTCACCTGAAGGAAAAATTCGAGGAACCTTAATTCTCTCCTCTTCACTAAAAAGGTGGAATTTGTGGAACTAATACTAATGAAATTGAGAATAGTGAAACAGAAAGTAAAGAACAAGAAAGAACAAGAACTTGAATTAACTTAAAGAAAATGTCTTACAATCGAGAATTTGAAAGAAAACTTAAAGAAACTAAAAGCTAAAACTAAAACTAAAACCTAATCTAAAACTAACCTAAACTAAAGAAAAACTAAAAACTAACTTAATGATGATTCCTAAAACTAACTCTAATGATTATTCCTAAAACTAACTCCCCCTTCTAAGTCTAACGAATAACGTATATATATAGAAAAGTTTTGGAAGGGAAAAGAAAAGAAAATAAATCTCCTAAACACTAACCGTCGCCGCGCAGAAAAATAAAAAGAAGCCAGCCAACACGGTCCGTATTGGCCTACCACGGCCCGTGGTGGCTGCCACGGGCTGCCCGTGGTGCGTGCTGTTTGTTCCGTTTTCGCTCCTTGAGTTTCAGCTAGCCAACACGGTCTGTGTTAGGCTAACACGGTCCGTGTTGGGCCTGTTTTTGTTGCGGATGATGGATTTTTCAGCACTTTTGATTCCCCTTTTTCGCTTTCCTTTGATTTAATCTACAAAACACAAAATCATCATAACTTATTCATAAATAGGGGACAAAAACAAGCAAAAACCCTTATAAAAAGGTATCAATTCGACTCAAAATGAGACCAAACAACACGGTGACTAGTTCATCAATTACAACCCCCTTAGTCACTGTTGGTATAATAATATCATTAAGTATAAAGGTTAGGGATATTGTTAATAAAGGTTGGTATTTACAATCCAATACCTCCAAAGGTCGGTATATTGTCATCCAATATCTCTTTATACTTAGCCTTTCAAACACCAAGTGAGGTTTGTGATAATTTTGACATATGTATTTGCAAAGTAGTTGTTTTGAGTAATAGTTTTCGTGTTTGAATAATTTTACCCTTCCGTCCCTAAGTGATTTTGTTGGTTTAATTTATTGCTATTTGAAATTACTTGACTGTGTAATGTTTGTATGTTTTGATATTTAAGTTACTAGTTTTGCTTTTGGGCTACGTCTTCTAACATAGCTAGTTAAGGTATTATTGCTCAAATTGTATGCGCGCTAATGTGGATTCCAATACGTGTATCTGTACTCCGTTGGACACGATTCTGCCTATAATTCTATGTTGTTGATGTTGGGGGGCTAGTAGTGGCCTTTTATTGTGTAAGCTACTTGATCAGTAGTGGTCTTAGCCCGAAATTGTATTTTGTGATTTTGGATCGCTAAGTTTTTGATTTATTGTGTCATCTTATCGGTAAATCACTTGTGAATATTTTTGTATATTTGAAGTTTTGAGCTAAGTAAATTGTTTGTAAAACCCAGTCAAAGTTAATAGTAACTCTGACTTAGCTTAGTTTCTCTCGCATGTTTGATCCAACTATTTACTGGGTTTTCGAACTCATCCTTTCATCTTCTTGTATTTTTCAGGTTACAATTCTGACTTGTTGTTAGTGTTCAAGTTCCTAATGGGTTTAGAGTATCGTAGTGAGGCGTAGTGGGCCAACATGTTGTCTAAGATTGTTCCTTCTCTTACGAATTTTATTTCTTCGTAAGTTGTAAGCATTTGTTCGGTTTGGCTCTTTGTTCCCGTTGTATAGTTAATTATGGAATCCGCCTAATTTTATGTATTTTATTTGAACAACTTATGGAATCAGCATGTCCATGGGAGAAGACTGCTTACATCTAGATATCTCAGATCGTACGCAATTGTGTTACCCATGAGAGAGGTTATTTTTTTTTTGTTGTCGTCATTTGAACAACTTATTATCGTATCTTTCATTTACTAATATCCTTTATGTTGTGTTTTTTTTTATTTTATTTTGTTTCTAGTTTGTTGGTACATTAAAAATTTAATTATACTTTTTGAAAAGTAATACTTATTTGCTGTGTTCAATTACTGCACGAGTTTGAAACTAATTATGAATAACTTGCGAAAACTTAATTTTTGTTATTGGTCTCACAAGCACTTTCCCATTTAAAAATAGAAAATTTAAAGAGGTAACTTCATGCGAACATAATTGAATTCACACCATGTCTATTTATAAAAAAAAAAAAAGACAAACAAAAAGTTTACAAAATTTAACACTGTTGTTAGGCGTTGTTAGTTAAAACACACTTAATAAGTGTACAGAACATGTATGGATGAATTAACTGTTTAAAAAGGGTGAATTTGTTTTGTAGGATGCTGTCAAATAACAAGGATGTTTTTTTGACCTTGTCGAATTTTAGCGTTTAATACACAAATCACTTGTTTTAGAAGGGGAACATAAGGATTGTCGATATAAAATCAGTACAATTAAAACGATTTTTATTTTTATTAGTGTTTTCAAATAAAAAGTTTACATAACATTTACATCGACACATAATTTACCATATCTTTATATAAATTTTCAGAATAAAACATGTATCGTATTTAAAATATGTTTAATTCAAGGACCATATTTTATTAGGGGCATTTGGTAGAAATCCCAGGAAAATCTTTCCCAGGATAAATTTTCCATCGGAAAGATTTCCTCGTGAAAAATTTCCCTTAGTCCTCCCCAAAGTTAAATTTTGGGTTTTGCTTAACGTCGCCACCCTTTTTACTATTGTTGCCCCCCAAATGACAATTTTACCCCTATATGTTCTCACCTCTCTCTCACTCCTCTATCTAAAACTCTCTCAAATTTTATCCAAAATTGTTTTCGGTTTTATAAATTTCAATGGAAGATGATAAATCAAGTGAAGAATACGAGGTTAGTTTGTAAAATTTGTATTAATAATAGTTAATAATTAAATTTTTTTTAAAAATAAAAATTAGTGTCGACACGGGTGCCGCGCAAAAAACTCGGCCACGGCCGGCCACTGTCGCATAAACTGCGGCGTCGCCGGTGCTGCTGCCGTATAGTCCAGGCGACAGCCGCCGCGGCATTGCCGTGATTTTTGTGCGGCATGGCCGTCGCTACAGCCAATTTTTTTTTTTTTGCGCGGCACCCGTGTCGAAAAATTTTGTTTGGACCGGGCCAACACGGTCCGTGTTAACCCAACACGGTCCGTGTTGGACCAGTTCCCAAAAAATTGACATTCTGGACACCAACATGGGTCGTGTTACGCAAGACATGGTCCGTGTTGGGTGTAATTTTTGTAAATGTTTGGGGAAATTAACGAATGTGGTATTGTTTGCAGGTTCATTTGGAGGACTTTGGTGGAGACGACGTTGATTATTCAACGTATTTTGTGACACAAAATGTTTTTGATACTATAGAAGCAGTGCAAGATTGGGCCAATAGAATAGCTGTGGGAATCGGATTTAGGTTTGTACGGTAGTCGTACAAGAGAAAAGATGCAGAGAGTCCGAAAAAGTGTTATTTGAAGTGTTGGATGTACGGTAAATATCGTGGGAAACGAAATGATTTTGATGATGCGACTCGTCGTAGTACGTCGACGAAGGCGTGCCAATGTAAATTTGTCATTGTTGCATGGGCTCGCAATGAAACGAAATGGCGAGTTCGTGTTTGTGATGGTGACCGGGGGAAACACAATCATGACTTCATCGTGTACGAAGAAGGGCATCGTCACGGACACCCGTTGACTTCTGACATGAAAGATCATGTCCGTGAAATGACCAACATGGGGTGCACACCGGCCACGATACAGACATCACTGAAGATTAAGTTCCCTGCTTCTAAGATAAACGTGAAGCAAGTATACAACGAGCGGGCAAAGATGCGCACCGAGGAAATGGATGGTAGGACGCATGCCCAACGTTGTCTATACATGGCGAAAGTCGGCGGGTACGTCTCATTTGTTGATTATGATGATGATGGCGAGCTTCGTCAGGTTTTTTTTTATGTCACCCTTACTCGTTGAAGTTGCTACGTACGTACCCGCATTTCATTCTCATTGACACTACGTACAAGACAAACAAGACAAAGTGGCCTTTATGTGAGCTGGTAGGCGTGACACCCACTAACCGCAACTTTCAGATTGCTTACTCATTCATGCGGGACGAGAAGATGGAATCATATGAGTGGCTGATGTGGAGCATGCATGAATTATTGGTCCTTATGTTATTCCATCCGTGTTTGTGACGGACAAGCAGGATGCTTTGTTGGGGGCTATTGTCAAGGTTTACCCAAATGTGCACCAACTGTTGTGCGTGTGGCATATTGGGAATGATATGGAGAACAAAGTAAACAAACTTACTGGGGGCCCTAAGCTCGGACTCGGGCTTCATTTCAGACATTATTTCTGGAATGGCATTGTACATGCGAAGACTGTTGGAGAGTTCAAGCACAAGTGGAACGACGTCGTTAACGCGTGGATTGGGCAAAACATACCGATAGTTGATTATCTTACTGGGACGTGGCTGAGTCATAAGGAAAAATTTGTTCGTGCTTTTACCGACAATGTCCCCACATGGGGAACACGACGACTTCTAGAGTTGAGAGCCAGCATTCTACACTGAAGTATTATATCGACAGTTCTAGAGGCACCTTCGATCGTGTGTTTGCGAAGATTCACCAACACTTGGAGAATCAATATACTGAGATTAAGAGGGAGCTTGAACAGTCAAGGAGCACGCACATGAATTTCGGTATTTCTCATTTCTTTAAGAATTTGCACGGGCATGTATCTCATCACGCATTGGACTTGTTGTCGTTGGAGCTCAATAGGATGCTGTCGATGAGGTTTGGCGGAGGTTGCAACTTGTGCGATGACAAGGTGTCGAGAACCCATCTCCTTCCGTGCTCATGTTCTATGGTGGAAATTTACGAAACTGGAGCCCCAATTCAACTTACACGAATAAACATGTTTTGGAGACAACTCACAGTAATTGGCGATGGTGAAACTCCTGACTCAAATGATGTTCAATCCGGTACGGACTTGGAAGAATTTGAGCACCTCATTAAACAGGTCCGGGAGAGTGATCCAGCAGTTGTACGACATGTAAACCAGGTCCTCCATGGAGAGTTGAATCCCGACAGTCAAGATATTCCTGATCCGCAGACAAGCCCCTCATGCCCCGGGAGACAAAGGAGATCAAGATCCACGCAACACAACCCCTGTTTGTTTGAGTTTGGTCGAACATTAGGTCGGGGTAGCAAGACTACGACGAACTCCTCGAAGAGAAAGGGAACCAGTTCTTCATCAGTCGGGATGGGTTCAACAGGTGTGGATTTCTTGATCTTTATAACCGATGTTAAACACATGTTTAGCGCTTTCAAAATGACTATACTTTGCTGCTTATAACTTAAGTTAATGTCATGTGCAGGTATCCCCCGGATTTGTGTAGATCCGTTCCCGTTCGAGGACGCTCTACCACATTTCATTATACCATACATCGTTGGCTGGACGAATGTTGGCGCTGATGGCAACTGCGGGTTCAGATGCATAACTGAGGCAGGTTACGGGGATGAGAAATTGTGGCCAACTGCTAGGAGGTCAATGAGCATTGAATTGAAGGGGAGTGAAAACGATTATGTGAAGGCGTTTTTGGTAGCAAGGAGATGTTCCTTGAATCCTTCCAACAGATAGGTTGTCACTTGGTTGGGGAAGCCCCGTTCGAGCATTGGATGTCGGCTCCAAATGATTTATTTCCAGCTGCGACACTGATGAACATTATGTGGATCAGCATATCAACACCTCCTGGTCCACGAGCGTAGACAGCTGAGCTATGCATATCAGTATTACCCATACGAGGTGGACCTAGACTTACGACACCTGCAAAAGTTCAGGGAATAGTGCGAACACACAACCACTTCATGCTTATTCATTTACGGGATGACTGCCCTCTATCGCCGGTTCATGTTGGATGGCGAGCAGCTAAAGACGCAAGTGTTGAAGGTTGGGATGGGCCATTCAAGGCTCGTATTGATAGATGACATGCTATTAGGGCCGCTCAACGCCGGTGATGGTTGTAGTTGTACGCTTATGTAATTATGAACGTCTAATTATATGTATATGAAAACTCATGCATTTAATTGGAAATCGTAGAGCACAACACAATTGGGAATGGAAACACAATGTGAAGGGCAATTCAAAAATAAAACACAAAAATAACTAATGTGTTTGTGAATGGAAACGCAATGTCAATGGAAATACATAAATAAAACACAAAAATAAAACACAATGTCAACGGAAACGCAATGTCAGTTCAATTAGTACATACGACAACACTAAGTTTAGGGTACATGCACAACAATGAAATTGAAAAACACACTCTACTCCTGTTGCTTATCATCTTGCTGCTCGAGGACCTCGATATGCATCTGAAGACACCAACGCCCGTGCAAGTCGACCATCTCATCATAACACCCACGACTCACTTGCACTGTTTCTTCGTTCGGTTGGGGTGGATGCCTCCCTCACTCCAATAGTGCGGCATAGATGTAGGACCACTTTCATAAAAATAAAACACAAAATAAAGAAGTTAGACCAATCATGATATCCACCATCCTAAACAAATCAGTTAAACAAAATATTAAATTATGCTGAGGGGTTTAGGGTACCTGTTCGAGTGACGGTTGATCATCGACAGTCGATTGGCTGGCAGAGGCGTTGTTCATCAAAAATTTGTGTGAATGTGCCGCAAACCAATCGTTGTAAGAAACATCCGCTTCCCATGGCACATGTTTTGTGCGGGGCACATCACTCACTGACAGTTTGTTGTATATCGGAAACCCCGCCCAGTCAGCGTTGACGTTAGCATCCACAAATTCCACTTTGTATGGGCCCTTCGCCGGTCGTTCAACGCTCTTCGGTACGACCAATATGCGTGGGATATGGTGTAGGTGCCCTAGCTGACGGACGACGCGATCAGGTATGTACAACTCAGTGAAGTCGTATGCACGAATGTCGCCCACGTACAACGTCCTTGGGCATGACTTGTATGGGGCAGGTCCGTATGGGGCCCAACTCAAACGATTCGGCGTCAACGCATCCAAGGAGGCCCTCAACGTTCGGAGGCGCTGTTCCGAACTCGGCAGGCGGTTGGAGAACAACCTGCTCCCGCAAGGCCCATTAACCGGGCGCTCCCCGTGTGGCCTAAAATCAGGAAAGTACTCATAGATCCAGGCCTGCAAAAGGGTCAAACACCCGACCATCTTGGCTGTCTTGGCCCTGCTCGCCGCCCCTAACTGCCGATAAAGGAACGCCAATGTCACCGTACCCCAAGCAATGCGATCAACGATAACGTCAGTGCTAGGCCATGGATGAGGCCTAACTCTATCCCTTGATTTGTCCACGAGGATAGTGTTTCCCAGCATACTCAACAACCACGCCCTTATCCTATGGGGAATGGGACAACTGGTCGATGAACTAAGCAACCTCAACTTGGCGTCAGCTATGCCATCCTTATCATAAATGTTCTCGGTCTTCAGCTCCGCCATTCCTTTATCAAAAATCTCGGGCACGTACTGGTTAACCACTTCCCGATCAAGACCTTCAGGCATCAGGCCATCAACTTAAATACACAATATATGTTGCACATCATGCAACATGATTGTCATTTCACCGAAGGGAAGGTGAAATGTGTTTGTGTCGAGTTGCCACCTCTCAACGAACACCGAGATCAACGTAATGTCGACGTTGTGATACATCAACTCCACCAAATTGGTGATTTGGATCCTTCCCAGTGCAGCCTGGCATTCGGGATCCATCCTGAACCTTATTGACCTCAATTCCCTCAACGCATTCTTCTTCGTCACACACTCAATAATAAGATGGGGCGAACGCTCGCAACCCTTCCATATTACCCGAGCAATGTGACCTCCAAAGCTCGGTATAACGGACCCAATTGCAGGTCCCCCGGGCATGTTACCATCAATCTTCCAGGTTTTGTCATCGCTCCGCATCCTCTTCCTATATCTGCTGCTGGACCCAGCATCACCAGTAGCAGAACTGCTTCCCTGTCCCCCCTGTCGAATCGGGGAAAACTTCCCCCAAGCATCCCTCATCGGCATGAAACCCGTTGGCCTACAAACTGGCCCATGAGGTGGCGCGACTGAAGTCGGGATCATCAATGTGTCGGGCTCCCCTGTCGAATCGTCCCCCGATGTCTCTGTGCCGGTTGACTCATCTATGACTTGGTTGAGATGGTCAACGAAACCACGTGTTGTCTGACTCCCCGTGTCCTCGGGTGCCGCCGCAGATCATCTGCACTGCCTCGACCAAAGACGGCGACGCAGCTCACATCAAGCGTCTGGGGGTTCCTAATCACCCTCCAACCAGTCCGATTCGCCTGCCCAAAAATCCTTGACCCTTGCCCTTGCCTACCATTTTAGATCACCTGCAAAATGTGGACATATAACATAATAATCATTTTATCGAAACCATACGTTATGAACCCTAAACCCTAAAACCATATAACATAATAATCATATTATCGAAATCATCCAAACTCAACACTGCCTTATCGCATTTATAACTAAGCTGTGTCACGAGGCAAGAGGATCCTGTTATTGTCCAAGGAGAGTGTGTTTGTTAACTGTTAATCTACGGCTGAAAAAGACTTTCATCAGCCTACCGACTTCTCGTTTATTTGTTTGGTTCCCAATAAGTCACGCAATGTCAGCAGTGAAATTGTGCGAGGTCTATAGTGCTCTGGGAGTTATAAGCATCTCAGATTCGATAATGCAAGATGTTTCTATTATGCGCTGGTGGGCGCAAGAAGACAAGCGGATCTGAAAGAGAAGCTAGTAGTGAAGGGTCTAATAGAAATCGTGTTGAGCTTTCTTGCATGTAAGATTCATAGGTCCATCAAAGCATTGAATTTGCAGCATCGTGCCTTACTTTGATGGACCTATGAATCTTACATGCAAGAAAGCCCAACACGATTTCTATTAGACCCTTCACTACTAGCTTCTCTTTCAGATCCGCCTTGTCTTGCTGCCCACCAAGCTGCACAATAGAAACACTGCATTGTATCGAATCTCAGACGCTTCTAACTCCCAGAGCACTATGGACCTCGCGCAATTTCACTACTGACATTGCGCTACTTCTTGGGAACCAAACAAATAAGCGAGAGTCGATACGGGGCATTGATTAACCTTTTTAGCTATACATTATCAGGTTACAACACACACTCTCTTTGGACACTAACAGGACCCAAAACTCAACCTCTTTTTATGACGCATACAACTAACGTACTAGAGCTATACCTTAACATACTTATTATCCTAAACTACCATCACAAATAACCTATTTAGTTACGTACCAACTGGTTGTTGAGTACCTAAGTTATTAAATGGATGTGACATAATTATTTATATAATTTATGTCTTCATTTGGAGTTATGAGTAGATAAGTTAGCAATTAAGTTGAATTTGGAATAAATTACCCATACCAACTTTAAACGTCAACTCACTTACTAATAACAACCAAAATCATCCAAACTCAACATCCTTTTAACACAACTATATATAAACTACTCAGAATACCCTAAACCCTAAACTTAATCCTCTAAACTAACAT